>KN835150.1:0-99158 GCA_000827255.1 Suillus luteus UH-Slu-Lm8-n1
TCTGATGGTGAAGACCTTTTGAGTGGGGTGGGTGTCTGTGGTGCAGCAACACGTGAAGGGGAAGGGAAGTGGTAGGGATTGGCTGGTGCAGACCTAGGGTAAGATTCAGGTGTAGAGGGTATTAGAAATTGAAGTGAACTACTCTGTTGGTTGATGCGAGCACTCTTCATAAGCGGAGTGGTACAGCTGGCCATGATAAAACAGACCTCACTGCAGATTTAATGAAATATTGAGACGCGACGCGACACGACTGGTACGCGCTGAAAGGCAATTTGCAATATAATCAGTCTCCGCTCTGACAGTCGTGGCCGAACAATTCAGCAAGTTTTTTTTCATACCAAATAAGGCAACAAGGGTGTACTACGGTATCGATGGTGCCAACGAAAGCAGACCATAATCAAGAAGGAACGACTGTCTTCCTTCTATATGGTCTGGCTAGGGGAGACTAATTGTTTGTGGGGCATAGTCAGTGCCGGCTATTGTTTTCTCGCATCTCGTAACCCAGATGAGGTATGCTGATTCAGAGATGAGTATTTTCAGTAGGTGCGATGCTCCTTTCTGCAACTGTTTATTTGGGTGGTCGTCTGGTGCATTGTTCAGCTGTTCATTATTTTGTCTTGATTGTGTTAGGCTAATATTTCCGCATCCTAGGATTGTACCAAGGCTTATCTGTGGCCACGCTCCATATTTCATGGGCCATGTGTCCTTGGCCAAGGACCAAATTATGGAGTTCACATTTTGTGGGCAGTCAATTAGTATGTGTTCCATGGATTCGTTGTCTGCGTTGCAGTGAGTGCATCTTGCACGGTGTTCATATGTCGGTATGTTTGTCCAGTACTCACCTATTCTGTACACTCCATGCATGGCTTTATACACGAATTGTCTTACTTTTTTTGACAGGTCTTTATTTCTGCATCCTGTCCATATCGAGGTGTCTGTTTCAAGTTGTTTGGACATATCTTGGATGGCAAATCTGGTGATGTCTAAGTTGCTTGTGGTTTTTCTTCTTGGGGTAAACGGTATGTGTTCCCTTATTCCTTTGTATGCTAAGGCTTGTGTGATTGATGAGAGCTTTGCTCCTTGCAGGTTAAAATCGTCTGGGACATATAAGTCTAGTTCGTCTGCTATAGGTTTATTTGCTCCTTTTGCCAGTTTGTCTGCTTGTTTGTTTCCTTGTTGGCCGCTGTGGCCTTTTATCCATTCAAAAGACATTTGGGCTGATCTTTTCCTCAGTTGATACACAATTGCTTTTATGAATTCGCTATTCGCTATTCCTATCCAGCCGGCGTCTTCCCAGGTTGGTAGATGTTTTGTGAGGCAGTTTATTGCGTATCTTGAGTCAGTAATAAATGTTATTGGTATGTATGGTTCCATTCTTTGTAGTGCTATCAGTATTGCTGATAACTTGGCGATCTGGTTAGAGTGTCTGTTTCCAGGGATTCTGAAGGCAAAGTTTTTCGGGTGGTTCTCTCTGAGCCAGATACCGCCTCCGCTTTGTGCATTTTCCTTTCCGTTGTTAATGCACGAGCCGTTGGTGAAGATTGTGATGTGGTCTTGTAGCAGATTCACGCCTCTCGCTGGCGCTTGTAGTCTATGGGCTGGGTTAGGGGAGTTATGCTCTGGGTCTGAGAAGATTCTGAAACATTCTGCAAGGTTAGAGCGGATGGTTGTGGTTGGGTTGAAGAGGATCTCTCCCTTTCTGTTTTTGTGGGCTTGATGGTTCTTCTCTTTTCTTCGTCAGGTGAGTGACAGTCCATCTTTTTTGGGTTTGGTATTTGTGTTGAATTTCGGGGCAATTTTAAAAAGGACTTCGTTTGTGATTTGTGTGCACTTATGGGGATCTTTGCAACCTTTTCTGTGGTCTCTTTGGCATGCTGAGCAGGTGCAGTCATTTCGTGGGTAGTGTTGGTCTTCGTTGTTAATGCGGGTGAGTCTTTTGCGTATTTTAATTAAGTCCTTAACATTTGTTGACATGTGTGTTTCGTTTAGGCACTTAGTTTTTGTTTTGTGGTAGGCGTTTATGGGGGTTCCTATGTGACTCCATGCTGGTAGTTTCTTTTTCAGGTTTTTTGATATTTTTATAGGCGCGAAGCTAATGTTATGTTTCCTGGCAGTTTTTAGGAGCATTTGTGCTGCACGTGGTAGGGAGTTTATTTTGTTCCCTTTTGTTGGGGGGGTCCACAATGTTAAGAAGGGGTTTGTATTTTCGTTTCTATTGTCATTGATCTGTGGTCTTATGTTGTTCAGTATTAGGTCCATCAGAAGAGCCCATGATGGCCTGGATTTGGATAAGTCGAGGTAAGATTTTACCCAGATTATTTCTATAGCTTTGTTCCTTGATTTTATATCAAGTAGATTTATACCGCTGTAACGATCAAGCCAGCCCTAGGCTTGTAGGATCGTATACTGATTATCTGCTAAAAAGAAGTTACCCTTATCCTTAGGTGGACCTTCCTTTTCCAGTAGGATCACACTTCCCAGGATCTTCCTCGTGTACCGGACCGCAGTTGCCAAACCGCCTCATGTCCTACCCATTGCCCTTAACTCCATTGGTGCGTCAGTTCCTATTTTCCTATTGCTAATAACCCGTAGGTACATATTACATGTTACCGCTCGGTTGCCAGCAGTACTCTTACATATGGTATCCCCAAATATTTACTGTCGCTACTAACTTCGCCTGTACATCCCGGAGCTTCATGCGGTAGAGTATATAGGATCAGGAGAATTATTTACTAAGGACTTCACTTCCCCTCGAGTTTCCGTAGTGTTAGTCACCTGTCATAGCCCTCTGTGGCATCCAAAAGAATTGACTTAGTTTTTGTCTTGCTTTTACCGTCGGAACTTAACTGCTCTAAGTGCCGTGGATTCCTTAGACTACCAGTTGCTGGACCGCTACCGGTATACTGTAGTAACCTTACCCTTTGGATTCTCAATCACCGCCCTACCGGTTATCCTACCGAGACTTACTGTAGTTACCGAACCTTGGCCTGGCTGACTTTTATCCTCCTAGTGCTCATTCCCTAGCCAAAGCTTACCGCTCGGTACCTTCGGTCGAGCCCATGTGTTCTGGTTTCCGGCAAACTCTTCTGTACAGCATACTAAGAGATTATTTCACTTACGGTTCCCTAAGGGACGACTACCGAAGCTCGCTACCATAAGGAATTTGCCTAAGTCCTTACTAACTTAGCAGTTTTCTCTTAGTTTCACTGCCTTCTTCTTTATTTCTGTACAATTGTTCTATGTTGATTGGGGAGGTACGAGCGTCATTCCAGACGAAGTTTCTTATCATTTTTATTAGTGCTGTTTTGATGCTTTTGGGCATGCCCTGCGCCTTTGCCAGGAATTGTGTCATTCCTCCTGCCACCATTTGTACTATCAGTCTCTTCCCGTCTAGTGTGGGGTGGCTGTTGTTCCATTGTTTGAAGGCCGTGTTGATGTTATTTAGTATTGGTTCCCAAGGAGTTAAGTTGTTTGTTTTATTGCCTATCCATGCACCTAGGGATCTGATAGGGTGACCATCAGGTGCTATTCTTATGTTCTCATTTAGGGGAGGGTCAAGAGGGTGTAGCATTCTGGTTTGTATTATTCGGTCTCAGTGGGTTTTCAATCCTATAGGGATGATTTCTGTTTTTTCTAAATTGAACTTTGCGCCTGACGCAGTGCACCATCTCAACAGGATATCCTCCAGGTCGCTATATTTGTCTGCTCCACTCAGGAAGATTGTCGTATCATCTGCGTATAGGTTGACGATGATCTTGTCGGTGAGTCCTGGTATGTTGTATCCAGTTAGCTTATCCGAGTTTCTAAGGGTGCATGCTAATGGTTCTATAGCTAGGTTGAAGAGAAGGCACGAGAGGGGGTCGCCTTGTCGCACTCCTCTCGTGACTTTGAAGGGTGTACTCAGGACACCGTTTATGGCGACTCTGGTGTATGCGTTTGAGTATAGCTCTTTTATTGTCTTGATAAATGTTTGTGGGAGGTTGAAGGTTTCGAGTGACGCTAGTAAGTAGTCATGTTTTATTCTGTCATATGCTTTTTCCTGATCTAGTGCGATCAGGACTCCGTTTTCCTCTGTGATGTCTGCATAGTCTATCATTAGTTGTGCTAGACGGATGGGGTCGAAGATCGACCTTCTTGGTATGAAGCCACTTTGGTCAGGGTGAATCAGTGAGTGTATTTCACTTGCTAGCTGCATTGCCAGCGCTTTTGTGAGGATTTTATAATCAGTGTTTAGTAGGGTGATCGGGCGGTAGTTTGCTATCTTGGTTCTGTCTTTCTTCTTGTATATTTGGCACATCCAGCCCAGTGAGAAGTCCATTTGGTCATCGACAGCATGTGTTTGTATGTCGTTTATTACAATGGTAAGGGTTCTTATTATGTCAAAGCTTGGGTGTCTTTTTTCTGATCGTCTACGTGCTTTTTGTGTAGACTTTTCCAGAGTTCGTATGGTATTCCATCTATTCTGGCTGCGCTTCCGGTCTTTGAGGCATATAACACTTCGAGTATGTGATTCTCTTTCAGCGGGTTGTGCAGTGGTGAGTTCTCGTTTTGTAGTTTCTGTGTCTGTGGTATTTCACTTAATGTATTTTTTATTTCTATTGACCTCGTGTCTTCTTCTTGTTCTGATAGGGTGTCTTTTTGGAGGTTTTCATGGTAGTCACGAGCAATTTCTGCCATGTGATCAGATTGCAAGGCTAGGTGGTTTTGGTTAGGTATTTTCAGTCTGTGTATGATGTCACACGGTTTCTTACTGCTGTTTATTTTAGACCGATATTTGCTTATTGTCTCGCCTTTAGCTGCCCACTGTGCCTGGCCTTGTTGTTGTTTGTTTTTGAATCTTTTGTTTTCGAGGTGGGTGATTTCGCTCTCAATCCATGCTTTTTGTCAGCGCGTTGCCTCATTAGTGTCTATGTCGTTATTCTCTGTTGTTTTGTGTAGGTCTTCCTCAAGTTGTCTCACTCATTGTCTTATTTTGTATAGATGTTCTTTTGCGGTGGTTTTCGCGTGTTGTCTTATTTTTAGCTTGAATTCTTCCCAACTTCATTGTGGGTTCTCTGACTCTGACCAGTGTCATTGTAGGTTGGTGATTTCTTGTTGCGTTTGTTTTCCTATTTCGCTAATCTTTTTTATTAGCTTCTCGTCATTTAGTATGCTTATCAGCCATGACCATCGGCCTTTTCCTACAAATGGGGTATTTGTTGGTGAGTATCTTACTAGGATCATTCGGTGGTCTGTTGGTATAGCTGAGGTGCATGAGTCCCATCCGTAGATGCTTAGTTCATGGGTTGGAGAGGAGTAGATGCGATCGAGACGTGAATGTGAGTTGGTATTACTATAGTATGTGAAGGATCTCATTGTTGGGTTGTTGATTCTCCAGGAGTCTTGTATGTTTAGTTGGAATCTTAGGTTTCAGAGTGCCTCGATTGCCTGTTCGTTATCGAGGCGGGCAGGGGCGCGGTCAAGGGCATCTTCCGTGACGTTGAAGTCTCCCATTAGGAAATCTGGGTTTGGTATGTTTCTTTCTCGCCACAGACTCATGATTTTGTTCCAGAATTCGGGGTGTTGTGTATGGTTATTCAGGGTTATTCAGGGTGTATATGTTTGCTAGTGTCAGGTACGTTTCATTGTGCCATTTAATTCTTAGTACTGAGGCTCTTCCTGGTATGATCTCATGTGTTTCTAGGTCATCTGTGTTGAGCATTTCTTTGTTAATTACGAAGGCGACTCCTGTGGAGTTGCCTGGGCGGAAGGGATCTTGTGAGTTCATTACTTTTATTCTTTTGGAGTATAGTGATTCAATTTGCGCTTCATGTTCAGGTAGTAGGTGGGTTTCTTGGATGCATAGGATACCAATTTTTTTCCCCTCATGACGTGGTGAAGAGCTGACCATTTTGATATTTCATTATTGTTTCCTAGTAGTGTAGATGCGCGGCCCTTCATGTTTAGGGTAGCTAGTAGAATATTAGCTCTTGTTTTCTTTGTTTTTGGTGTTGTGCGAGGGGTGTCTCGTTGTAAGTTTGCCTGGTTTGGCATTTGAGAATGGGGGAGTCTGCCTCCAATCTCCTGCGTAGTGTCATCTGGGATGGCCCCGGTGGTTTGAGGGCTTCCCCCTCTGCTGCTCAGGAGGCTCGAACCAAGGCCGGGAAAGGAACTGAATAGTGAATTTAAATTTTGAGAGTGTTGAGTAGTCAATTTACTGCGCCTTCCGTACGACTATTGAGAGGCGAGGACTATCATATCCTGGGTAGTCACGGTGGATATATGTTCGCACTACTTAAACAACGTGAGTCCTGTACTTACGAGGTCCTTTCGCGGTCACTTAAGCTCCTCAGCACGGTGAATCCTTGGCCTAAATAGGCCTCCGTTTTTGGCTTGTGCTGTCAGGGCGCCCTTAGCTTTCCTGTCTCACTTCAGCAATCAGTATATGTGGGCCAAGGGCTCGAAAATGGAGGAATCTAGCCCTGTAGATTCTGTTTTTGCAAGTTGTGTTCACTATCAGGAGTGGGTTCACTTCGCGGGGGTCTGGGGTTCTGGAGAGGGGGGTTTATTCAGGTACGGGTGTTACATGATGCGGGGGGTACAAGGACTATGGTACATTAAGTGTAGCAGGTGCGAGTATGTGCGAGTATGTGCAGGTCTGTGTTGTAACTAGTTAGAAAGACCGTTGTTAGGGTTTCTCCTTCATTTGCCTTTTCCTTTCTGGTTCAACACATTAGGTCTCGGGTTTGTACTATGCTTGGGTCCGTTCCAGAGTGGAACATTCGGGAAGGGACAGAGTCCGCAGGGGTGGGCAATTGAGTGACAAAGCATGCATGGCATGAAGTTTACTGCTGTACCGCTCCCCTCGAGTTCAGAGGGGTAAGTGAGGGAGTGCAGATAGGCTCTTAGTTTCATCCATACCGCGGGATTGTTAGTAGGACTAACTGCGAAGACATTGTAGCGTGGTAGGAGAATTCCTCCACTGACTTTAAAGTCTAAGTGTTCTACCCAAAGCGAGTTGATGAAATCCCACGCTGCAGTGTGGATGTGTTCTTCGGCGATGTTGCTTTCTGACATGATGTCACAGATGTCCCATCTTGTTACATCTTCTGACCAGACTTCGTGGACAGTTGTCTTGACCATTGCGGTGTCTGTTGTGGAGAAGCCGTGAAGGCAAAATAAGAGTAGGGGGGGGGGAGTTGACCCTGAAGAGGTGTGCAGCAAATGAGATTTCGGGTGAGAACCAGACTCGTTGGTTAAGAATGAGCAACTTTGTCTCGTCGGAGATGTTGTAAACTAGGAAGCTGAGGGGGAAATCTGCCTCTTCTTTGTTGACATCAGGGCAAGGCGGGGACACCTTTACATCCTGGTTGTCTTGATGGACGAATTGCGCGAGATTTGTGACGGCTTTCCGCAGTCGTTAGGATAGGGCCTTTGACGGAGGGGTTCTTCCTGTCGTGGTTGAAGACTCTCACCAAAATTTTCAGGTGAGGGACTTTGAGCCAGGCTGTGATGACTTTGGGCACTTGGTAATTGAAGAGCTGGGCTGCGTGAGCGAGGTGTATGTGGGGGAAACCACCAATGGGGACTGGGGTAAACTGAGGAATGACAGTGAGGGAGTTGGTACCATTTGATTTAATGATAGACCGGTTCGTTTTGGTGACTGCTAGGTGGGCTTGGAGTAGATCTTCTTCCGAAGTCTGTACGGGTACAGTAGATATAGCGGGTTTTGTGGGGGATGGGCTAGAGACAATTAGGTCTGTCATATCATTGTCTTCCATGAGTGTGGGAGTCTGCACAGGTGATGAGAGGGGGGAGTCAAGGGGCATCTCGACCATTGTGTCCTTCGCAAAAATGAGAGAGTTGATTGTCGGGGTGGTTGTGTTCTCTTCAGAATCAGTAGGGGGTAGGTGGATGATGGGAGTACGAGGTTTAGGTGAGGGGGTTGTGGGGGTGGAGGAGTTATCCTCTGCGCAGTCCCCTTCGTCTTGTAAGACGTTGGGCAGGAAGAATTGTGAGCCTGTGTGGGGGGGTCTGGGAAGGGGTTGGCGGGTTCCCATTGGGGAGGGATGAGCATTGATGTTGGCGGCTTTGACGCTGGAGAGGTCCTTCATATCCTGCAGCTTAGACTGGGGTTTATTCTGTTTCGTCAAGGTTTATATATGTTTTGCTTGGTATAGGGGGTGCCTTTACCTCGTGTTTTGTTGTTGGTTATCTTTGGTGTGCTGTGTTGGTTGTGTCATTTGTCGTGTGGTGCGGTTTCAGTTTGTGGTTTAGCATTGTGATTTTGGGGGGTAGAATGGTGGTGTGAGTTTGGTTATTGCTTCGGTTGCGGGTTGTAGAGGGGGGTGTGGTGCTGCTTATCTCGCTTGAGAGGTTTAGTAGGTGTGTACACGTATTCTGGTGTTCGTTTGTTTTTGTCAGTATGAATATTAGTCGTTTTACCATGTGTTATTTTACAGGTTAGTTTGGGGAGTGTTTCGGGTGTTCGCCTGGGTGTTCGCCTCATGTTTTCCTTGTTTATTTCGTGTATTCATTCCATTTAGGATTTTGCGGTGGGGATTCTAGGTTGTTGGGTTTGTGGTCGTGCTTGTTTTTATTGTTTATTTTGATGTCTCTCGTTCGGTCTTTGGGTGGTCGTGTATTGGGTGTTGTTGTTTATGTGTCTTTTGTGTTGGGGTGGGTGTCTTAGGTTTTTGGTGTTTTGTTGGTGTTGGGGGTGAGTTCATAGTGTTATGTGCATTTGGGCGGGTGTTTCTTAGTCTTTTCAGAGGTATGATGGTTGACGTGGTTTTGTATTGTGAGGCCAGTGGGTAGCTGTGAGCGAGAGTCACTCAAACTTGCCCGCGTATAGCATGGGAAAAAACCCTCCATGGTCGTGGTACGGGTTCAAGTGCCTCCTAGATAAATCTTTGTCAGTCAATTGCCTGATGCAAAAGGGTTTATCCCACCAACAAGCACATTGGGCGGAATATCTTGCACATTTTGATCTAATGATTTCCTATCTCAAAGGTGAAGAAAACACAGGTGCAGATGCATTATCCCAATTACGTGTCAATGACGCTCCAGCATCAATCACAGCCGCAGTCACCACTTCAACTTTACAAATTGAACTCGATGAATTGTTCCTCACTACAATTATCAAAGGCTACGTAGAGTCTCCGAGTCAATCCTTTCTGCATCAAACTGACAGCTCTGCTAGGATCACTTCCTGGGTTGACACAGAAGAATGGCCTCTTATTCGTCATGAACCGTCTAGTCATCCCTTGCATGAATTCGCTACAAGAACAACTCTTCCACTTGGCTCATGATGTGTCCAGCCATTTCGGCAGTGATAAGACTTACGCCGCACTCCACTCCTCGTATTACTCGCCAAATATGTGATGCGACCTTGTCGATTCCTACATTCCAAGTTGTATTGAGTGCATGTGTAATAAATCTACCACTACATCCCAAACAGGTGCCTTACACCCACTACCCATTCCCAACAGCCACGGGGACTCTGTCGCCATTGATTTTATTGGACCTCTTCCTGAAGACCAAGGCTACAACACTATTGTCACCATGGCTGACAGGCTTAACGTGGACTTGCGCCTTGTTCCATGTTGGGACAATGTCTCAGCTGAGCAATTTGCGCTCTTGTTTTTCAACAACTGGTATTGCGAAAACAGCCTGCCCTTGGACATTGTCTCGGATCACAATAAGCTCTTTTTATCTTGTTTTTGGAAATCATTGCATAAACTAACTGGAATTAAATTGAAGATGTCGTCGTCTTATCATCCACAAATGGATGGAACAAGCGAACAAACCAACAAGACTGTCAACCAATGTATCAGATTCCATGTCAAGCACAATCAAAAGGATGGGTGCGGGCCTTACCAAGGGTCCGATTCCAACTCATGAACTCCATCAACGTGAGTATGGGTACTTCACCCTTCCAACTTCACCTCGGCCGATCACCTTGTGTCATTCCACCCATCAAACAATCAAAGCTTGACAATGAACCCGAAGACAAAAGAACACACACGCTGATGGCACAACTTCAAAACAACGTTATGGAAGCACAGGACAGCCTCTTGGCCGCGAAGGCCTCCTAAGCGACACAAGTCAATAAACACTGGGCTCTGGAAATCAGCCTTCATGTCGGCGACAAGGTGATGTTGTCCACTAAACACAGATGGTGTGAATACATGCAGAAAGGAGATAAGCACATTGCCAAATTCATGCCATGTTACGACAGTCCATATATCATACTGGACATGCACCCTGAAACATCCACATATACACTCAACCTCCCAAACTCTCCCAACATATTCCCCACCTTTCACTCGTCTCAATTACGACCCTTCCATCCCAACGACCCCACCCTTTTCCCCTCATGCGATTTCCCTCAACCTGGGCCTGTGGTGACCAAAGACGGGCAGATGGAGACCTTTATCGAGAAGATTGTTAATGAGAAATGCATCGGACATGGAAAACGTTACCTTGTTCGATGGGTCGGCTTCGGAGCAGATGAAGACGAATGGTTACCACGACGTGACTTAGTAGAAGACTGTGAAGCGCTGGACGTCTGGGAACAAGGAAAAGAATCATGATTAGCTGGGAGGGTGTAAGCTGGGCTTACTCAGAAGGCATGCTATCTGATGTGCTGCTCATGCATCACATTCATTGATTGGACACCGTCGGTTGTTTGCTCGTGTTATCAGTTCTGACGGGCTCATATATACTAAAGTTGTATCATCGGTATCGAGTATCGTATCTTATCCAGAACCAAATCTCATATGCTTTTACTCGTTACTTCGTCTGAGTGTTTCTACCCTTGGGTATTATGACGTGGCAGTGGGACGTTGAATTTTACAAGTTGACAAACCGGCAGTGACTCGCGCCCAACAAGCTTTGTCGGATTGAGTTGAGCAATTTTGTGATGTTGATGCGTGGTAGACGAATTTAGGCGTCATTTGTGAAAAGGCTATGGTAGGAATCGTTTATGTACTTCCACTGGGGGTTTTGAGCTGGCATTGACCGTGACAATGCTTCAATATTATAGGTGGTGGTCTACTGGCATTGCCGCAACTGTTCAAAAAGATTGATTAGCTCACCATGATAACAATGTTCAGCGCATAAAAACAAGCCGTTTTCTTACCGTCTTTACTCTCTTTCACTGGCAGAGTTATTTGAACCCGTATTCTGTCCCATCCTCACAAACGATGCGTTTTTGGATTGACCTCGCGGTTGTTGCTGCATTGACTCGGACAGTATCGGTATATACAACATCGATACCTGCCGTGGGCAGTGTCAATGACAATTGTCCTTTCATCTGCATCAATAATGATGCATAAAACTGCTGGATGGGGCATAAATGTGAGTATGAGTAATTTGCGTCCTGTATTTGACGACATGACTCACTGGCGTGGCAGGTCTTCCTTGGATGCGATCATTGAGCGGGTCTCAGCTGGCAAGGAAACGATGACTGTGGGGCGGGCCCGGGACTACGCAACATCAAATTGAATCAGTTCAGTTCTTCCTGCTCATGTTTGACATGGGGGTGGAGGACAAATGATTGACGAATTTTTCGAGTGCGGTAAGGAGTTGTTTGAAGATGCGTCATTGTGAATAAGCTATGAGAAGAATCGTTGATGTACTTCCACTAGGGGATTTGAGCTGACAATTACAAAGCTTCTGGCGGTCTGCTGGCATTGCCGCACTATCAACTATTCGAAAAAATTGAATAACAATGCTCAGCGCATAAAAACAAGCCGCCTTCTTACTTGCACTGGCAGATCTATTTGAACCCATATCCCATCCCACCCTCAAACGATGCGTTTTTGGATTGACCTCGCCGTGGTTGCTGCTTTGACAACATCAGTATATACAACATCGATACCTGCCGTGGACAGTGTCAATGACAATTGTCCTTACATCTGTGTCCATGATTCAAAATGCGTAAACTGCTGGATGGGGCATAAATGTGTGAGTATGAGTAGTTTGCGTCCTGTATTTAACGACATGACCCATCGACGTGGCAGATCTTTTTTGGATGCGTTTGGTCTTAACTGGCAAGAAAAAGGTGACTGTGAAGCGGGCCCGGAGCTACACAACATCAGTTTGAATCAGTTCAGTTCGTCCTGCTCAAGTTTGACATGGGGGTGGAGGACAAATGGTTGACGAATTTTTCGAGTGCGGTAAAGAGTTGTTTGAAGATGCGTCGTGGATGTATCGAAGCAGATTAGAGAGTTGGGTTAATTTTTTGCATTAGTGCAGCTAGAAATTGAATGTTGTTTGAGCCTATCGGTGTCATCATGTATCCAAATGGTAAATCATCATTAGAAAAGGGCCTACTGACTCGCCTTCAGGATGTCCTATTGTACGGTATGCGTATGTGCGGCGTGCACGACCTGTAAAAGCTAGAGAACAACGGCGTCTGCGTCACGCCGGAAGGTATTGTCGGGAGTCGGGGTGAGTATCCGAACCTTCACGTCACGGGCCGCTCTTTGTTCACAAAACTATGATTGCAGCGCCCATGGTCCTTCCCGCCTCCTACGTTTACGGGTATTTAGTTACAGCTTTACCCCGCTCTCTGTTGATCTATTGCCGCAGCCCATAGTTCAACCAATCTCCAAGCTCTACCCGTCGAAATCGATCGAATTGCGCCCCAGACAACCTCGTCATTAATGCATCTATCGTGGGTGGTTCTGGTGGTGCAAGATTCGGTTGGTGGTTCATGCATTCATGTAAGTAGTAACATTCCGTTGACGATGCAATTCCCATTGCATTGCTACGATGAGACATTCACTTAGATATAAAAGCATGCCCTTACTTTCCATACTATCTTTAGTGAACTCACTCATCACTCCTGCATCATGGTCCATCAATTCATGTCGGACTTGTTAACAGCCTTACACCCACCTAATAGGTTTGTTAACCACCTCTCCGATCTCCAGCTCGACCTTTGCCCAATATTGCTCGGTGTCCCATGTCCGAGTTCAATCATCGAGACTTGCGGCAGCGCAACGCCTTCCCCCCTTCCTTGCACACTTATAATACTGCCCTTCGTAATTTGTTCGTCAAGCTCTAATCATCGATAGTAGTCCCTACATGTGATCTAAACCTAGATTTGGGCCATAAAACTTCATTTTCTGTGCTGCATCTGTCTAATCAGTGGTTTGCACTTTTTAATCCACTGAAAACGTAAAATTTGCCCCGGCCGCGAAATCCGATGAGCGCAGAGTTCATTGAATTTATACAACTAGTCCACACGAATTGCACTGTACAAGCGACGCACAGCCCAGTAAGATGCGAGGAATCCAATAGTCCCTGAACGAAACTGTTGAGCTCTACTGTCATGATCATGAAACATGCCTTACCAGTGACGATAAAGTCGAAAAGGCAGATCAAGAACAGATATCCGAGGTATAATGCGACGCTTGAAAACGAGTCCAGAGAAAGTCGGGATAGCCAGTAGAAGAGTCCATAGGCCAAGATCCAAAATGCACTTCCACCGCCAGTCAAGAAAGCACGCCAATGCCACCTGCAGGGAAGGTCAAGACAACAAATTACTAATATACATACTTCTACATACCTGTATTCTTCAGCGCAGAGATTGAAATATGTGAACAAGATTGTCACGGTGCCGCTGGTAAGTGCAACAACTCCTGCTGTCAGCGCAAGGAAACCAAATGCATAGTAGGCGCGAGATGCGAAGAGGCTAGACATGACGAAATAAAGTTCAACGAACGCAGCCCCTACGACATTGACGAAACTGTTGAATAACGCGAAACTGAACCATGAGCTATATCTTACCAAATGGCAGGATCCCTGCGAGTAAAGCGGAGGCCTGCAACAGGGTTGAAAATGAGGTGTACATTGCTGGCCAAGACTTACCCATGGCCGAAGGTGTCTGGGTGCTGGAGGGATCTGACGGGGTATTTGATTGACCCTGACGGGGTGTGATACGCCCTGAAACCAGATGAATTTCAATTGCATCAAACAGGCAATACACGTACCCCTTGCCTTGACCCAATGTATGATCCGATCGAAGATAGCGGAGCAGAAATACCAAACCAGAGGACGACGATCAAGAGCATAGTGGCTAGTGAAGGTGAAAACTGAATAAGCTGGAAGGTTGCCGACACGATTACTTGACTTACAGAATGGAACGGCCCCTGAAGAACCGGCAACGAGAAGGAAAAAGTTCAACAAAAACATCACTATAAATACCAGCCTAGTGAACACGATTAGCCGATGAGTAATCAGGGTAATGCCGCAGACGAAGGGGCTCACGTCGGGAGAATAGTGGCTGTAAGAAATGCATTCTTTCTGTTATTGACGCCACCAAGTGATGCATATATTCTACTCGAATAATAACCTCCAATCCTGATTTCTCTGCATAAGCAGTCGAGCGCCTCGGTATGAAAAGACGACTCACCCTCCAAAAAAGGTCCAGCACACCATCATAACAGTAGCAAGAGAACCGCGGTTTGAAGGTGAGAGGAAACCCAGCAATGCGAAGACTATTAGGAGTTGATTTTAGACGGTAAACGGAAGGCTCCAATATTAAATGAGCTACCAAGGGTAACAGCGCACATGGCACACAACTGAGCCCCATTTCCAACCATAACGGAGAGCACCATTGGGTATCTGGGGGCGCGAAAAACTTCTCCGTGTACGAGTTTCCAACCCCAATCTTCTTGAACATCTTCCTGCATTTCATTTGGCGTCAGAACAACCACATATAAAGTGCTAATTACCCACACTGATATCAATGGCATTGTATCGTGAAATCTGCATGGACTTCAGCCTGGATTGTGTCAGTGAAGTAAACGAATAATTACGTCTCTGGAGACAGTACGCCACAAAATCATGGCTACCATGACGCAAAGGAAGACAACGATAACAATCGAATTGATGAGGCTGAACCAATGTATACGGGGATCAAAAATATGGAGATAGTTGTCCCATCGAGTGGCCTATGGATTGTCAGAAAGACTCAGCGCATGTCTTGCCCATCCAACGTACCCATGGTGTGTCAGATTCCTTGACGTAGGATGTTAGTCAGATACTCGCTAAGACCAGTCCCTTCACAACAGACTTACGTCCCAAGTTACTCGGTAAGTATACCGTATGTTGTTCATTTCATTCTCAGATAGACCCAATTTTGGAACTTCGACATCACAGTTCGGCGTACTTTCATCTTCTTGAGACCCACCGCGACTGCAACAAGGATGTAAGCAAAATTAAATGATACGCGAAAAAAAAAAAAGTGCACCTAGATGGCCAGACCAGGACTCCGACAACGCGGTAAACTCCAGGTGATGACTCGTGATATCTGAGTTATGCAATGAGTTTGAGGAACTTTAGTACTGAAATGCGTAGGCAGGCACACCTCATAACAATCTCATAGTGGTTGTTCAGGTAGGGAATATCGTCGTCATCATTACCAAGGTTGAATCCCATATCGAAGAAGAGGTCCCCAGTCTTCGTGTCTTTCTTCATTTCCGCAGCCGGCAGACCATCAACCAGCCAATTGAGAGCATAATCCTCACGGATTCGCCCATTGATGAACTTGGCATCTTCTCCAGGTATTGCGGCGGTACACAGTATTTGGCAAGTACCATTAGCCTCGAGCATTTTGATCTGTTGAAGCGGTTTTGAATCTGTATATATAGTTATCCAGCCAATGACAACTTACATCATACGGAGACGTGAATATTCGGTCGCCAAATAGTATCGATCCTAATGACTCGGGCTGACTCTGGGCACCCCCTTCGGGTGTGCAGAAGTGAAATTGAGGATTGTAGTAGTCGTCTATGATGCATCAATGTTTGTGGTTAATTGCAATCTATAGGCAAGCTTCTCACAGTTTATAAGGGATTTCTGAAGACCAGTAAGCACAGTCAAATGTTAACATCATAAGAAACATCATACCAGTTTTGAATTATCACTTCCAGCGAGCATGGGAGTGAGTGCATTGACATACACATCGACAGGATCGTGCTGCACATAGTTGTGAGGTGCTGCACCAGGAAGATAGAACGCGTTAACAGTTGAGGGAAGTAAAGCGAGTAGGGCGCTTCCCAGGAAGTAGCTAGAAGTGCCTCTCATGAAGGAAAAGAGTGCTTCGGGGTGTTAAGCGTGACGGAGTGGTGTAAGTATACCATAGGGACACGACACTGGCGATCACGTGATAGGATCGTGTTGACCACACAAATAAACAATTTAGTCACTGCAGTTTCTTGCTCATGATCAGTGCTGTGACCGGCACTGAGTACTGCCTCCTGTCCAGAGGTACCCCCGATGTAAACATCTTTGAAATTCGAAAGGCGGTGAGTTTCATCAGCTATATTTTGTGATGATCAACCGAACATGCATTGATTATTTAAAGTTGATCTTAAGCTAACCGCAATCATTTCCTTAATCTCCGAACAAACTGCGCCACTGATTCCCTTAAGCTTGGAGCCAGGTTATGCCAGTAGGTCGGATCGTTTGACGAAACATCATCGCCTCAGCAGCAATATCTCGGGTCATCAATAAATACTTACCAGTGACCACTGGTCTGCCCAGCCTATCTGCTTCCTTCTACCAGTGATCTTCATCTATTCCAACTCGACATGACCTCCCCACTTGAGGTTGCCTCGCGTCTTCGGGTTGTCAAGGTAAGTCAGGCTTGCTACCACTAGACGAACATTTAAGTCCTCATACGCCCAATGTCAGTATTTTAAGAGTACGTGCCACAAAATTCCTACAATACTGCTGCCTTTCCAACATGCAATAATGACAGTGGCAGGGTTGGCGGTCTTGGTAGGAAATCGAGCATATGAATCAGACAAGCGTTGACATCGGTGGCAGGTTTTTGACTACTGTATCAACCTAGAAACTGAGGCGCGTCCTCCATCTGCTTAGCTTCATGCTATCGAAGTTTCGATTGACACGGAATACTAGATCAACCTTACTTGGGGGAGGAAGTGGAATTTTATTCGCATCCTTTTCGCGGTGGCTAGATATATGCCTTTTGTTGATGTCCCGGTAGACTTGATTTGTACGTGTTCGTTGTATCTACATCGTTACATCACTGAATTCAAGTTGACGATCAAGATTCCCTTGGACCGACATCGCCACGGCTTGTGAGTGCCGATATTAAAGATAGGCTGTATTGCATTCATAGAAGTCTATGTAGTGCTTATCGCTCTACCAAGTCTCCTCATGTGAGTACCTCTCCCTTCCCTGATATCTGTATCTTCCACCTCATAAATTCTGAATTGCATTACAAAGGGATCAACATAATTGGCACTGTTGCCGCAGAATGTAATGGATACCATTCCGCATTGTTTTGGTATAATTCTCACCGAATATCCAGCACTCCTATTAGTTAGGACATACACGTTATGGGGAAGAAACAAAGTATTACTTGTTGCCCTACTACTACTTGCGCTGGTAAATCCATGCCCACAATTGGCGATCGCCTTCTCAGTCAAGACATTTTGTAGGGCTGCATCGCAGGATCTGGGGTGGTCGGTGCCAGCGCTGTGTCCTTGTTCAAATGTACGTTTCATTACAACTCTCCTTGGCTGGTCTCTAGTCTGATGTGGCTATCATGTAGACCAGGATCCCCCACTAACAACTTCTGGTTGTTATCAAACCCAAAGAATTGCAATATACGCAATTAACTACGCCCTGCTGGCTCTTTTTGAGACGGGTCATTTTTTTCTTGCTGTAGATATACTAAAGCCGACCCTACACATAGTTATACTATCCCTCAATATTTTTCAAGCCTGGCGTCACCGACAACGACAGGGGAGCCGTCTCATTATGCATCTATACTGGGATGGTATACTTTATGTTCTGTGTATACTAGGTAAGCAATTTTCGTTGTTAGATTCGGGCTGACGCTCAATAACTTCATAAGCGATGACAATGGCCAACATCGTCGTCATAGGATTCCTTCCGGTATGTCATTCCCCTTTCAATTAGGTTTTGCTAATCTTTTGGTGGAGTCTGAATATGCGGAGTCTATTGACACGTAGGTTCACCGTCGAACATTCTGAATGCGTTTAATATACTATTCAGACTCCAGGCGGTATTTCACAGCGTTTTATCCTCCCGCCTTCTTTTCAACTTACGAGCTATCATTCAACGACAACACGAGCAAACCATGGTCTCAGATATGGAGATGGATTTTCAGTCCGGATGCAATATTCCTTTGCGCCAAATTTCCCAACCCATACAATCCATTTAACACCAGCTTCTTGAGAGAAATACAAGTACAATCTGCATCTTGCCTTCAAGGCGTTTGTAAAAACTCCACGATCTTCTCTGTTATGAAGGCGACATCTGGCGGGTTGGCGCTACCCCCTGCAACATGACCCCAGATTGATGGAATCACATGCAATTTAGCGTCTCTGAGGTGCGACACTTCCGTTTCGCTGTCCTCCGGCTTTGATGGTGTCAGTATTCGACTCGCAGCTGCTTTGTGGGGGACTGACCGGAAAGTAAAGATCCGTCTTCGAAGGCATAATGAGTCCCTTTGCTTTAATGCTTTTTAGAGCCTTTTCATAGTCTCCACCATCACGAACGATGGAAATGTCTCCTTTCTGCCATGTGTTCAAAAGTGCGATCATGTCGTTTGCATCCCAATTATTGACATATCCTCCTTCCCACCGCTCCCTGATGAACGAGTTCAAGTCTGGATATCTGTTTGCAAACTCCATGAAGGACGCTCAAGAACATGTATTGCGACATGACTTACTCTCCATCCATCAGGTGCTTGTACTCCCGGAACCACTATAAAAGTTGTATTATCCTGATATTTTATCGAGAGGTAACTCACAGTTTGCCCATAGGCCCATGCGCTGTAAACACGACCAAACGCGCGGATTCCATGTTGAGGAGTGCTCTGATAATGACCGTCGGCAAAATCTTTGCTTGCCAGCATCGCTGCCTTGGGCCCTTCCAGGAAGCTAGAGTGCAAGTCACACACGGATCAACCAAGTCCGGACAAGGACACACCATTGGTTGTGGGGACTTGTGCGAGCAGACGAACATATGGAAACAAACCGCTCTACAAAGTCAGGGAAGACGACTGGCCAGTGATACGCCTTTGGATAGCGCCTCAGAGAGTGCATAACATATTCAAAAGAGGCGAATTACCTGTTGTCCGCCCATAGAAAATCCAACCACGCAGAAGACCTTGCGCACTCCAAAATGCTTTGTCAAAACTGCGTGCTGGGCGCGGCTTGTTGATGTGAGCATTTATTCTACTTATGAGTCATTTCATAACCTACATGTTATCTTCGTAAGAAACGAATGGGAAGTACGGGCCACCATAAGGTGCAGGCTAAGGGGTTGTCAGAAGGGGGGGATGCGCAATCATAGAACTTACTGTGTTAGAAGGAGACGAAGACTTTATTGTTTCAGTCAGCGAAACGGCAGAGCAAAAGGCAACACACCTCTCCATTACAGAAAAGCGCGAATGTCACCACGAAATATTTACTTGGATCAAGGGCCTGTTGTCAAATTATGAAGGCTGCGCATTCTACTACATGAACGTACGTGCCTTGCCTTCCCCAACGAGATAGTCTTGACCTGCGTGTGATTGGATGAAAAACCGCCTTCATGTTCAACGCAAATAACAAAACATACTCCCAAGGGCGAGTTTTGCTCCATAACATGTCGGGAAAACAATCACTTTGTCATTATTCGGATCTCCGTATGTCCGATATGCTGTCACGGCATCAGGGAGTACTCCTCCTGCTACTTTAAAGCGGCCGTGATGGTAATACTGAGTTGGTGTTTGCATGAGGGCCTAAGGGGGAAAATGAAATTGTCTGCACATGCAACGACTGCATGCATGCTTTTATGGCACGCGTGGATGGACTCGTACAGGCGGTCCGACGAACATCATGAGTGCCGATAAGTAGCTAAGCTGGGTGATGGATCATATGGTCATGAGCCACCTAAAGATACAAATAATGTAGTTTGAAATTCCTAGGCATTGACGTTTGGTGTGAACGGCGACCGTGAGTACTTGGGTACTTGCGCGTGTGAGTGCATTATTTCAATGGACGGGTGGCCGTTATCGCAGTATAAACAAAACGTTCGAGATCATTTTACAGCTACAGATCCAATACGGACTTAATCTCAACTCCATTCGCATGCATGGCTTTGTAGATGATTTCTGAAGTAGGACTCAAGGTTCCTCCAAAAATTTCTTCACCTCAGCTTGAATGAACTCATCATCATGCACGTTCAGCCCTCCGCCAGCTACAGATTGTCAGCAAGGGGCAGTTCGAAGCAAACCCGACAAACTCACCCATATGACCCCACTCAGAATCGATAATAACTAGCTTTGCGTTATTCAAGAATTTCATCTCATTCTGACTGTCCTCTGGCTATTCAAGGAGCCATCAACCTAAATCCATACAAAGGTGAAAGGACGCAGACTCACAGGGAAGTACAGGTCTTTCTTGCAAGGCATGATCAGACCTCTAGCCTTGATCGATCCCAGACAGTCCGCAAAGTAACTTCCGTTACGGATACGAGAAACATCCCCCATCTGCCATGTGTTCAAAAGTGTCAATAAATCGTTGGCGTCCCACCCTTCTAGAAAACCGCCTTCCCAGTCCTCTCTCAAGAAGTCATTGAGGCTCGTGTATCTAGTGGTCCGATTGAGAAAACAGAGAGTAGAATACAATAAAAGACGCACTTTCCGTCGAAAAGATAACCCTTCTTGGCAAACCACTGCGGCAATTTCAGTATGCCAGTTAGCTAGAGGTGCGGAGGCTCACCGCCTGGCTATATGCCCATGCGCTGTATGCACGGCCAAACGCCCGGATACCATGTTGAGGAGTGCTCTTGTAGTGGCCATCCTGGAAGTCCTTTGAGGCCGAAAGAGCGGCTTTAGGACCTTCTAGGAAGCTGTGGTTGAATCAACACAAACACACACGTGAGGTGTCTAAAAGTACCATTGATTGTGAGGGCTAGTTCGAGCTGATCCACAAATGGGGATGTATCTTGACCGTGGTTAGAGTAAGTGTAACTCGTACAGTCATCAAAAACATACCTTTCGAGGAAGTCAGGATACATGACAGACCAATAGTATGCCTGCAATGCCTCAGCAAAACCGTAGTTACTCATTGTGAACACATTTACCTGCTGTGCGCCCATTGAGAATCCAATCACGCAGAACACTTTCTTGACACCAAGTTTCTGGGTGAGCACAGCATGCTGTGCCCGGCTGACCTACTATGTCGGCAACTTCGATCATCTAAGACGAGGAAACTCACATGTTGTCTTCGTATGTGACAGTAGGGAAGTAGGGGCCGTTGTATGGCGCAGGCTACCGTCATTGTGAATTCTTGTGCTAGCCAGTGCTCTGAGGAATCTTACTGTGTTAGAGGGCGAAGAAGACTAAAACAACAGGTGAGTTGACCACTCTATCTTTACATCATATAACTGACCTCTCCATTGGAAAACAAGGCAAAGGTCACCACATAGTACTTACGCGGATCCAAAACCTATCGCTAGCGTCAGTTGGAAAACAAGCTCAAGCCACATAGCAGTACCTTGTCTTCCCCAACCATGTAGCTTTGACCTAATAATCCATTTGCTAATTCAAGTTCCAGCCATTGTATGAGAAGCACTCTGGAAGACTCACTGTCAAGCTTTCCCCCATAACACGTAGGAAACACGATAACCGGATTTTTCGGGTTGCCAAATGTCTGGTATGCAGTGATGGCATCAGGCAGCACACCACCTGCAACACGGAAGCGCCCGTGGTGGTAGTATTGAATTTCAGCGACCTGAGACATGATTAGGAGCGAGGGATATTGAATGCATCATTAGTGAATGGGCAGAACATATAGCATTCTCAGAATAGAGACTCAGAAGAGCTGTCGATCATTGGCACTGGACCATGTGGCAAGTTTGTGGGAATCAAAGATAAGAATGTGGACGACGGGCTTGCGATAACATAACTCGTGACCAGTTGGGTTACACGACTGTGATGCCAAGGTCATGGTACTGGGCCCGGAAAGTATTATCATGCAGAGTAGGCTTCACCATGTGCGAGAAGGTGGTGTGGCTGGCGCCCGAGTAAATATCGAGAATGTCACCACACTGCGGCAAGGGAAGTTGTCTGAATTTTCAACAGAGTAAGATTACTATGCAAGAAAGAGAGATCCAATAACCGTCAGTCTCATGCCAACATTGTAGATGTTATTGAAGGAAGACAGTCAGTCGTTCGAATTCCTGGTCCGGGACGTTAAGAATGATTCAGTCGTATTATGTTGGCCAACACTCTCACGTGATCACGAGCCATGCTGTGGCTGATAAACTGTAACAGTTATCATTAAGGTTTCGGGATGATGCCGAGCTGGTCCCCAGCACAAGTGGAAAGTTATCCTAGCCGTCCTCGTCGACTTCAAGAATGGGCTGTATGTCGCTTTCGTTATGATCACTAGTGGAAAATCATGTACTAATGTACTCTTTTATCAGCCAACAAACCTCGTGGACTTCAAGCCGCTCGCAAGCTTCGCAATGACCGCCGTGTAAACCGATGGGTTCGTGCTCGTGATCTCTTGGACATCACACATCTGAGACTATATACTTTTCTCAATAGGCGGACAAGGCATACAAGAAGCGCGCTCTCGGTAACGTTTACAAAACCTCCCCTACTGGAGGATCATCACACGCAAAGGGCATCGTCCTCGAGAAAGTCGGTGTCGAGGCCAAACAACCTAACTCTGCCATTCGTAAATGTGTCCGTGTACAGCTTATCAAGAACGGCAAAAAGGTCACGGCTTTCGTGCCTGTACGTGCTTTCATATCTACTTGTCGCGAGTTGACTAATACATTAATACAGAATGACGGTTGCTTGAACTTTGTTGATGAGAACGACGAAGTTCTCATCTCTGGTTTTGGTCGTAGTGGCAAGGCCAAAGGTGATATTCCTGGTGTTCGCTTCAAAGTAGTGAAGGTCTCAGGGGTCGGTCTTCTCGCTTTGTGGAAAGAGAAGAAGGTCAGTTTAACCAAAATCATACTGCTATCATTGTACTCATCCTCTTCGTAGGAAAAACCCCGGTCATAAGTTTCATTGTCTTGTCCATCATTTCATGTCATCGCATTACCTATGATTATGCCTGTGTTGCACATGCTGCACGCCAATGAAAAGCCGAAACCACCATGTCACAGGGTTACGCCACACGATTTCCTGCTACCAAGAGACAGCGTTGGATAATGTACTATGGCAAGCGTGGTCATTTGTCTGGTATCCAAATGCATGTCATTTTAAAAACATTATCCACGGGAAATTGTGAATTAAGATGTGTTAATCGTAATGAGTCTTGTCCGGTCATAAATGGGCGCATCAAATCATGCCAGCTCATTCCATCGTAATGCCCTGACCTTGCATATACCTCCGTAGGTCCTTCATCAACTCCAGCTGCTCGTTAACGGTAAGCCCGCTAACGATCATCTGCAAGATAGAACCCACGCTAACGTGGTGTTCTCGTATAAGGCTACTATAATAGACATAGGTAAACACGCCCATGAGGAATCTAGGAATGGTGAGTCTCTTGAAAAATAGAATCGAGATTTAGAACCCACTGGCAGTCCATGCGATCGGTCATCCCTCCATGACCAGGGATGCTGTGGCCAAAATCCTTTATGTTGAAGGCGCGCTTGAAACCAGATGCGAAGAATCCTCCAAACGGTGCCACCAGCGATGCGAAAACTGCGAAAACCAGGAGATGTAGTTGGTATGGTGCATAGGGAATCACGGTCACTGATTTTCCGAGCTAATGACGACTCTGAGCAGTTAGACAAAACAACTTTAACTTTCACTTACGAGCTGCGAAAGAAACACCCTGAGAGGCGACCAGATTTGCCATACCTTCCAGACAAACACTGGATTGGGCGTACACTGGACATTACTCCAGGCGGAGACTCCAAGATCATGCACAGGGCAGATCATGTAGTTGAAGCGCATGAAGTACGAGCCCCAGAGCACACTGAACAGAAGGGTACTCCAGAAAGCACCCACAAACCCTTCGACGGTTTTCTTCGGCGAAAGCTTGATCAAAGGTGTGCGCCCGACGGTCATGCCCCACACATATGCAAAGATGTCATTGCAAATAACCAATGAGGCGGGAACCCAGAACCAAATCATGCCCTCGAGGATATTGTTAACGATGAAGTGACTGTAAGATTCCCTTTAGGATGGAATCTGAAAGCGGATGAAATCCATACCCAGAGACAACAATCAACAGCAGGCTCATGTGAACCCAACAGAAAAGGCCGAATTGCTGTTTGAGGAATCCACGTCTGAGAGACATAACAAAACCAACAAAGCCGATGGTATAGAGTGTAAAGCTGATAATTCTGTGATTGGTAGCGAAAGGAAGTAGTTGACCATCCGAGAATATAACATGCTGATCCTCAATTCAGCATATAGTAATTATGCCAACATTATCCCATACCTTGAAGTAGTAGATGATACTCTCCCCGTATAGAAAATAGTTAGTGACGGCGAAGAAGTACCAATTCAGGGTCTTGCTCCATGGATCTTTTTTCCCCTTATTTTCTGTCTCGCCAGATTCTGAAGCATGGCTTTTGAGTGAGAATAGAGCAGTTACTTCGCGGTAGACAATCGTTTGACACAGCATGGCAAGCATGATCATATAAACATGACCCATGAGTAGCAAAGCTACGCGATGGTCAGATACGAATATAACCTTTTATTTGAAGTAGAATGCATACCCACAAAACCTCCGATCATAATGAACGTCCACAATGTTCGCGTCAAGATGCTTTGTCGTTTCTTTGTGCGCTCGACTTCTTGCGAGTCGGGTTCGCTTTTGAGTGCCTGTTCGACGTCAGGTTTTGAGACAGACTGCCCTTCATCGTCTAGCAACTTGCTCTGTAGAGGATGCAGTGTAGAGTTTTCTGGATATTCTGTCAATTTCAATTATAAAGCAATAGACAGAAAAAGATGCATACGTTCCGGGACATTCACGTGTTGCGCATCGCCGTCAATAGCAGGCCCCGGAAGTGATGGTTCCGATACCTCTGGCTGGAACACTGGCTCTTGTCGTGGCTCTGTGGTGGGTTTTGACTCCGAAGCAGTATGTGATATAGGGAGAGGAGAGACATCTGCCGCTGCCTCGGCCGTACGCGCAATGGACTCTTCCGGAGAGGGCGTATGTCTAGGTGAACTATCCGCAGTACCTGCCTTTGAGGAGGCTTTGAGTTGTTTTCGCCTTTCGGTGCGAGCTTGTTTTTGGGCCTTCTTTATTTGAGATTTCGACGGTTTCGTGTTCTCAGTGCTTAATAACCAAATGAGCAAGCTACGTAGCCACGAGGTCACAAACGTCGGTGAAAACGAACCTGGTCACCTGTGTTTGCGGCGTTTCTTCCTCTTGTTGTTCGTCCTCGGAGTCTTCCACTTCGTCGACGGTGAGAGCGTCGAAGGCGGATCTAGAAACGAATGGCGGGTTCACTATTGTGCCAGAGGACCTACTCATGGTAGCAGGCAAGGTAGCAGTTAAGGTTTGATGCGTGCAGTTTGAATTGCTGCTCACTTCAAGTTCAAATGCAACACGTGAATGCGTCACGCTGAACCAAACATCGCTCATTTTTGTTCAAGTCTATGAATGCAATTATTACTTAGGTATGTACCTCCTATAAGCAGGGGGCAGGGTTAAGCCTAGATTGAATATCTAGGGAATAATGATAGTAGTCCAAAAACCCTTTGTAAAGCCCAAATTCACTGAGGTCTAGCCATAAAACATGGACTAGAATTTCCAGGTGTCGTTGACTTCCATAGCCCAGGGAACTGGAACTAGTGTCAGTATAAATTCCTATGGAGTACCCTCCACGCAAGCTCACATTTAGTGAGAAGTGTCTTTGAAAAGATCTTCTCGATCGGTACGTTGTGGGCACTGCACCATGCAGCTGTTATCCTAGATGACAGGGTGAGTCGCTGTGTGGATTTATGATAGAGCCGGCGACTTACCGAGGGTCCAAGTAATTAATTTTACTGAAGGAAACACAGTGAGAACATATTACCCCGGTATGAGCACAACATACCTTGTACCAAGAGCAACCTCTTTGCCGGCCTCCCGATCGTCCATTTGAAGCTTGAATGTCTTTATCTTCTCATCCAACTTCTGAACAGCTTCCTCGATCTTTTCAGGAGCACGATCCCTCTTAAGTTTCGCTTTCCCTGTGCCACGTTCCTTTGCAAGCCGCTTGTATTCGGCTTCAGCGGCCTCAATCTTCTCCTGCAGGACTGAGTCAGGCTGAGGTTTATTGCCTTCCTGAACGAGCTTCTCGTTGTCTTTGGCGAATTTCTTCTCCGCCTTCTCTATTTCTTTATTCTTAATGGACTCCTCATACTCCTCTATCCAGTCGTCATCTAAATCGGACTCGTCATCGACGTACTGCTTCTGCTTCTTGTATTTGGGATCCATGCTGAGGAGAACATGACGAAGCTTCATCCGATCATATTTCAAGGAACGAAGCTATTGGCGCTGTCAGTCACCGATCGTATCATGAGGAGTAAACCAACCCTATCACGCATCTTGCCCATCGATTGTTCGTGAGTCTTCGGCGCGCTACGTTGATGGTTACAAAGAATGGCCACCATACGATTTGCATGATTATATGCATTCAGCTTCTCCTGGATAGTGGCATTTGCTGGCGTTCCTTCGTCCAACTGCTGTTGAAATGTGATGGATGCATTGTAAGTACGAAAAACCTTTGCAGTCAGCCCTTTCATGTACGATGCCAGGTGCTTATTCAGGAGCGATGTCTAGGAGAGAGCCATCAGCAGAATGTTCAAGATTTTTTAAGGATGTTGTGTCACATTGACGCGGTCGAAGAGGTTGTCGCTATTTTCTTTGTTGTCCTTGAATAGCTTGATATTCTTGAAAACCTGGGGATCCACAGAGACTCGATTATAGTACCGGATCGAGTCCTTACCCAGGAAATCGAAGATGAGGAAATCCGGCGCTTCTAACGTGACATGTTCGCACCGCAGAGAGCAGCAGCCCACAGTGTCGGCTTCATCTTCACCCTTTTCATTTCCGGCTCGGAGGGCAAGCTTGTCAATGAAGTACATTGCTGTCGCACGTTGCCTATCTGCCATAACTTTGCTGCGCAGATCGGCAGAGTAGTCTTTGCGAATGCGATCAACGTGGTTCTGGACGAATGTTAGTGGATAGAGCATCAGAGTCGGCAGTTGACTGTACCTTCAATTCACGGGCTTTCTCGAACTTTTGCATGTCACTTTGCCCTTTGAGGGAGCTGCCTGCGGCTAGGAAGACATACTTGTAATTGCCGTTGACATTCTCGACCCAGTTGGCCAGCCAGGTGACAGTTTGGTCGTGCACTATGGCTTTCCATTGTCCAGGCATGTTAGGTACAGGGACAGGCGTGCCTTCACCGATATTGATAGTGATATCGTCCGGGCGTACACGGAACTACCATGATGTGAGCTAGACTTTGTTTGTTCCAGATCCAGGTGCTAAGTGCCTACCTTCAACGCGCCCTTCTTTGGATGATCGCCCCGACCCCTGAACAAGCCAGGAGGTTCAACTCTGAAGTTGCCTACCTTTTCCTTGCGACCGTCGAGAAGACAGGTGATATATTTCTCTTCGAATGCGTCTTTCTGCTTCTTCAGTTCTTTCTTCTCTGCGGTGCTAAGAGCCTTCTTTTTAGCTTTCTCCGCTTCAAAGTGTTCGAACATGGGCCGGAAATCGCAATCCTCGAATTTTGTGATCTTGATCTTATTGCGCTGGTTCATGGTTGAGCAAGGCAGAGGCATCCGAAGTATGATACTTACAGGAGGATGATCCTGAAGCACCTTCAACCAGTCTTCGAAGAAATTTTTGTTGAAAGTAGCATCTTGAGCGTGCTCAGTTTCCAACATAGCTGCGTAAAAACCGGCCACTTCTTCGGAATCTGATGGTAGATCTACTTCTTTACCTACAGTGCAATCAATAAACTTGTCGCGGTAAAATGAAAAGGCGACCACGTACCCTTATATCTCATTTTCACATTCGAGGGCAGTGGTTCGTAAGGTGGAGGAAAGATGACACCGTTGTGCTCTAGCGTTTGCCACTTTACTTCACCATCATTATTCTGCTGAGCCTCCCACCACCTATAAACTTCCTCCTCGTCTTCTCCTTCATCTTTGACTTTGCCCTTTTTCTTAGGCTGGGGAGTCACCGATCCGTCTGCTCCATCCTTGACCTTGTTTGAAGTAGCTCTCTTTTTCGTGGGCTTAGATTTACCAGGTTCTTCCACATCCGCACCAGTGTCTTCCTTGACCTTGGACTTTCGTTTCCTCGGCACCTTCTCTTTCTTCACAGGTATGGCCTCCTCGCCTTCAGAAGCGGAAGCGTCATGGTCCTCGCGTTTCAGTTTCTTCTGTGGAGGACCTTTCTTGGTGGGAGCACGTTTCTTCTTAACAGTAGTAGAACTATGCTTGTCATCGCTCTCAGCTTTGACTGCTTTATGCCCGTTTACTGTAGAGGCTTTCGATGTCCCAGGCATCGGTGTAGTAGCAGATTGCTTCACCGGAGAAGAAGCAAGAGGGGTATCATCATCGTCACTAGACGAATCAAGTGCAACAGCTCGCTTGCGCCGCAAAGACTTTGCTGGAGTTACAGGTTCGGATTTTGGAGCCGTAACTTGGGACTGCGCAGAATAGTCAACGATGTACGCAGCATATGGACAGGGGCACACGAACCAAAGGCATGTCCTCATCCTCACTCATGGGAGAATCACTAGCTTCCCCTTTAGCGTATCCATTCGCGCTGCCTCTACCTACGTTCGCCTTGCCATCGTTTTGAAGTGAGCCAAGTGGTCGGTCGTCGTCTGAAGACATATAGGCGTCACTAGACATTATTTGAAGCGATAATTTGGCACGAATAGCAGGAAAGTGTCTATGCAGCAATACAGTGAATAAGAAAGCAGGAAGAACAGTGGAAATGAAGGACAGGAAGGCCTCTCCCGCGCTGTGGCAGTTGTTAATTTTCCGAAGTCTTGATAAACCGGCCCTAAACCTAAAAATCACATGATCACCCGATCCTGAGTGGACTCAGAAGCACAGCTGAACAAGCCGAAAACAAACGGTTTCCTAATTCTTAACGGGTGTCCAAGTAAGTGGAATGTTATTCAATTTGACTTATGGTGAGCTTCATCTGTGGTTTCAGTCATGTCCAATCCACCATTGTTTCGTGACCCATGGGCGAAGAGGGAAGCGTGGCGGAAACACCCTGTGTTCACGAACCGTGCCATGTTTTCTAGCATGTTTCCAGGGCTTGGCATCGCACTAGTCGCATTTACCGCGTATGTGGTAGTTGATAATTTCTACGCCAAAGCGCAGCCAGGGGTACAGCAGAAGCACTGAGTTGGTTCGGGTGATATTGGTAAGTGAAACAGAAGTTGTCTGTCTGCACTAATTCTTAACTCTCGAATAGAAATAAATTTGCTCCTGCTCCTCACATACTATCATTTAGTTGAGCCCGCGCTCAGTAGCATAGTGTTTACCACATTGCATGCTCAACGTCGCATTTTCTCGCCATTGTCATTGCCACACAGCAGGGCTGGTCCGCTAATACATTCTGTTAGACTTGCTTCTACAATCAACGGCGATTGCTGTACCTACGCAAAGTACCGCCCCCAAAGGAATCATTTTTGTTCCTCGACGTATTTTGAGGACTTCCCAGTACTTCATGGGAGCGGTATCCTAACGTTCGACAACACCAGTTGATTCCCTTGGTTTACTCATTACAGCATCACATCCTCTATTCCCTATCTTTATGGTAGTCCCTTAAGTGAGCCTAGGTGCACTTGCTAATCACTACTACCAGAAACTATAGGTCGTCTGTGTTCATCCTACAATGCATTTGCTTTTGGACCGAGTGAACTTCTCTATTTATGATGTCCAACGTATGGGAACATGGCAATGGCTTACATAGCATCACGAGGGCGCTGTATCATCTTGCGACGTGGGTGTGGGCAGCATTTAGTATTTAAACAGTCTTCTGAGGAATGCTGATCAGAGCATAGGAATATCGCGAGTAAGGTGACAGCCACACCTTTTTGATATCATTCAGAACTCGTCGTTACTGCGATGCTTGTCAAACGACCTCATCGTCGATTGGCCCCGCTCAAACACTTCTGGACAGCTACTACTAGTATAACTCTGGGCTGGTGAACGGAAGAATTTTGAGGGATCGTAGCCCCGTGGACGAAAAGTTAGCGCCCCTCGTAAACGATCACCTTCCTATGGCCTACACTCTCCTACACTCTGCTTAGTGGAGGTGACTCGCCTGGGAGACGTGCAGATCGTTATTTTTGATTTGACTCAATCACGGAGGTACGTAAACAGCACCGAGTAGTCATCGATGATCGCTGAGATGAAATATATTTGTCGTGTGAAGGTCAATCTCCAACTTGACGACAATGGCCTGACCAATGCTGGCCGCCACATTCTTTGATCAAAGTGGTCTACATGATATATTCACTTCGGGAACTTTCCATGATCTTGGGCCTTCAAATTTCAAAGCTTCAAGCTTCCGAAGTGAGCTATACTTACCTAGTATGTCACTCAAACTGTTTAGCGTCGTCAACCGGAAGTAATTTCACGGATGTCATTCAAAGGGGGCCTCAGCATCTCCATTTAATTTCCGACGCCGTCAAACAGAATCGAAGAACTCGACTTGAAGAAGACCAAGGGACACCGCATTTACAAAGTGGTCGATGATGAACATTGAACGTTGATCGTTGAACCCCTACGAAGCTCTAAAGTCGATAGGTGGATCAGGGTATCCTCGTCGGCGCGTTCCCCCTCAGATCCGGAGACCGTGGCAGCAGACAGCAATCTTCGATCGTCTCTAGAAATATTCCTGTCCTTTCGACCAGCGAAGCGTAGTCCCTTCTCTCGCCAAGGCAGCAGACGCAACGAATTATCTAGGTCGGTGAAGTGTTTCTATCACATATACTTCTTCCAGAACCGACCGTATGCGATGTTAGATACAAATGCCTCACCTCGTGGTCTGTGTTGGAGTCGGAAGGATCCGAACCAGGAACGATGAGAGGATGATCGATTGCGAGCGCAACCAAAAGGGGGACGAGCGTTCGGAGGGAGCAAAGGTTTGACGTCGGCTCGTGCTCGTCGTTGAAATCTTTATTGCCTTCGATACGCAAATTCTTTTTGTCTCTACGCTAACACGTATAAAGCTACGAGTAGATCCGTATGAGCATCTCAGTTCCTTCCTGAGACCAAGATGTGAGCCGTCGTTATTTTTCCTGTTCTTACTATTTGCTAATAGTCGGTAGATATATTATTTTCTACTGGAATTTCGCATCCCCCGCTCGACAAGTTGGCTCATCAATTCGAACGCCTAGCATATAGTGACCGCACGTAAAATCCCGTGACTATCCCGCGGTCCCAGATTCCCGACCAAAAAAATACTTGTATGTAAGATCTCTGCCTCAGATTGTCAATCTGCAGAGGTTTGTTGATGTTAGGCACAGAGCAGCTTACCACTTCGGTCTTGAACTGCCTCGAAGCATTCAAATAGCCAATTGTGGAGAAATATATGCCCCATCGTCACTCACTTTCCATTTTTACCTGCGACACCTAACTGATCTTGATGTCATTTACCTCAAATTACACCACTCTCATCTGCGACATTGGTGACGTTTTGTTCTCCTGGTCCCCGCAGACCAAAACCTCCATATCTCCAAGCGATCTACGTAGATTTCTGTCCTCCCCCACATGGATTGACTACGAGAGGGGGAAGATTTCCCAGGCTGAGTGTTATGCCCGGGTCGGCGGCGAATTCTCTGTAGACCCAACAGAGGTTGGTCGTGCGTTCCAAGATGCTCGCGACTCTTTGCAGCCAAACGAAGAGCTCATATCAGTTATTCGACACCTCAAAGCACGCTCGGACGGGATGCTACATGTCTTCGCCATGTCAAATATTTCTGCGCCTGACTATGAAGTTCTTCTTGCCAAGCCCGTTGATTGGTCGTTATTCGACGGTATCTTCACCTCCGCTGGGGTGGGCGAGCGGAAGCCTAACCTTGGCTTCTACAAGGCAGTGATTTCGAGCACAGGGGCTGACCCCTCCCGCACCATCTTTGTGGACGATAAAATGGAGAATGTCCTCTCCGCGCGCTCGCTTGGAATGCGTGGTATTATTTTTGATGATCACCGTAAAGTCGTCCGCGCGCTTTATAATCTACTTGGAGATCCTGTCGAGAGGGCCAGACAATACTTGACCGTGAATGGGAAGAAACTCCTATCTGTAACTGAAAACGGCATTTTCTTACGGGAGAACTTCGCTCAACTCCTGATACTAGAGGCAACTGATAACCGGTAAGAGAATTGCCTTTCTTTCCCCGCACTCATTGAACAGCATGTCAGGAATCTCGTCAATTTGACTGATACACATCGGACGTGGAATTTCTTTCAGGGTATGTACCAAATCTATGCCACTATTATGCAGCAGCTAATTTGGTATCAGAGAAACCATTGCTTACTACTGAGGAGTTTCCCTTTGACCTGGATACCACTTCCCTTGGGTTGACCGTAATGGGCAGCCCTGAGGACGTAGCACACTCCGTTATGGATGACATGCTTAACTATATTGATGACGATGGGATTATTCAGGTACATGCGCCCATTTGTTTTTTCTCATGCATTGGCCAACCTCCCAGTAATCACAGACATACTTTGACCACCGCCGACCTCGGTTTGATCCGGTCGTGTGTGTTAATGTGCTCACGCTGTTCTATTCCTATGGACGTGGCCACCAGCTCGATCGCACCCTTCACTGGATACGCGAGGTGCTCCTGCATAGAGCTTATCTTGACGGTACGCGATATTACGCGACCCCAGAATGCTTCCTTTATTTCCTTGGCCGGTTGTTGGAAATCAGCAACGACGCCTACTTGGCGGTCTATATAAAGCCACTGTTGATCGAACGTATTCAGGAGCGCATAGGGGCTGATGGTGACGCTTTAGCGCTCTCCATGCGCCTTCGGCTGTGTGCCTACCTTGGACTATGCAACGACGTTGATCTTCGTGCTTTGCTTCCTATGCAATGTGAAGATGGAGGCTGGGAAATCGGGTGGATCTATAAATACGGGTCATCCGGTATCAGAATCGGAAACCGCGGTCTTACCACATCCCTGGCCATGAAAGCCATCCTGGAGATGCAACAACAATTTCCTAGTCCCCCTTCGTCCCCTTCTGCGTCACCCGCAGTTCCCCTCGTCAAACCGGCTTATATCAATGCACTATCTTCTCCTGAGCGCTTTTCTCAGCGCAAGAGAGATTCTTCAATTGCTTTCAGCTCTATTGCAACGAGCCCATTGGCCAGTACCAGGCAACACCCGGAAATCGTTCCGTTGGTTCTAAAATGATTGAGACCCTGCGGATGAGGCAGGGTTCTGACGATAGGTTTTCCGGTTTGGTTCGCGGCACCCTTTACTTTTTCTCACTGTCCTATATTGCTCTTCAAAGACACTTTCAAAGACGAATATATACCAGTAACACTGTGCCTTTTGTGACATTTGGAGTCCTTTGAGTGGAATCCTACGCACTTACAATTCTAGGCTTTCGTTGTCAAGTCTAGGCCCCTCGCATCATCATGGCGTAACCGTCTCATGTTAGATGTCGTGCGACAAGATCCCACTGACATCGACTCAATCAAGTAATCATGCGAGCGAAGCGTCGGCTTATACTTGATCCTTCACGCGAAGACAGGACTTCCCAGCACTGAAGAGCAATCTCTGATTTCGACCACCCTCAAAAACATTTCTTTCATCTGAGATCAGGGGTAGGAGGTTCACTGACGGTCTCTGTAGATCGTAGAATATCCCACACGGCCCTTTTCTTTTTTATTTATTTTTATTTTTAAAAAAACGTTTGATCTCCCGCAAGCGTACACCCCCAAGCGTCATTCAATCAATATATTTGGATCAAATCAACACCAACAGAAATGTATGGCTGCCGGCGCCCAACCCGGACATAGATCCTATGCTGATCCATTCAGAGTAACCTGCCCGCCAAGACACCGCTTGTACACTTCATTGTCAGTTTCCTCCACATAGTGATATCCCAAGTGGCCCAAAAACTCGTCGAATGCCGCATAATCTTCTTGCGGAACTTGGATGGCTGTTAGCACCCTGCCAAGGTCTGCGACACACTCATGAGGAACCAAAGACGACAAGAAGACGCTGCACGAACCTGCGCCGTGATTGCGGTAGTGGAATAGTGATATATTCCAGCCTAATCCAGGATAAATACCCTGAAGGAACTTGCGCAGGGCGCCTGGCCGTTCGGGAAATTCTGGAGCGAGTTTCTGGTAAGCACAGCGCGAAGTGGAAATGCCAAATATGAGAAGAATACCTACCAAACCGGAATACTCTTTCGTTTGGGATCGCTGTGCATCCACGTATCATGTACCGCGCATGAGATTTGGCGACTTCGTCATCGCTAATATCATATCCAGTCATTCCTTGATTTTTGATTTCTTCAAGCACCTGTTCCACTTCTTGTTTGCGAGATGAAGTATCTAGCTTGAATGAGAGGAATATATGTGCGATGTTTGGATCGTTGTAACGATATATGAACTCTGTTGTTGCCCGCGGGTGGATGATGGAGTGTAATGCGAAGAAGCTGCATAAGCACGAGGAGAAGAAAAGTCAACCAATGAACATCAGATGAACGAAAGTGATGGCTTAGAATGAAGAACTTACCTTCCAGGCCTCTCTGGTATCACCACGCTCAAAAGTGCTTCGCGTCCCTCACCCAATTCAGCACGCTCTGCGACAAACCGCAGCCTGTCAAAGTTCATATTGGCTCCACTGACAACGGCAACGAATTTTCGGTTTGCGCCGACAAGATTTTGATTTGTGATGTATCGCTTTAAGCCTGCCAGACTCAAGGCTCCGGAAGGCTCTGTGACAGACCTAGTTTCTAGGTTTATGAGCAGGGTAGATGTACTACGAGAAATAAAAGATCCATTACCTTCGAAGATATCTTTGATGGCAGCACATATTTCGTCGTTATCAACTAGGACTACTTCATCCAAGAGTCTCTGGCATATCCTGAATGGCTCTTCCCCAACGATTCTTACTGCTGTGCCGTCTGCAAAGGGGCCGACCTCGGCTAAAGTCACTCTCGTGCCTCTCTTCAGACTCTGTGCCATGGCATCCCCATCGAAGGTCTCGACGCCATGCACCTTTAGGTTTGGGTTGCCTATGCGCTTAACATATTCACAAATTCCAGAGACAAGACCGCCGCCGCCAACGGCACCGAAGATGGCATCGAGATTGTCAGAGTCTGGTATTTGTTTTAATATTTCCATGCCAACCGTACCCTGACCTGCGATTACGAGCGGGTCGTCGTATGGTGGGACAAATATCAGTCCATGGGTGGCAGCTAATCTTGCGCATTCTGCTTTTGCTTCGTCGAAGTCAACACCGTGGAGTACGACCTTTGCGCCGAGACGTTCGACATTGCGAACTTTGATGGATGGAGTACCCTTTGGCATCACGATGGTACAGGGTATCCCGAGACGTTCGCCAGAAAGAGCTACTCCTTGGGCATGGTTGCCTAAAAGCGCCAAGTCAGCGAATATCATAAGATGCCTAGAGGCCTTGAATGACGTCGCAGAGTACGCACACTAACCAGCACTGCATGTTATAACACCTTTCCATCGTTCTTCTTCAGATAAACCTGCCATGAAGTTATAGGCACCTCGAATTTTGAAACTGAACACCTCTTGTAAATCCTCTCGTTTCAGCCATATCTGATTGCCTAGCTTTGCACTAAGATTTGGGGCGTAGACGAGGGGTGTTTCCTTCAAGATCTCATATACTTTCGAAGTGAGAATAAGACGAAGGTAGTCGGGTTCTTTCGAAGATAGCAAGTGATGTGCACACAAGCGCGGATAGATGAGAGGCTGAGGTGCGTTAGAAGAGTACTCTAGAGTTGCGATAGCTGGTGCCATGGATATGTACAAGAACTTGAAAATACTGATCTACGCGAACGAAAATCTTTTATGTAACCAAATGACTCGGTGCTTGCCGAAACAGGTGAATCTGCCGCGTGCACCATATAGTACCAATTAACTAGTGTTATGGAATCTGGATCCATATGCTATATGGGTTTCATGCTAACAGCCAGCTAGACTCTATGGTGTTTAAGCATTTCCTCCGCGCAAAAACGCGAAAATGACACGTGCGTCATACACCCATGGACAGATCACGTGCGCGAGATATCATGAGGGCGGGGTATATGGGGAACGCTGGCAAAGACACTAACAACTCGACTTGCATGTTCATTCAGTTTGAGGATTAGCTAGGATAGAAAGTAAGAACGCACCAAGTGTGGTTTCAATCCCAACTGAACGACATTCGGACTTGACAAAAGACCTGGATAGTTTTGGGCCATATTTTTTATATTCTTTCCATCAGCTGCAGCGGAAAACTTGGTGAAGAATGATAGAAGCAGGAAGAAAGAAATAAACGACGAAACGAGTTGAACGATTGTGCAGAGAAGAGTCGGAAGATAACAAGTGTGCTGCCAGCCCTAAATAAATGTAAAGTCAAACTATACTCAGATCCACCAACAAGCTTGCCAAACAAATTCTTCCCCTCTCCCTACTCACCACCAGTTTATGGCCCAGTCCTCAACAATGGGACCTCCTCTCTCACCACGGGAAACACGACGTTCAGGAAGACGTTCTGCTCCATCTGCTTCAGCTAGTACTTCCAAATCTCCAGACTCCCCGGCCTCTGAGTCTCTCCCCCGAACAAAGGAGCCCATCACACGTCCTGCCATACTTTCCAACAGCAACAACAACCGCACAAAACGTTTGAAGCAAGAGGATCCCGAAGAGCCTGTCCCTACTAAGAACGCCCATACCAATGGCACCAACTCCAGTCATGGGAACTCAAACGGGCGCGCAAAGCGAAAGGCCAACGGCAAGGAGAAAAATCCGACATCCACTGACCAGTTGATCGAATCAGTTTCCACTAAACTCAGCAACTCTAATGCCGGAAGCGCCGCAGACCCTCAGGACGATGACCCAGAGGAACAGGGTATCACGCGTTGCATATGTGGCCAGAATGGTATGTTATCTTCGACTATATATCGACCATTCTCTCATTTTTCGACAGAGGAAGATGCCGATGCAGGAGAGTTCATGGTCCAGTGTGAAACCTGCAACGTCTGGCAGCATGGCCTGTGCATGGGGTACCAGCACGAAGCAGATCTCCAGGACGAATACCACTGTGAACAATGCAAGCCTGAGCGTCACCAGGACCTTCTGAAGTAAGTTGTTTTCGACTCCTTGTTCACTATCTTGTTTGACCAGTTTCATTTCCACAGAAGATTAGCCAAAAAACCTCGCCAATCATCTGCCAACTCGCACCAAACTGCTTCGCGTCTGTCACGATCACACTCTCCGACACACCTTTTAAAACCACCCAAACGAAGGAACACAATGAACAGTCGTGACGCGGCGTTTGACGAGAGCTTAAAAGAGATCATCGAAGCGACGGCAGCGGAAGCTGCAGCCGCGACAGAACCGCATCCCGCTCAAACAAATGGGAGTGCCAATGGTCAGGCTGAAAGCCACGAAGATCAAGATTTAAACAGTCGCAAAAAGCGCAAGCGTACAGAGGACGACGTGTAAGTATTCCTGCTATATTCATGTGCTTTTGTTTGTCTGACGTCATAACATAGTCTGCCCAAGAAACGTACACGATCAGCCTCGACTGCCTCTGATCATCAGCCAGAAGTAGTTACAGCCGTGCCAGAGGAGATACCAGCTCCTGCAGCCAAAAAGGCAGGCGGTGGCGCGAAGTCTGGCAACCGCAATCGAAGAGGTGGTGGATCGCGGAAGACAGCAGTTGTTAATCAAGATGCTGTCGCTGCCGCTGAAGGCGAAGAAGGTATGTCTGTAGCAATCCAGTGACGAGGATATAACTCACGTGACTTAATGAAATTTAAGTTGCCGGTCCCAGTAAGCGACCCACGGCAAGCCTCCGGAACAAAGCAAACCCAACACCCAAAAGACCACCTCCATCTTCTCACGCTGGGAGTGTACCAAGTGACCCTACTAGGCGCGCTGGTGGAGTCGCAATTGCCAGTTCAGAGAATTCTCGCGCATATCGCAATTCCCATGCTTATGCTGTCTCGCAACAATCAATGTTTACGTCATGGAACTTACCAGACTATCTTGCCCATCTGGAACCTATGCTGCCGACAGACACGCCCCGTCCCCTAGAAGTCCGCGGTTCGGGAATTGGACCCAGAGAGTCGGTCGACCGGACTATGGAGAGGGGTGTGAAGGTCAAATGGCCCAGTAAACGAATGAGCGTGGGGGATATGAACAAGCGCGTGCGCGCTTTAGTAGAGTGGGTGGGAAGGGAACAAGCTGGGGCGCTTGACCGCGGGCGTCGGAGGGATGCGCTGGAGAAGGCACTTAGGGCGGTGAAAGCACAGGCTTCCAATTCCATAAATCCTTCACCTCATGATGATCGTGAAGTCGGCGGAGGAGACACCGTGGGCTCACCTATGGTTTTGGACAATACCGCCATTATCTCTGTCGACGGATCCTCAGATACCAGTTATGGGAATGTATCAGCGCCATCGACGATGAAGATGATGGAGGAGCTGATGGAGGAACTAATAAGCTTCCAGGAGCGGTTTGGTCCGGGCGCGAAGACGAGGGAGCGGGAGCGAAGAATGGTGTCAGGATAATCATGGACTTGATATTAATCTTCAATGTACCCCCATCACGCCTGACTACTTCCTGACCACCTCACTAGCATATTTTTGTATTATTGTGATATGGCACCAACTCTTGCATCCAGTACTCTGACATGCTGTACCCTGCGGAGACCATGTGTCGACATCCCACATGCAGGCTGCTATACTTATAAACAGGTGCTTGACGTGATATACAACGAAAAACTAACGATGAACGCATGCATACCTAAGTACCCACTGAGCTCGGCACTTGTAGAGAACTTTCAATTCGGACGCCTTATGTAAATAAGTCGGTATCAAGACCTTACAATATCAATACAAATCGCAACAATGAAAAAGCACAATAAGCTATCGCTGAAATCAACCCAGCTCTCGATATCATCGGTACTCGCGAATTTGTGGAGGAAAGCATCATAGTAGAGCACGCATGGTCAGTGGTCACACAGAATTCACTGGTATCCACGCACGTGATACCGATCACTTAAATTACCTGAGAAATCGCACGCGCTCTGTAGTTGGTCACTGCTGCGTACGACGTCCGCGACCATCAAACACTAGGGGTCGATGTCATCAGCCTCGGCACATTCTACCAGCAACGATGAAATTTTAACGGGCGCTCTCGACCTTGGACAGTCGCCGACGTTCTCCGGCAATGAAGAGGAAGTAGAAGATGATCAAGCAGGAGACTACACCACACGAATGGAGGAATTGCTCAGCGACGGTGATGACGAGCATGGCGACGCAGAAACGGATGGAGATGATGGCGGCTTTGTCTATGACGGCGTAGATGCTGATCAGGTCACAGGCGATAACTATCGAGACCAGTTGCGAGACGTTCTCGGGCCAGATGATTCATATGATGACTCTGAGGAACAGGAGGTGGAGCAGGCGCTTTTTCAGGAAAGCAACAGTGCTTCCAATGACCTGCCTCGTGATGTGCCAGTAAGCCGTGTCACACCTCATGGCCTAGACATGTACTCATGCATGTGCAGCGTGTTGATATTCAGTTGGACGTCAGCGCTTCAACATCCGCTTCCTTAGTTATGTCTTCTCTCCCGCATAGCAGAGTGGGGTCTCCTGCGCCGAACGGCCCCTTCTTACAATTACCCAAGCCATTCCTACACCCAAACGTCTCCCGACTGCGCTCCTTTACGCCAAAGGGCTCCCCTGCTCCCAGCACTGGGTCGCCTCATGCCCAAGCTATAAATAGTTTCTCCCCATCTCCATCTCATTTTTCAGAGATTTCGCGGACATCTTCTCCTTCAACGGGCAATAATGGACCTCTGGTAGGCCAAGAGAGAGAAGTGGTTCGGTGGACATCACTACGGAGCGCAGGGTCCCATCTCTATCCCGCAAATGCATCAAGTGTCCTCGGGGATCCTATTACAGGAGCTCCCATGGTCCTGGCTGCCAATGGGTTTATCTGCGTTGGGACAGACAAGGGCCGCGTACTCGTTTTCGATTTTAAGCAAACATTGAAGTGTATATGCGGTAGTGACGTTTCGGGTAACTCCAAACTTGTTGAACTGGCATTGATCATCTAATCAATCACATTCAGGACCAATTGTTGGGCCCGTCTCTGCGGTCGCGCTATCAAACGACCACACATATGTTGCATCTGGGCACACTACGGGCTACATCCAACTTTTCAACTTGAAAAACCCTGAGGTCGCAGCTCGGACCGTGACACCTGTTACTCTTACCGCTGTCACGTCTGGTCGACAGGAAGGACATCTTCCAGGCTCTCGTATCATTAACATATCATTCGTGGCTGGCCGTCATACAGCTGTGGTCTCCGCTGATGAGCACGGCCTGTCTTTTTATCATAGCCTTGGCAAGGTCCTATTTGTGGAGGCATCAGATACGATACGCATTTTTGGGAACTATCATGGGAAGGATGCTCCTGAAGCTAGTATCTCTGGTCATCCCGCAGACCCATTTTCCCAACAGAACGCACTCGATCGCCCTTCCTTTCGCCGCAGAAGACGACTACGCAATACAGTCCTGGCAATGAGTACTCTTCCCCTAGGACCTCTTCCACATTCCACCGATGCATATCAGATTGCTACCATATTGACACCCACAAAACTCGTTGTCGTGGGCTTGAAGCCTACTCCGAAGACATGGCTGAAAATCATGCGAGACGAGGAGCAATTGTCATCCCCCACTTATCGAAGGAGAGGATGTCTTGCGTGGTTTCCTAGCGTCCAAGATAGTTCTATGGAGAAATCGGACAAAACAGTGGGCATGAAGAGCGGAAAACTACCACGACGCACGCCGACTCATCCTATCCTCTCGTATTCGTGGGGGAGCCACATATATTTATTACGTGTACATGAACAGAAGATCAAACAGACCGTGTCAAACAGCCGCACAGGGAAAATGAGCGAGATGGAAGTTGGCACGCTGGTGTTCGAGGAGGCGGGAAAGTGGATGATGGATGATGCTGTCCTTGCCATCCAATGGCTTAATGTCAATGTACGTATGTTCCAATATAATGTATCAGTTCTCATGCTTCTTTTTCGACAGCAAATAGCCATATTTACTGCGAGCGCATTGAGTATCTATGACGTACACGGCATGAAAATGATTGAAGCCGTCCGGTTCGACTCTTCTTCTCTGATATCGCCTTCGCTAGGCTTTACGGGAAATGGTTCAATATCATACTCGGAATCTGTGGGAGACATTGCCCATAGTATTCGGGCCTACAAAGGAAAGCTCTTCCTTCTGGTGAGAGTTTCGCATTCTTTCTATTTGGAAGCCAAGAAAGAACTGACACCTTTGTCAGGGCCGACAGGAATTGTTTGTTGGTACCTTGCTTAGCTGGGCTGACAGGATATTGTCCTTCGTTGAACAGGGTGATTTTCTCAGCGCCATCGATCTGACTCGGACGTACTACACAGGCGAAGCTCCTGGCAACCGTAATGGTCTTCCCGAAGATCCAGAAGAACGTCAAATCGTAATCGCTGACAAAATTCATGACCTGATGGTGGCGTCCTCCCGTTATGCATTTTCCGAAGACCGCATGACAGATGGTACACACGCGTCACTTGATGGACGGGGCGTCGACCGCACCTCGCTCTTTGAAGATCTGGTAGCAACATGTGCTCGTGCTTGTATTGCCTTGGATGACTTTGACTTCTTATTCGAAGAGTTGTTCCAGCAATACGAAAATTCTGGCATCTACCGGATGTTCCTCCATCAGCTTGAACCTTTTGTGTTGGATGGAAGCATCCCTTCAGTGCCTCCTCGCATCACACAGCGACTGGTGGCGCTACACGAAGAGGACGGACGTCCGGATCTCGCAGAACGAATTATCTGGCACATCGAGCCATCCTGTTTGGACATTAACCAAGCCATCAATCTCTGTCGAGCTCACCAGTTATGGGATGCGTTGGTTTATGTGTACACTCGTGCACTGCGAGATTATGTCTCTCCCATCATCGAATCCCTTGCCCTTATCCGTAGCCTACAACAGAACCCAGCGCCCACGGACACCGTCATCAAGAATGCCTATAAGATCTACTCTTATTTGGCGACAGTGCTGTGTGGGCAAATCTATCCAAGCCAGGAGCCCATGGAGCCAGATGATGCATCGTCCGCTAAAAGAGATGTGTACTCGTTTATTTTTTGCGGACATTCCACTACCTGGCCCGCTGAAGGAGGAAATCTGGTTTTGACATCCCAAGACGAGAGCGGCATGGAGCCAACATATCCCTATGCTCGATTCTTACTTCGCTTCGATGCTGAATCGTTCCTGCATTGCTTGGACATGGCGTTTGAGGACTCGTATCTACACGACTTCTCCGACATGAGTCGCCTTATGATAGTGAAGATTCTACTGGATATCATGTCTAGTGAAGATCTCTCACCATCCGATGCCACGTTTATGAACATCTTTATCGCACGGAACGTCCCAAAGTACCCCCACCACATTGAAGTCCCACCTAGTGTTCTTCATAACATTCTTACTGCACTCGCCACCCAGCCTGAAGCAGAAACTCGTGAGGACCGTCAACTCGCGGCAGAGTATCTCCTGTCAGTTTACACACCCCATGATGGAGACCGAGTTCTTCAGCTCTTTGAAGATGCCGGATTTTATCGCATCTTACGTAGTCGGTACCGCCACGAGCGACGCTGGGGTTCCCTCCTCACTGCGTTCCTCCATGATCCCGAGCTCCACCCTTCAGAGATATTCAGCGGTTTGGAAGACACCATTGCCAGTTCGGCAAGAGACAATAAAAAGCAGGTTCCTGGCGATGTCATTGATATTCTCACCACTTCGCTGGATCAGCTCTTACAAGCCGATGTTCTTGCAACTGCGTCTTTTTTAGACAAGCATGCTCCTCAGCTCCACGAGACGGCACTTGAGAGACCCTCCTTGTCGGACGATCACGACCAATTCATCTACCTCAACCATCTGGTCCCTGATAGTGAATATGATCAGTATTCTACCGCTCCCAGTTCCCCGACTCATATGAACAGCCGACTTCGCCACCGTTTTGTCGGCTTACAGTGTCGCTTTGCTCCTTCTGGTGTCATTCCCGTCCTTAAACGTTTGCAAGATGGTATTGACTGGCCGACGGCGTTGAATATATGCGAGGAGGCTGGAGCATATGATGCTGTCATATGGGCCGTGAATTACAATGGGCAGCCACGGGAAGCCCTTTCAAAGGCCGACGTATTTGAGAAGCAGCTTACGCTAGATCTCGCACGCACTCTAGCCTCGCCAGCTCCTGGTTCCACGGACTCAGTCAACAAATGCTTGAATGACTTGCAAGTCATCGGACGGCGCGGTATATCTGTATGCATGGAACATTCCAGCTCGTCTTCTCCTGCAGAAGTTCCTCTCGAGGACATTTGGTACCAGCTTCTGGGCAGCCAGATCCACACTGTGCAAACGCTCTCGGCATGCTGTTCCACTGGCAAAGGTAGCGATGCAGGGCTTGAGGGTGAAGTGTTGTCAACTTTGCGGGCTATCGTCCAAGAAACATTTGCGTCTTTGGTTTCCGTAAGCTCGACCCAAGCAGTATCGTTTCCTCGACTATTCAAGCGTTTGGTGGATCCCGCTATTCATTCCGGCACGACGGGCATCCTATATACGGAGTTCCGTACGATTCTGACTGGCATGCTTGAATCGTACCGAACCGATGGAGACATGTTAATCATTTCGAAACATCTCATTGACCGAGATGTCTTCGATTCCGTGGAATTATACGCAAAAGAGAAAATGCGTGGCTGGGCCCCATCTTGTGGTGTATGTTCGTCATGCGGTCGGGCTTTACTTCCTTCTCAGGCAGATGTCGAGAGCGTTCAGATTAGACTTTCACGGACAGGGACTATATACCATCTCAGATGCTCAGCTTTGGATTCCTAATGGCATGTTCGTACCTAATATATAATCTTGCTACTATGATCGAATGGTAATCGAAAACATTTAAGGGTATAAATTACGGGCAAGTGTCAGATCGCCGTCAACCAATTCAGCTCGAACCATTTGATCCAGGACTATAAAGCTGTCCAAGGACTGCATGTCAACCCCCAGGGCTTCGCCTTCTGTCTTGAACGCTTTGACGTCCAGTATCATCTGCGCACGGATGCGTTCTTCATCTTTTTCGTCATCTTTTCCAGCAGTAGCGGAACCGAAGATGGATAACGTCGACTTTTTCCCTTTCTTCAGTCGTCGAAGAGATTCCTCGGTCTTCTTCATTGCAGTCAAGTACTGTATGTACCTTTGATACCAAGTCAAAATCATGTTAATCGTAATGGAAGGACACACGAACCGCTGGCAGACGCATTCGACCACGTCAGTTGAGACATCCTTCAACAATTCCTCCTTGAGTCGTTCCCCAGGACCACCGACAGCGCCTATTCCAAAGAAGATCCTTACCGGGCGGAGGATGATGGGTATAAAGTAACTTGGTTCGGAGGGTAGTCGTTTGTTGGACATTGCTCTAAACTGCGAAGGAATAGATCGAACTGCCGACAGGGCATCGCAACACCGCCTGGATAAGATGGCTGTGGCCTGGCTGCACAACGATGTAGAAAGAGCACTGAGCTGCTCCAGTTGAGTTCTCAGAGCGACTGCAAATGTTGAGTTGATCAGTGTGATGACGGACGGCATTTAGGCTAACCTTCTAGCACCTCCTCCGCTATATCGTCTTCTATTGACGTGTCAGGAAGCATTTTGCTGATCTCTTCTCTCCACAATTGCAATACTTGGCTCGTCATCGCCCGAATATCAACGAGAGCCGTTGCAAACTGCCTTAGTAAGATCTCGTCAGCAGCAGTGCTTTCAGTAGTCGCTTCTTGTGTAAGCCCAGGTGTTGAAGATCTTGAAACATTGGCAATTGACGAGGTCTATAAATGGTTTATAAATGCTCTGGCATCCATCAAAACACATGCCTTCTCATTTGTAATGTTGGCAGCAGATTTTACTGGAGACCTGCCTGCAGGCGGCAGTGAGCTTTCCAACCATTCGTGATATCGACTGAGGAGCTAAAAACGTGTTCACCTCGACGCCTGGCAACCAATACAGAGGAAGTACCTGAAGAGTAAATTTCCAGAAGCGATGCGCAAGGTCGGGGATGTACCCTTCCGCACTCCAGCACGAAGCGATTGCAGTAAAAATATCGGCAGCCTGTGCTGTTACAAACACATCACGCCCTTGAGAACGGTTAGCTAGGGACATGTATTGAAACCAAGTCAGTGGCAATTCACCTGGAGTAAAGTTTGGTGCTTCAGGATCCAGGATTCTGGATGACAACGTTTCTTCCAGCTTTGTGATGACTTCTTTCCACCGCAGCTGGAAATATACAGGGAGCTGCCAACGTCGCTGAAATGCAGTAAAAACTGAATGGGAACGCATGTTTTGTACAGAATGCGTGGAGGGAGCCAAAAACTCGAGAGAACGGATGAAGGCCTGAGTCGTAGAATGATGCTACAACCAAGAGTCGATATTCAGGAAATTACAAAACAGGTCCTCATTTAACCGTACCTTGCGGAACTCGTTTGGGTTTCCTGGCGCAAATACAACATTGCCAAGTTCGTCCATTATCGCCCTGCCAATTTCTGCCCACACCACATTGGTCATAATCTCGAAGCCACCTGCAGAAGCCTGTGGTGCGTCTCCCAGGTCATAGCTTCTCAATGCTAAACTTGATTGTGAATTGGTTGAACCCGCCTTGAGGGAAACTCGCTCAGCAATCTCCATGATGCGCCCAAAATCTCGCTCAATAAAGCGAAGGATCTGATTGTACAATTTTGCAAGCGCATCATTAGATTCATCAAGTAAGTGCACCGGTCCAGAAACATGTGAAGCTTCAAAGGGATTTTGCTTAGTGGCAAATGCAGTGAATGGGGTATATGGGGTACGGGGCAACAGCGCGCTCCCGTGTGATTCAGTGCGGGTAGAGAGCATGGTAGGAAGTGGAGTGTGTGGCAACACTGGTGAGAGTGATGCATCCAATGCATCAGGAAAGATAGTCTAGATGCAAATCTGAGCAACTTTTTTCCGAGAAAGAGGGTAGTACGAATCCCATACTTTCTTGATAAAGGCCTGCATTACGTCTCTCCGCATAATCTCTTCAGCAACTTTCCAAAGGTGTAGAGAATCGTAAATCCTTAGGCATTCAGTTAAATAAGCATAGAGTTTAGCTCGTTCCTGGTCTGAAACTTTTCCTGCTTTGATATCCGTCAGGGAGCTCAGGATTGCAGAGAAAACATGGTCTAGATCTGATGTGAGAGTTGATTGTATGCGGTCAATTCGCTAACCCAAATCAAAAAGACTCTATCAGAACCGCACCACGAAGGAAAGGTTACAACAAACCCATCGTATTTCATCCACAAAAGCACAATGTTCTTTTTTTGCCTTCTCGATGTGATACAGAAGTTGGGTGTACTCAGCAGTGACTCTGGAAAGATGCTCGGCACGCTTGCCTTGGCTCCTGAAACTCTATTAGATCGTTTACACCAGCAAAAGAAATGTGAAATACTTGGGATCGATAGGTTGTCCTGCAGAGGTCGGAAGATGGAACTGATAATTGTTGTTATGGCTTTCAAGTGATGATGTAGGAACTTGAGAGATGAGAAGAAGACTTTCAAGTCTGGTCACAGACTCTGATATCTTAAGCAAGAGATGCAAGAGTGCCTGAAGACCAACGCTTCAGTTATAATTTGAATCCCACAGATCGAGTATGAACCTTCTCTTCGCGTAACTTGGTGCGGGCATCAAGCGTCTCTTGAATGCTATCTTGCGTAGCCTGAAGGCCAGCTCGCGACTCCTTGAATATCGAGTCAACAGGACGATATGACACATGAGTAGTGGTAGTGCTCACTGAGATGCGCTTTCGTAAGTCGTCGAGTGGGAGTTTGAGCTTCTCCAGCCTCGAGCCTTCGCCTCTCAGGTCTGTACTTAGACTGATGAATGCCTCGTAGTCATCATTGATGAGTAACACCAACTCCTCCTTTAACGAGGTAAGGTAGTCTCTAAGCTGTGAGCGCAAGTCTTGTAGAGATGTGTGTGATCGGGAGAGCAAAAACTCTTCGACGTTAAACACTTCCGCAGTTAGATGAGGGTTGTCATGCGATAGTGGGACATAAATTGGCAGCTCCGTCGAGGCAGTAGTTCGGGGAACATAGTTAGACCCTGCAAGCTCACGCTCAACAAGCTCTTCTGCCAACCGTTCCAATTCATAAGGGTCGGGAGATTTTGTAGCGTTTTGGGAGACGCGCGAAGACATGTATGGGGTCGGTCAACGCGTAATACAACGTGATCCCACCGGAGTGGTCATAAGGTATATGATATAGTAGATTTGTGTAGTAAAAGTAGTACTGCTAGTTGCGATAACTTAAAGTCAATAACCATAAATATGCTTACAGCAGCATTCTGTTAGTATCAAAGTCAGTGTCAATTATTTGGTACTTTGGGTTTAGGTATGCAACCAGTATCCACAGAATAATTCCATAGTGTGTGTGAGTGTCTGTTTATCGCGTCCTGAGGGTAATAAGCCTATCGTGGAAGCAGGTCGTGAGTACATCATGACTTCTCCTCCAATTCGCTGAGAAATGCTAGCCAAGTCTTCTTGTCGATTACACCTTCATCTGAAAAGTGCAACTTTAGCAACATAAAAGGGGAGTGGATGAATATTCGTACAGTCACCATCAGTGTCCGTTACTATGACATAACGGGCGCCAAGCTTCACGAAGAATTGGTGAAGGAGCTCCAAAGGCGAGTTGGACTGAATCGTCAATGGCGCCTATGTCTATTTGAGTGTCTGTACGCCATAAAATCAAAGGAAAGAAGTATACCTGGTCCATGTATATGCTGAAGTCGAATGGATCGTCTTCACTCTGTCTTGGCTCTTCCACCCAAGACGAATATGAAGTACCCAGGTCCTCATGCGAATAAGTAGTGTGGAAACGAACCTCCTCAGTTGCTCCATCCGCTGCAACGGCTAGATTTTTTATAAGATAATGTTTGTATGGGGAAACGAGGGTACTTACTGAGAGCATGCTCTAGTTCGCTAGCGCCAATGTAGCCAACCATACGCACACCATCTTCGTCGCGACTTGGTCTGAGAATAGGGAAACCACCGTCATCATGCTCAGCATTCAGGAGTGATTGCAATTGGTCTCGAAGACTTTGGACAGTATTGTGTCGGTCAACCCTAATCACATCAACATCTCGATCGGTCTAGAAGCAATACTAAGTCAGATCTCAACGATAAGTAAAGTGCCCTTACCACTTCCTTTATGGACAAATTTGACCACAAGTATTCATGTTTAGCATCTAGGTACGGAAGTTGAGATAGCCTGTGAGAAGTGTCAGGAAGACCGGTGGAGTTCGGACTAGGTTCTCACTCGATGACCAGGTCATAAATTCCCTTAGGCTCCAAGGCATCGGCTACAGTCTTGGCAACAAGAACAGACAGCATGACAGGGACAGCATACGTGAGCGTATCAGTTAGCTCGAACATGATGACCGCCAATGACACCGTCGTTCTCTACAGATCTAGAGTCAACTTCGTGGCACCGAGGACTTGGAGCCGGTTACTTACAGTAACGCCAGACAAGGCCGCTGCAGCTCCCACCATTGCATAAAGGCCAGGCACGACACAATCCATGTCACCCTTGCATACAGCAAATACAGTGCTGTCCGGGTAATGGTACTGGAGCCATTGCACAGCAATGCCAACAATCCGCCCAGCACATGCACCTACTCCAAGGGTGGGTATAAAAATCCCAGCCGGCAGTTTGATGCCAAATGTTATTATAGTCAGGCAACCCTTGACTATCATGGCAACAGAGATCGCTTGCACAATGGGCCAGACATGGTCGAAATTGCTTGGATCCAGAACGCACAAATTAAAGTGACTGTTTTTGCTGCCTGTGCGGCATTCTGAGAAGAGATTATAAATAAGCTCTGTGCCCCCCATGCGGGCATAAGGATTTAAAAAGCACAAGACGGTGGTTACGAGAGTCACCTATTATCACTGAGAAGGCTGGATAACGGACGAACAAAGTGATGCTCACAAGAACGACTTCTGCAACTGGATGCGCCTTTAACCATGTTCCGCCACGGACGTCGCGACTCCAGCGGTAGTTCAACTTGGAAAAGTATGCGCCGTATACTCCCTGTATCTTCGTTTAATGAGCTGTCCTCCAAGAGAACTGAGCTACACACGCCAAGAACTCCAAGTAGGATGAAAAATATCAGCTCATATGCATGCCATTCCTGTCGGATATCATGAGCGAGTGACTAGTCGAATATCCTGTGACAAACCTTGTCATAAGTGACCTGGAATAACACCAATTTATTAGTTCCAAAAGGATTGAGGAACCGGAGGGTTACGGCCGCTATCATCGCGCAGAAAAAACTAGAAGATTGAGTTCAACAGGGTCATCTCGGAATCATGTATGGTGGCTACCTTCTCCACATAACCTTGAAATATCCAACAGGATATTCATAAGCTGATTCACGCACGACGGAAGGACATTACCTTTGGCGGGAAGAAGTAAGAGACTTCTTCCAAGCTAAACAGGGTACCCCCGATGGGTGCCCCGAATGCAACAGCGACACCTGCCGCGCATGCTGCACTGAGTATCTCACGACGTTTGGCTGCAGAAAAACATGAGTATGAAAAGAAAATTACATGCTGGAAATTGACCTTCGTTGTTTTCATACTTGCTATGGTAACGACTAACAATGTTGCCTATACAACTCGCAATATGGACGAAAGGTCCCTCCTTGCCTGAATTTCAGGGATTAGCACTCATGTGCCCAAAGTAATTCGTAAGAGTAATCACCAAGAGACAATCCTGAACTGACAGACAAAGCCAGTCCAAGCGCTTTGGTAAATAGCACACGCCCGCCGAGATAACCATGGATGACGAAGCCTGCATCAATATGAGAAATTGAAATTGAGAGACGGCCATTAAGTGTTGACGGTCACAAACCAGATAAAATGGTCTTAATCTCCGGAATTCCACTCCCTGCAGCCTGTTATCGCAGGCCGCCATCAGTGTGGGCACTCGGTAGTAAGACTTATGCGTACGTAGTACATTACACCACGTTTGGGTTGCGAAGGGCTCGAAGTGCTCTGTTCGCCGCTCTTGTCGAAATCCGGAGATAGAACTCCGGATTCTTTACGAGTGACGAAGGACGTTGACGCCGTGAGATAGATTGTGAGGAGCGACGAAGTACTGGCCAATAAAATCTAAGAACCCATGAGATGTCACATAACCATAACTCAGCAATAAAGTCGAGAAACCTACCGCAATGATTGTATACACAAGATACTGCACTGCACTTTCTTCGCCTCCCAATTCGCTAAAGCCCGTCCATGACGCAAAAACATCCGACCAAATCCTCCAAGCGGGACAATGGTCATCCAAAGACTTATAGTCATCGGGCTCAGGACAGCAAAAATGCCGTGCTTGCCACCAGGCAGTCATGCAGTAGCCTTGCTTCAAATCGAACAGCCATTGTTCTGCACGGACAACAAGAAATGCGGCTATGGCAGTGAGGAACCCGACAATGGTGACGATGATCCACCCAAGGCTCTTGTCGAATGCAAGTCGGACTCTGGAGCGGATGGACTTTCCGCGCCGAAGACGGGCAAACCGGGCCGAGTCCTTGATCGCATCGTGAAGCCAGTCAATTGAGGTGAACGAGGAGTACCATACACGGAATCCGTTGATTCGAACGTCGACGTTAGTGTCTGCGGTCTCTGCATGGGCATCTACGAGCGGGGCATCGTAGGCAGATATGGGTCGCTGCTGAGAAACGCGACTGCGGAATGTGTCTCCTGTAAAGGTTGGCGAGAAGGCAGATGGAGAGCCTGGAGCAGAGATGGCGGTCACACTTCGCGCTAGAGGAAGGCCTGGGACAGTACTAGGGCGACGAGCGACCCAAAGACTAGATTGGGTGTACGCGCGACGAGGGCGAACAGTGGGCAATGTCCCGTAATTAGTTCCGTTGGAAACTGCGCGTAAAGCAGTGGTCTCATCGTTTGCTTGATTTTGTGTTGCTGGCGTGGAGAGGCTGCCGATTCGTTGTAGGCGTTGCCTACGATAGTCGGTATCAGATGGGCCACTCAAAAGTCCAGAGGGAGGACCAGATTGAACGGACGCGAGAAGGGATGAGGCGGAATTATTTTTGGGCAAACTTGACATGGTGCCGCGGCGGTGTCTAGTACGTTATTTTATTAGCATTACGAAAGTGTTAGTTGCATGAGTTCATACACAGTTTGCCGCAAATCGGTGTTGGGCACGAAGAATCGACTGCCAGCAGAGCCTGGGTGTTTACCGTTGCAAAACAAGACTTGTTTCACGGCTTTGCACTCTTTCTCTCCGCCTGCCACGCTGTCGCTTGACCCTAATTTAGGAGAGAACAAATTTACGTGTATTCACCAAACAAGACCAAATAATACAATTGTCAGAGAATTCAACTCTTACACTGCCAACTACTCAGAAATGGCAAATACAGGGCTTGGTGTGCCAGTCAAGCTACTCCACGAGTCCTTGGGACATATTGTTACCGTGGAACTCAAGACAGGCCAGCTTTATCGTGGAAAACTCGCAGAGGGTACGTCTATGTTCGAGTATCGCCGTCATACATAGATCCTTTTTGATTCATCTATGCTCCTAGCCGAAGATAACTTGAACATCTCTCTCAGAGATATAACAGTGACAGGACGAGATGGCCGTGTATCACAACTAGACCAGGTGTATATCAGGGGAAGTATGGTCAGATTTTTCATTGTACCAGATATGCTGCAGAATGCCCCCATGTAAGTCGCAGATGATCGGATTTCGAGATCGCCCTGACCTGTTTACTTAGGTTCAAAAGAGTTGGTCCCAATGCCATGCGCGGAAGAGGTATTGGTACTGCGCGTGGTCGCGCGACTATTATGAGAGGTTCGTTCTTGTGTTGTTCAGCGTCGTATAACTCACTGACTGATCAACCTCTCTAGCGAATGGTATGGTTTTCTTCTTCTTCTGGAGCCCGTGATCTAATCAAAATGACAGCTCGTCGTGGACGTGGTGTCCCTGCCCCAAGAGGCATCAGGAGGTGATGTGATGGCGTTCCTGCCACTGCGGTAAAAATGTACATATTTCATAATTCTGTAACTTGTGCAAGGCCATACTGTTTTTTGACTGCGAAAGGTTCCTTCGCGCAACTTTGTATGCACTCTAGGGGCTTGTACTAATGCATCGTGAATTCCACGTTCGTCTGGAAGAGCTTACTTGCGTCGACGTGAAACGTTTGCTTGAGCACGGAAGCACACTCACTCGCCAGAAAATATATGGAAAAATTCAGGAATGTTCGTTGACGACTCTTGACTCCCCAGTGAAATAAACATTCGATGAAGCCAGAACCTAGAAGATTATATGCATGGAATCTTCCATCAATAAGCGTGGGTTATAACGTTGAACAAGAATTTGAAGACTCGGCGCTTCGAGGTATAAAGTCAAAGCAATATGACAGGATGCCACAAGGATGCCATCATGATTTGGAAGTTAAAATAAGGCAAAGTAAATATAGTCGAAAGTGGTCTGACTAAAAGTCAGAGACACGCCCTTTGAAACTCCAGTCACCGCCCTCATCGCTCCACTTCCCGACGGGCTCCCTCTTCGGACCTCCTTGTTCTCCAGTTCTGGGATTGACATCACCATCAAACTCGGGCGTCAACGGTTTACGAGCGTCTGGGTGCAACGACATTTGTGCCTCTGCCTCACCGTGGGAGAGAGTTGGTGATGAGAGGGGCATTTGAGCACTACGCTGGAGTTCTTCAAACTCTCTTTGAAGTTCGCGTGGAAGGGGAGGAGGTGAAGGTCTATCCAAGTTAGATGAACTCATTCCCCGTGTGCCAATGACGAGTCGCTGTCGCGGCTTGGTGGGCAGTGAACCGAAGCGAAGAACGGGACGGAATGATATGCGGGATGGCATAATGGCGTCTTAAGGTTTACCATGGAGCCAAGCTCAAGGTAAGCTGCTGTGGTACTGACTGTTCATTTGAAACAACTCACCAAGGTTCTTTTATAGCTGAATATCTACCAATCACAGCACCTACGGAGGCGGTAGTGTCCAAGTGTTCTGGGTGGTCACTGGTCAACAGGCTGCTGCTTTACGTCAACTGACCAGTGAAGGGACAAAGTGATACGGTTTTCTCCTTCCGAGAAGAAGACTGTCTCAGCGAAGTGGTTTGGTGTTCGAAATTTGTGATTCAGCGAACCCGTTAACCGGCGGCAAAAAGCTAAGGTCGATCGCAGACTGCCGGCGGGTTGGATGACTTTACTTGGGAGACTTTAGGCTGGATTCGCGAGAAGTCATAATTAATTTTTAGTAGAAAAGAACATTGAAATTGAATTTGTAAAACATCTGCCCATATCGGCTTGATTTACGGCACCGATAGTTTAAAGTCCGACTAGCAGCACGTGAGAGTGAATGCATGTCAAGGGAGGGGAAATAACGTTTGCTGACCAAAATATTTAACCTGAATCGTGATTGCTATGTTTTCCTGTCTTGATCCCTTCTTCTTGACTTTCACACCTTTGAGGCAGACACCCTTCTGTGACTAATAATCATTATTGATTAACCGAAGTACCATTGTCTTTCCGCGACCGCTTTATTTTAGTTCCCTCAAAGTGCTATCGTGGATCTTCTTCAATCATTCCTCTCTTGCCCCTCATCGTATCAGTGCACACATCTTCAGATGCATTCTGCTCGTCCCTACTACCCTTCAAACGTCTATTCGTCCAATGTCGTGGATATTGGCGACCCTTATACAGTATCCCACCAACCCATGGCCAGCACGTCTATGGTCACTCTGCAGCAGACTCAATCATACTCCAGTGAACAAGGCGCCTACAAGAAACGAAAGATCGAGCGTGCTTGTGATGCTTGCCGCCGTAGAAAGACTAAATGTGATGGCCCGCGCATGCCTGACAATATCTGTACCAACTGTGTACAGAATCGCAAAACATGTTCTTATGTGTATGTCTGAAGATGTCTTACGACAGAAAGTTGCTCAACGATTACGATTTTTACAGCGAGGCTTCCAAGCCTAGAGGTCCTCCAAAAGCGTATGTTTCACCCCCGTTCTCTGACTAATTACGACAAAAGAACTGAGATCGTGTGTAGATATATCACCGGTCTTGAGGATAGGTTGGAAAGAATGGAAGCGCTTTTAAAGCGGGTGCGTAACTCTCACGTTTATTAATCCCGCCCAGCATGGTGGGTGTCTCGAGAATGTGTCCAGGCTTTTCAATGCAACCAGGCCCTTACCCCTCCATCGCATGTCTCTCTGAGAAATGATGGAAATTACTGTCTATTGTCTATTTGTCTTGTCTTGTCTTGTTTGTTACTCCTGTCTGACTGATGATTATTGTATAGCTCCGTCCTGAGGCTGACTTCTCGGAAGAGCTTGGTTCACCAGTTGTCCGTGATTCTTGGAAACATGATGCAGAACCACAATACCGTCTTTCTCCAGATGAAAAATCATCATCACCAGTCGCTCGTTTGCGATCTCATGGGTCACCTGTCGGTAGCAGTCTACCCCCTGTTGGCAAATTGTTGCCTTCATCTAGTGTTAGTGTCAGGAGCCGGCGTTCCGCGGGCACTCCTCGCACTGATACAGACTTATCATCGGACGCATACACATCCTCGGAGAGTGAAGAAGTCGGCGAATTGAGTCTTTCCCGGGGCATGAAGCGTCTAACCATTCGTGGGCTCGAGCCTGCCCTGGAGCATGGCTCATTGGTGGATAGTCAAGTCCGCTTTCATGGAAAGAGTAGCTGCTTCAAACTCATCGAACCAACCCGGAAACTCCGCGAGGAACATATTAACCGCGTTTTTCAAGAGTCAGGCTCGACTGATGCCGAGAGTGGATCGGGTAGTCGCAGCTCGCCGGAATCGGCGAGTTCTGTCTGTTTTACACCCATACGACGGCCAGAATTCTGGACTACGCCTTCAGTAAGCATTCATTCTCATCGGGCATCAAACTGCTCATCGCATGTTCTAGTGGGAACTTGCTTTTGAAGGTTTCCAAGACAGGCTCGAGACGCTCTGCCACTCGCTAACAAAGAAATTTCCCCCACCTGACTTGACTGACAGTTTGATCAATTTGTTCTTTCTCCATGTCAACCCTCAATGTCCGATTTTCCATCGGCCGACATTCGAGCGCCAATGGCGGGAGGGTCTTCAAGAAACAGATCCGTGGTTTGGATGCCTGTGCTTGGCGCTATTTGCTGTTGCTAGCCGCTGGTCTGACGATCCCCGCGTATTGGATGGTCATGCATATGACATACCCGAGGCAGAGATACCCGATGAGGATTGTAAGTGGCAAAGAGCAGGATGGAAGTACTTCAGCGCAGCAGTTGGTATGCTGGCAACCCTGTCGATTTATGCTCATGAATCTCATAATTCTCTGCAGATGTTCATCGCGATTCTCGCAGTTTATTTCATCCCCCTGGCCTCTTTGAGGTACAGACCATGTCTGTGAGTAACTTTACTAAGACAACAGCGATTTATAAATTTATCCTATCTGCCACAGTTGCTAGGCATGTTTCTACGCGGTACCGCTTTTCATCCAGTCGGATGGCTCCTCATTAGTATTGGCCTCCGCAAAGCTCAGGATGTTGGTGCACACCGCAAGAAGATTTATGGAGCAAAGCCAAGTGTTGAGGATGAACTGTGGAAAAGAGCATTTTGGGTGCTTGTGCTATACGACCGCATAGGAAGTGCTGCTCTTGGACGACCATGTTGTTCTGGGGAGGAAGAGTAAGTCACACGATTTTTACGTGTCCCATCTGACGCATGGTCATCCAGCTTCGATGTCGACCTTCCCCTGGAAGTTGATGATGAATACTGGGAAACCAAGGATCCTGAGAAGGCATTCCAACAACCACCGGGAAAGCCATCAAAGATAGCAGGATTCAACTCCTACCTAAAGTTGACTAAAATCTCGGCATACGCGCTAAGGACAATTGTGCGTTTTCCCACCCCGCAGGTACCTTTTACAAGTGACTAAACTTTTATTGGCGTAGTATGCCCTTGACAGGTCCAAATTGTTGGTTAGTGCCGCGCGTCCGCGGTGGCATGAAGTCTTGAATCACCTTAGCGCCGCAATGACTGAATGGGTCGACTCAGTGCCTCCTCATTGTCAGTACTCATTGTTTGTAAACGTCGATCCATCTCACGCCTCACGCTTTGCAGTACAATGGTCGCCTCACATGGAAGATCCATTCTTTGCCAACCAATCGGTTACGCTGTATACCACCTATTACCTCATCCACATTCTCATTTACCGTCCTTTCTTACCCGGTTCACTTCGTTCCCTTTCCAATGCTCCCCCGCACGCAAACATGCCCATCCCCTGTATCGCCGTCTGTGTAAACGCTGGAAAATCCTGTGCGAAGATACTGCGGGCGCAGATCCAAAGAGGTATATCTAATATACCCACGCTCATTTGCGGGTCACACATGTGCGCTGCGATTCTTCTCATGAACTTTTGGGATTTGAAATGGCAAGAGCGCAAACAACTCCAGTCTGGTGGAATGGAGGATGTGAAACCAACACTTGCGGTTGCGATGGCGGAGCTCCTTGAAGATGTTTCCTTCTTCATTCAAGTGCTTGAACATCTGAAACCACGATGGAGAAATGCTGAGATGTATCTGTACGTGAACGCGATTTATTGTTTGACTGTTACTGAGGTTGCCTACTTTTTAGAAAAGACCTTAGTACTTCAATGCCACACAACCTCGATTACTCTGGAAGCGATGGTCACAAAGATAATCTGTCGATCCGAAGCTATGGGGCCAAAGACGACGTACGCACGTTGTTGTCGCTACCAGACCATCATGCCCCTCCTCCTGATTATCGCACTAATCCCTCATCTGCATATCGTCCTACCTTGTCGCCGGTCACTACATACCCATTCGTTTCACTAGACGAGCCCGTCAATGCCAACCCTCAGTGGTTCGACTTCCCGCACCTTACCAGACATCCAGTTCCTGGCGTGCTACCCCTGTGGGCGTCCCACGGACTAGCACAAGGCGGGGCCACCCCTTGGAGCAATCAGCCACAGATTCGCCCCTCATCTTTGCAATCCTCTCAACCTCACAAATACGACCATCCCACCGTTCATCAATGCCTAGAAACTTCAAAAGCCTCGGTTACCAGCCTCGACTCTGGAATAATGTTACCTGCGAGCCTTGTGCACGGATCTGACGCAAGATTGTCATGTAACGAGCGCACCGTGCCACGTCCGCAGTTTGAATCTGCAACGTGTTCACTGTTCGATAATTATACTCAGCATAGTGGAAATGGTCAAATGCGTGCTGATACCACGCATCATACATATACCCCGCATTCAGAACCAAGGTCTGCCTTTCGTTTCGTTAAAATTTACCCTTCTCACATCGCCGTAGGTATGGGTGGCCAGCAGCTGAGTGGGAGCAAACGTATGGACCTCGTTCATCGAATACCGGCCCTCTTCCACCTCGTCCAAGTAATGTCCTGCACCCCAAAGGGAGTGAATACTCGCAGGGACACATCGTCTCATATCCCGGGCATTATTAACATCAATGAGTAGACAAGAGATCCACCCTCTTATCTAAAGTTTCACGACTTTTCATGACCCTTGATGTCTCGGTCTGTTGATGATGTATTTATTTTCTAGTTTACATACCATCCGTCTTAGTTTTGCCGTAGATCACTATCACCGCTCTTAGATATTCTGCACGCAATGAAGTTGTTTGTAGGACTATCAAAGCCTTGCTGGCGCTGATATTTCCTGTGAAAGTTGTGATTTCTTTCAGCTCAGAAACGGGGTCACAAGGACAACGAGACATGGGGTCTGCTGCAGATATTTTTGTACAGTTTGGAGACTTACCGGGCCGAGCTGGATGTAAGATCGATATCCAGAGCGGCCTGAGACTGAGGTACATCGATGAGAGTGAATGGATCACAAGCTTCACATTAACTCTTGGCTTCATGGGTCACAATGCTGGGATTGCTCTCGGCGGTCTTGTGGCCTGGGCCCAGTGATATGAAATAGACGCCGGGAAGACGAGATACTTTGGGTTATCGTATTTGCTATATCTTACTGAATGAACTGCGGTGGGAAGAACGTAAGTTGTATAGTAAGTGATACCCATAGGTAAAGTGTCTGCAATATCAAACAATTTATATTAAAAGAACCCTGATGCACTGGTACGTGTTGGACTAACCCAGATTAAACTCACAACGAACAATAACTAGAACCGACATTCCACATATTATCCCCCTGTTCCCATTGGGAGAGAACAGTAGCTGTGTCGCGTTTCGCTATGATTAGAGTACGGGGTCGGTATCCAAGACACCTATGCGTACTAGTAGGGGTACTATCAATAACATCGAGGGTAGAATCAGTCCGCCACTCTTCAATCTCTTTGCGGTGTGCCTCGCTCCCTGCACCTGTGACGTGGATGACGAGAATCTCCAGTCTCCCTTCCTCCACAATGGGTCTGATCATCTCCTTGATGGCGTTAGCATGTCCATGCAACCCGTGCCTATATGTAACCGCCAGATGGGTGAGATAAGACAGCTCTCGGAGGCGGGCCACGCTCTCGAACGTCGTAGCGGGCGTCAGTTGGATTCTGAGATGGGTGACTAGAGGAGAGATGATGGACATGTCGATGCCATCTCGACAAGCGAGCGCTATTAGGAGCTGTTCGCGGGGTGCAATAGGAAGGCGAAACATCGTCGTCGTAGTCTCTGGTGGCGCGCTCAGGCTGGGCTGCTTCAGGCTCCGGGCGCAACTTGAATGGATGTACGATGACACGGAAAATCCACAAACGAGACTTGTTACGCCAGTGCACTTTTTCAGCACCTCGTCTATACTGCTGATGGGACCCAGTGCGGTGATGCTCAACCTCTTTACTAGATTATGCGCAAAGACTTGTGGTTTGGAGTTGAGGCTAGCGTTAAATGCTACGAGGGAGCGGCTGGATGAAAGGGAAACTGTGTGGTAAAGGTTGCGTTCGACATGATTGTGCACCCAATGTGAGACGAGCGATAGTGATACAGCAGTGGGGCGGTGGCTAGAGGCCAGCGAAAAGACGAGGAGCAGGAGTTCAGGCGGAAAAGTAGCCAAAGGCGACGCCATGAGCTGGCGACCAGATAATGGTTGTGGAAGCCGATCTTATCCAAGGGTGGTCGTCTAAGAACGTGTAAGCTCGCAGACCGCGATGGGACAGCGTGACATTGCTCCTCCAGCTGAGATCAGGAATCTTGTTGCTCCACCTGCTCCACCGATGGTTGACGTAGCTTGCTATCGATGGGCGCCTATACGAAAGTGTAAAAGATGTACAAAAAGTGGGTCAAATGTACGAAAAAGGATATAAGGAGATTATCATCAGCATCGCTCCACATACATATGGTTAGCGTGCCCTGCGTTGATCGACCACTGACCCGGGCAGAAGATGTGTTGAATTTGGAAGAAAAATCGACGTCGCTTGCAAGACGTTAATAGTTAGAGGTAAAGTTGCCGGGGACTGCCCGAACCAAAACGCGTCACACTGGAAGACGTTCACGTAGAAACTTGATCGAACCGTAACGCAACCGCACTTCATGCATCCAGTGTGATTACTTGTAAACGTCAAAATGCCTCCACAACCATTCGATGTTTCAGCAATCAATGATGGCTCCCTAAAAATGGAAAATGGATCCCTTTCCTACTAATGAGCCCAGGCCACTGACCTTCAAAACATCAGCAAGGATACTAATAGTAAGGACCCTATACCAACACCCGAGCCCGGTGGCTCGAACAATTGATTTGGCAGTTTGATGAGCAAGGTGGGCATGCCCACGAAAGGCCCTTCTAGGCCTTGCGAGCGCGCATTTTGGGATGGACTCACGGATACTAAACATTGTGCAAGTTTACTTCCAGCCAGCTTCTGTGTCATTCAAATTGTAAAGGACAAGTACAAAAAGGAGAGGAAGCATCGCGAAGCTGAGTTGGAAGCCAGAGAAGCTGCACGGAGACAACGTTGGCTCGGCGATGCTGTAGACGAAGTGCAGGTGGGTGTGAAATAGTTTGGTTACCTATTTTCTCTCAATTTTAATAATAATAAAAAGTACGAACTGGTTGACATAGCACCATATAGGACCGGATCTTGACCGAACTGTTTGCGATACATTAATGTTCTTGAGACATTGTGAAAAGGTTCGGGTGCAGGTTCGGGCAGTCCTGAACCAAACACCGGCAACTTTGGCTTCTCAATAACACGCACCCTGAAGAAACTCTGCTCGGCAATCGTCTGGTTGTTATACGAGACAAGTGACCGGTAAGAAAAGCGGGGTACATGTCGCCGGTGCTGGCAAGAAATGACTGAATTCACCGGAGAGATAGGGAGGCAATGTTACGTCATTCAGGATATATTTTAGTCTACGAAACATAACATGAGAAATATGATTTGTTGATAAAAACTCGAGATGGGATCCACCAACGCACCTGTGCGAACCTTATTCAGCGTTCTCGCTTTCCCTGGTCACTTTGACCGGATCTATAATGTTAATTTAAAGTTGTGCCTATAATTGTAGAGGGGAGGAAGCAGTCGAAGCAAAACTATCTTATTGAGAGCGAAAAGCTGACGAGAATCGCCGAGAAACTAGGTCGCCGGGGTGGTTCGCTGAAATATTGGACGTCCGTGCTAGTGGCGTGCAAAGCGCTGGTGGAGGCATTTGGTAGAAGATCAGGCAGTGCCTTCTCCCGCTGATGGTTGTTGCAGGCATTTGACTCAGAGCAGGCAATGTATGGTGATCCTCGGAAAAGCACACATTTTGACCTCGTGTTACGAAGTCACCCACAATTGGGATCCCGAAGAGCCAAAATCGGTAGAGCAAAGTGTACAAGTGATGATGTTCCTGATGTGGGAGCATCGCGCACGTTGTTGCGAGGTAGTGTGAGTACTTGGTGCGGTTGTTGCATCAAAGTAATGAGCACGCAATACCAGCGGAATATGGTAATAAACTGGAGGTATAATACATGAATATTAATGGCATAAAACCTGTTGCTACACGACTTACATCGTTTAAATCCAAGAACCCATACTGGAAACTTAACTTTTGTAGTCGATCGACGCGTTAGGCTTGAGATGTCTCCTGGGCGTCGCTGCCTGCTGCTAGCAGAGTATAACATTAGGCATGCCACACTAGGTCACCTTCTAGACTTGACGACTGCTTCGCCCGTCTCCTTCCAACACACGTGCGTTGTGTACCGTGATGCATTTGCCAAGTTCACGATATCCAGACTAACGAAACCGTCACCTGTGCGTTCGCCAGAACTTCCCATACCCAGGACGTACGGCGTCTATCTCTTGGATGGGTTTAATGAATGCGTTGCTTTCCGAGGAGCAGTATGCAGCCTTCATGCCTATCGCCTCCGACTATTTGCAACCCCAATCAAAAGATTGGCATATGTAGTGGACACCAAGGAATGAGTATACTACCCTGCCCTGTCATTGAACGGGGCTGGCAGCCTGATTGGAGCCGAACAACTGGGCATATCCAATTCGAGGCATAGACTGTCGACAACCGATAAGTACACGTGCGCAGGAGGCACCCGTCGTACACCGTGATAGTCAGAAGACTGGTAGAACGGAGGATAGTGCGATAGCCAATGCTTGCTGCGAAGACCGTGACCTCCCTGGCTGCACTTAAGGCCTCCTTCTAGCGATCAATCTTCATGGTCTGCAGCAAGAGCGCCCTCGTCATTCCCTGGCTTTTTACTTGAACGTGATGGCCGTCCATGACTTGACATTTCTGCAATAGCCTGCTGGCGAGTCCAGCTAGTTTGTGTAACAAATGCAGCTAGAGCCTAGAATAAAACAATGAGATGCCGTCGTGATTCAGTTCGGGTAAGAACTGTTGTAAGAATACTAACCAGCAATACGGTACCCATGATCACTCTCTCTTTCCACCGCTCATCACTAGCCGTATCATCGAAATGAGGACGACGCGACCTAGCTGACCATCGTATCGGATCCACTGTGCGAGTAGCTTCAACCGGTTCGCCAGAAGATGACGTTTTTCCTTTAAGTATGTCGTACGCTCTAGAAATAGCTTGGAATCGCGCCTGCGACTCTTCGGGGGGATAATGACGAGCAACAGCCGAGTCCGGGTGGTAAATTCGGACAAGTTCGTAATCTGCTTTGCGTCAGTAGGTCGTACGAGGGCAGTAGGACAAGATGATACGTGCATCTCCGTTTCACATCCTCCTGGTTTGCACTTCGTGGTAAATGGAAAATCTGGTGCGGCTGAGGGTTTGTTTGTGTTGGGTAGGGATAGGGATTAGCACTTTTGAATGCGTACGAGCGAGAGCTTTGCGGTGGGATGAAGAAGGTGCGCGCTCGAGAATGAAAAGTGGGCACTCGCTGCATCAGTGCGCAAGCCGTTGGAAGATTGGATGATACGTGCTGGCCAGCCAGCCAACGTGTCTGCCTTGTATAACAATTTGTAGTGGTCGACGCGACTGGAGCGACCTATGCTAGTCCCGTTCCGATCCGGAGTCAGTGTACTACTGCTTACAACATATCGCTACCGCACTATACCAAAACCAGTCTCCTATAGACAAAACAGAATGAAGTACATCAAAACATTTCTTATAGTATCGTACACACTTCAGTATGAAAAGGGGAAGGATAGCACCACAAATTTCAAAGCACGTGTGGCCACATGGGGATCGCAAAGAATTGCTGTTCAAGTCAGTCGTCATAAAGACTCACAACAAGGCGGCCATCATTGAGAGGATCCACTTCAACGCCCAGACCCAAACTGCATGACATATACGATGAGATCGACTTATGGGGATACATTCGTGATTCGCGTACCTTATCCCATATTCTTGGATTGTACGTTTGATCTTTGCATCGTTGTTTTCGGAGTGATTGCCCTTACCTGAGCAGTTTTGCAATCAATCAGAAACCTATTACTGCAATTGAGTGTGCGATGGATGATGTCTCACCTACGATCACAGAAAGTGACGATATTCCACTGTCCCGAACCTTTTGAACAGCCTCGTCAAAGTACCTCTTGGCTTCTAAGACAAAGAGCCCGTGGAGATCAATCGTGTTGGACCCGGCGTATCTCTGGGAAAAGCGTCGGACAGCAGCGTGTTTCATAAGAACAACAACGAACTTGATTATTCTCTAGATGATGCTGGAGGTAAGCTGGCGAATCCTGCACGCTCCGTCCATCAGTCTCATACCTTGATATATCTTCGTGCTGGCTTCCTTGTCTAAGCGCTCCATGTTGTCTTTGTATTTCTCGCCCCTCAAGGAAAGCCGTTTAGCGAGCCCTCGATCATCACTATTGAACGCTTCTTTGCTTTGCTTAAAACATTCCTTCATGCAATCCCCTGCATTCCTGGCTTTGAGACGAAGAGACTGGGAATCTTCATCTGGGTCAATCACAACGGGCACCACAATATCCTCTGGAGCTCTTGTAGGTAATTCGGGTCCAGAGACACGACGTGATCGCTGTGTCGAAAAGGTGAGTAGGCAGCACTACCAGATGGATCATGCTAAGACAGACCTGGGGGATGGGACTTTGGAGAGGCTCGACCACTGGAGAAACATCAGGAGATACAGGAGATGGGGCTCGCGCAGGGAGTCGTACACTTGGTTGCCGATGACTCGGAGGCTGAGGGGGTGTGTACTGCGAAGGTGGACGCGGTTGCGGGCGCGGAAGGGTTGATCCTGGCCGCTGTGATTGGGTGCGCTCATGTGATCTTTGATGCTGCGAGTAAGCGCTTTCAGAGTGTTCGGCCGTGGGAGGTGGTGGCGGGTACTGGTAGTGAGTTGGACTTTGCTGCCACTGAGTGGGCTCATACGGTGATCTTTGATGCTGCGAGTGAGCAGTTCCGACGTATGGTGAATCAGATAGTGAAGATAGAGCCACAGAATGTGTTGGCAGTGACGGGGGCTCTTTCCTGCTAAAGAATATGGAGATAATTTTCCGTACCAACCAAATTGGGCCCTTCAATAAGGCCTCGAGGGCCGATAGTACAGAGGGGATGAATAGCTGCATGATGCAGTGGGGGGTGGGGACGAATCAGAGGCCTGATCAACAATCAAACTCAAGTAGCACAACGAGCGCTACGCTCAACATTTATCTTCCACGATGAAAAACAAGATTACGCGAATCAAGGGAGAACCCTGACCAAGGTGCCGTTCCATGCGGACAGCCTATTATCGCTCAGCGCCCAGCTCGCACACACATCAATGTTCTGATAAGAGGCGAACAGGCCCACAGTACATTGAATTAGAATGCCTATGTTCTGTGGGTCCACATCAGTGCTATTGGAAGAATGTTCTGCCTTTGACAAATAGTTTAGCTAATAAGCAGGAGAATCCTTTAACAAGACATAATTATACGTACCGCATCTCCCGCTTTGATTTTAGCGAGATGGACTCGAATAATGATGAGTGTAAGCCTTGGCGTATACAGAGAGCCTAGTTCATCCTTGAAATTTGACTAGCGTACAGTGACTGCGGAGCTTCCTTGATTCGAAGACGATCGGAGAAAATGATATGGCTTTTTGGCGTAGAGTTCGTGTACTGGCAGATCCATTTCCCCTGGCTGACCATGATCCTGCTGGAGCCGCAAGTCCTCAAGCTTCAAGAACTATCCAAGCTCATCACTAGGTAGCTTCATTGCACAAGTCCAGATGGACGGTGAACCATCCATACGTTGGTCAGAGTTGCGCCATGATCGTAGCGTTGCGTGCATCGTCCGTAGGCATCGATCACAGTCGTTCCTAGCAGATGATCAGTGTCCGAAGGAGGGCGGAAAACGGGGAAGATGGCGAGATACTACTTTGCAGGGACATAAGCGATGATGTTTGGACGCGTACAAGAGAAAGCTTTGCGGTAAGATGAAGAAGGTGCGCGCTCGAGAATGAAAAGTGGACACTCGCTGCATCAGTGCGCAATAGCCGTTGGAAGATTGGATGATAACGTGCTGGCCAGCCAACGTGTCTGCCTTGAGCTGCTTGGAGTGAACTAACAGGCGGTAGTCCCGTTCCGATCCGGTCAAATCAGTGAATTGGAGCTAGACTACCGTACTACAACTTATATCATATCGCTACACTATACCAAAACCAGTCTCCTATAGACAGAACAAAATGAAGTACACCAAAACGCTTCTTATAGTATTGTACACACTTGAATATAAAAAGAGGAAGGATAGCACCACAATTCAAAGCACGTGTGGGCACAGTGGGGATCGCAAAAAAATGCCGTTCAAGTTAGTTGTCGTTGAGACTCACAACAAGGCAACCATCATTGAGAGGATCCACTTCAACGCCCAGACCGAAACTGATATCTATGATGAGAACCAACTTATGGGAATACATTCGCGATGCACACACCTTGTCCCATATTCTTGGATTGTAGGTTTGATCTTCGCGATATTATTTTCGGAGCGATTTCCTTTTCCTGAGCAGTTTTGCAATCAATCAGAAACCTGTTGCTGGAGCTGAGTATGTGATGGATGATTTCTTACCTACGATCACATAAAGTGACGATTCTCCACGGTCCCGAGCTCCTCGAACAGCGTTGTCAAAGTACAGCTTGGCTTCTGAGACAAAGAGTCCGTGGAGATCAATCGTGTTGGTTCCGGTGTGTCTCTGGAAAAGCGTCGGACAGCAGCATGTTTCATAAGAACAACAACAAACTTGATTATGCTCTGGATGAGGTTGGAGTAAGTTAGCGAATCTTACACGCTCCGTCCATCAGTCTCTTACCTTGGAATATCTTTGTGCTGGCTTCCCTATTTAAGCGCACCATGTTGTCTTTGTATGCCTCACCCCTCAAGGAAAGCTGTTTAGCAAGCCCTCGTTCATTACGAGCGAACGCTTCACGGCTCTGCTTGAAAGATTCTTTCATGCGATCTCCTTCATGCCTGGCTTTGAGACGAAGAGAATCGATGTCTTCATATGGGTCAATCACAACGGGGGTCACAACAACTTCTGGAGCTCGCTGTATCGAAGAGGTGAGTAGACAACACCGCCAGATGAATCATGCTAAGACAGACCTGGGGGATGCGACTTTGCAGAGGCTCGACCACTGGAGAAACATTAGGAGATACAGGAGGTGTGGGTTGCGCAGGGAGTCGTACGCCCGGCTGGCGATGACTCGGAGGCTGAGAGGGCGTGTGCTGCGAAGGTGATGGAGGATATTTGGTCGCTGGACGCGATTGTGGGTACGGGAGGTCAGTTGACCTTTGCCGCTGTGATTGGGTGCGCTCATGTGATCTTTGATGCTGTGAGTGAGCGCTTTCAGAGCGTTCGGCTGTAGGACGTGGTGGCGGGTACGGGTGGTAAGTTGATCTTTGCTGCCGCTGCGATTGAGTGCGCTCATGTGATCTTTGAGGCTGCGAGTGAGCAGTTTCGGTGTATGGTGAATCAGATGGTGAACTTGAATGTGAACCCACAGGTGGTGTTGGCGGTGACGGGGACTTGCCAAAGAATATGGAGATGACTTTCCGTACCAGCCAAATTGGGGCCTCCAATAGGGCCTGGAGGGCTGATAGTGCAGAAGAAATGAACGGCATGATACAGTGGGGGGTGGAGGCGAATCAAAGGCCTGATCAACAGCCAGATTCAAGTAGCACGACGAGCGCTACGCCCACAGTTATCTTCCACGATGAAAATGAGATTACATATGCACGAACCAAGGGAGAACCCTGACCAAAGCGCCGTCCCATGCGGACGGTCTATCAGCTATCAGAAGTTGTGTCACAGCGGTAGGCATGAAAATGGATAGATGATCATTAACATTGATCGCACACACATCAATGTTCTGATAAGAGGCGAGCAGGTTCACAGTACATCGAATTAGAATGCCTGCGTTCCGTGGGTCCACATCAGTGCTATTCTGTCTTTGACAAATAGTTTAGCTAATAAGTGGGGAAGGTCCTTTGACAAGCCATAATTATACGTACTACGTCTCCCGCTTGGATGTTAGCGAGATAGACTCAAATCACGATGGGTGTAATCCTTGGCCACACAGCCTGTGTCCTTGAATCTTGATTAGCGTGAATTCCGATGTAGTACCATACACTTATATCACGTACTGTGAATCCCCACAGTGACTGCGGAGCTTCCTTGATAGTATTATCCGAAGACGGTTGGAGAACATGATATGGCTTCTTTGGCGTAGAGTCTGTGCAGTTGCAGATCCAATCCCCCTGGCTGACCATGATCCTGCTGGAGTCGGGAGTCCTCAAGCTTCAAGAACTATCCAAGCTCATCACATGTGGCTTCCATGGTACGTTCGTGCTTGCCCTGCTCTGGGTTCCTTCAAGTTAGCTAGCCCACCGTCCAAACACCGTCCAAAAGATAACTTGAACACGCATGGGCCTCGTTGTTCTGTTATATGATAGGCTCTGCACGTGTTCAAGTGGGGTAAGGAGCATGCGCGGCTGATGGATGTGCAGGTTTGACTTGGATTACGGCATGTGCTAGCCAACTGTGGAAAGTTTGTCCGTTCAAGGTGCGCTGCAGAGCTTTACAGTAAGTTTTGTACATACTTAAGTGCTAGTTATTCAATTCTTACTTCAATTTCAACTACATTACTATATACACCAACTGAATATTGAATACTCGAATAAATACAGTATCGTAACGCATTTTTCGTATGAAAAGAGGAGGGCATACAAGCAAGTACTTTACACGATTTGCAAGACACGTGGAGATCACAAGAAATTTGGCATTGGGTGGGTTCACTTTAAACTCACAATAAGGCAGCCATCATTGCGAGGGTCCACTTCAACCGACAGTCCCAAACTGCACGACATCCATGATAAGAAAAAAAAACCTACAGAGACCCGTACTGCGATGTGCGTACCTTTTCCCGTGAGCTTGGATTGCAGGTTTGATCTTCGGGGTATTATTATCAGAGTGATTTCCTTTTCCTGAGCAGTTTCACTATAGGAGAGTCAAGTTGAAAGGTGTCAGTGTGTCTTACCTACGATCACACGAAGGGACGATTCTTCACGATCCCGAGCTCCTTGAAGAGAAATGTCGAAATAGGACCGGGCCTCTGCGACGTAGAGTCCGTGGAGATCGACTTCATTTCTGCGTTTCTGAAAAAGGTTAGACAACGCTGCCCCCGGAAAGAACACAACAGACTTGATTATTCTCTGTATGAGACAAGGGTCCGAGTAAGCTTCCTGTATCCTACACGTTCCTTTTAATTGATTTCGTACCTTGGAATATCTTCGCGCTGGCTTCCTTGTCGAGGAGCGTCATGTTTGCCTTGTGTACCTCACCCCTCTGGGTAAGCTCTTTAGCGCGTTGGTGCTCATTCCTAGCCCTCGCTTCGTTCCTCTCCTTGAAGCATTTCCCCATCCGATCTCCCTCCTGTGTGGCTTTGAGACGAAGAGACTTGGGGTCTTCGTGGGGGTCAATTACTACACGCGCTACAGGTACCTCCGGCGCTCTTGCAGCAGGGCGTCCAGGGTCAATCGCTGTGGGCACTACAACTATCTGCGGTACTCTTGCAGCAGGACGTTTGTAAGGGTCAATTGCTGTTGGCACTACAGCTATTTGCGGCACTCTTGCAGCAGAACGTTCGTATGGGACAATCGCTGCGGGTGCTACAGCTATTTGCGGCACTCTTGCAACAGGACGTTCGTAGGGGACAGTCGCTGCGGGCACTACAGGTACCTGCGGCGCTCTTGCAGTGGGACGATCCGGAGAGTCAATCACAATGGGCACTGCAGGTACCGGCGGCGCTCTTGCAATAGGACGACTTGGCTGCTACGCGTCGAAAATGTGAGTAAACAGCAGATGAAACATGCTGGCACAAACCTGAGGGGTGTAACATACGAGCTTGGGCACCGAGTCATCACGAGATAAAAGGTGGGTGGTGGCTGATGGGGGGTATTGTGCGCTTGGCAGGCGATGAGGCTGATACGGCGAGGGCTGCGAACTGGAAGGCGCTTGAAGTGTAGAATATTTTGAAAGGGACTGGACTGCTGAGCGCAATGGCGGGAGTTGGGGATGTCGTAGTTGGTGGTATGACCCTTGCTGCGATGGAATAGGCACATAGGGTGAATCTGATGGCGAACATACACCCGAGAATGGTGGCTGCGGTGGCGGGGAGTCGTCGATCAGGCTAAAGCAAAGAGCTATTAGAGCCACGAGGGCCGTTAGTCCGCAGACGATGTATAATGTCTCCATGATGGTGTGGGGCAGGGACAAGGATAGGTTGTGATGTTTGAGAACTAGTAAGAACCCTGAGTATCAAAGCGCCACCTCATGTCAACCTCGTGTCGACAACATCGGAGGTGATATCACAGTGGTATACATGGGAATAGATTCATATTATACATACATCAAAATCATATCGTTGGTCCGCAGAATCGCAGATAAACGAGGGGCGAGAGCGCTATCGCGGCCGAAATACATCAAGTCAGATCCGTCGGGTAATTCAGTGGTTACAAAAGGTGTCGTACTGGATGATCAAGCAAGTTGCACGATCAGAACACCTCCATTCTGCGGATCCACTTCATTGGGAAGATTGAGCCTTTGACAAACAATTTAGTTAATATGCAGAGAGGACCTACAAACCATACGTACTTTCTCAGCAAGTCCTCTAGGGCAGGTTTGATTTTGGCTACTTGGCCATTGGAGTGCAAGCCTTTGCCTGTATCGTTGATGTATGAATCCTGTACCATAGTCAAAGTTATATATCACGTACCAACAATGAGGCGGATCTGTGAATCCCCCCTCTGTCTAGCCTCCTTGATAGCTTTATCCGAGAACGATATAGCTTCTTTGACGTACAGTCCGTGTAGATCTAATTCGCCCGGCTTGCTGTCCTGTTTGCATTATGGAAGCATCAGTAACTGACCGAGCTCGATGATCACTAGCATGTAACAGACCGAATTGTTCTCTGTGCGATGCCAATGTTAGACAGGTTGACACAAAGTAACGCAGCATACCTCGGAATATCCATGCACTGGCCTCCGCGTTTAGTGCTTCCATGGTACGTTCGTGCTTTTTGCCCTTCTCTGAGAGTTCCTTGGCTAGCGCACCCTCGCGGCGGGAATATGCCTCGTGGCTTTCCTGGAAGCATTTAGCCATAGCGTCTCCTTCCTGGTTTGCTTTGGCGCGAAGGGATAAGTAGTGCTCATTCTGCTGATTGGCCTGGTTCTGGTCCTATAAACCGACCGATAAGTAATCTTTCCAAACCACACACAGACCACTGGGCTTACTTGGTATCTTAAACGATCCTGTGGGGGAGTACTGGGCCAAGCGCCTGGAAGAGGAGATACTGGTTTCTGTGGTTGTGGTGGTCTCTGTACACCAGTAGGCTTTTCGCCTTCTGGCTGAGAGGACTCTCCGCAAAATGCTTTGACGATGGAGAAAAGAAAATCGAGCAACCCCATGTTATGGTAATCGAAATGAAGAAAAACGTGTTACGATAAGCCAAGCGGCCCAGGGTTCCATAATAAGATTCAGGCGCCTCATAGGAAGTTTTAGTCCTCAGATCATAGTAAGTAATAGGCCAGCTATGCCAGCGTATATTTGAACAGCAAGAAAGTAGTAACTTGATTGCATACAATAATGAAGAAACAATTTGATCGAGTATCATGCCCGCTCCTACCACATAAGGTTGGTCCACATTCCCTTGACCGTCCACCTAAATCTCCACACCGACGAGGATGTACGCAGGATCAACCTGGAATGGTGGTTTAGTAACAACGCTTCCCCCGACGTACATGAGTGAATGTAAGAGTTCGCTCAAACCGTGGGAAACCTTGTTGAATGCGATGACCAAGGCTGAGCACTGGAGTTGTTCGTCGGCTAAATCGAGGAGAGCCACAATGCTGCGGTAGCCACATAAGCACCTAAATTAGATTCTAGATGGCAACGTACCTTTCGCGAAGAGATACCGCTTGGGCGTTCTTGCCATCGACGTACAGTGTCTTGGTCTTTCCGGGGAGTTCCAGAACTACACCGTCGAAAGAGGCACCCATATTTGGAGCGGCAACGACGACGCTCTTAGCATAAGGCAAAAGGCTCAATCCGTCACGAGGAAAGATGGCTAAAAGAAGATCCAAAGCATCTTTCGAATGCTTGGTAATTATACCAGTGGCGTAGCAATCTTCATCGTCATCCGGAGTCAAAGGCGGGGTGGCAATGTCATAGGGCGAATTTGCTCTGATAGGAATATCGCGAGGCGGAACCGCAGATGGATAAGGCGAATACGATGGGTGTGTAAGTGAATCATTGGAAGTGTTGGGAGATGATGAGTAACGCGAGAAAGAAGAAGAAGAAGAAATTGAAGACGCCGGACTGCCTGTCACACAGTCTGACGACCCTCTGTCTGGAGGGCATTTAGCGTTAGGGATGTCAAACGCGCCACTAGAAAAGATTCAGTGCCTGAAATTAATGATGATGACACTAATGACTCACCCCGGGTCCACCAGAGAACGTAGTAGAGTAGTAGTACATGTCGCCGGTGCCCTGCATGTGGCAGACGGCAAGTACACTAGGAGTAATGTCAGCAGTGAAAGCCCCATCCCCAACGGCTTGACAGCCGTTGCTGGATACCAGAATCAGCTCAAAGCCAAGCACGAGAGAGGGTGAGGAGCATACGCGGGGCAAATACTAAATTGCTGTTTCAAAAAATTGGACATGGATGGATTGGACATGTTCTGCCAACTTGACTGGGGTTAGAAAACTGTTACGTAGTTGAGAGAGAATGCTGAAAAATCAGGTTTGACTAGAAGCTTGAAGGAAAACACTTACCACAGTGCTTGGAATTGAAGAGTTGGGGGCGTGGGATAAAATCAGGGCTTGTATTTATCATCAGCACCGCCTTGCTACTCCACAACCCCCCAGTCACTTACAAGGCATCTCGCAGGTTGTGGGCAACTCTCACTAATATTAAGCTATCTTGATCCAACTGTAGTACAAAACCACATTCTCAGAGCTGGAATCGTGTGATGAGAACGTGTTACAATTGCACAGTGTAAATGAAACGATGTCAGGGGGGTCACATTACCGCTTCAGGGCAGGGCTTTTGCGGCTGCATTGAAGGTTACACAGCGGAGACACTACCATCGACAGCGAGCCCAACACCGCCGAACCTTTCAGATGTGAGTCCAATCCCATGCTCTCGTACACAGCTGAGTATCCAGACGGTTCTGCACGGCGGACGTCAAATAATGGTATTCCGAATGGATGCATCGATACACTATCGGATGTACCTCTACATCTATCTCACTTGACTTCGTTCGTTTCTTCAAGTACTAACTATCATCTGACAGTAAATTTCCGGCACACACATAATGGCTGACGCAGCACGCGGACGTGGTGGATTTGGACGTGGAAGAGGCGACCGAGGCAGAGGTCGTCGCGGTCCCCGCAGAGGAGGCCGCAAGGATGAAGAAAAGGAGTGGTTTGTATCCATCTACTCTGTACTTTCGCCCGGCCTATAACATATGGTCTCGCAGGGTTCCCGTTACTAAACTCGGCCGTCTCGTGAAGGACGGTAAAATCAAGTCTATGGAAGAGATCTACCTCTTCTCTCTTCCCGTCAAGGAATTCCAGATCGTCGACTTCTTCCTGCCCAAACTAAAGGATGAGGTTATGAAGATCATGCCTGTGCAGAAGCAGACCCGTGCCGGTCAGCGTACCCGTTTCAAGGCTTTCGTTGCCATCGGTGACTCTGACGGACATGTCGGATTGGGTGTAAAGTGCGCGAAAGAAGTTGCAACTGCCATCCGGGGCGCTATCATTCTTGCTAAACTCTCCGTCATTCCCGTGCGAAGAGGTTATTGGGGTGCAGCCCTTGGTGAGCCCCACACTGTGCCATCGAAGGTCAGCGGAAAGGTCGGCTCCGTTATGTGCCGACTGATCCCTGCTCCTCGTGGTACTGGTATCGTCGCTGCTCCCGCATCAAAGCGTCTGCTTCAGCTTGCTGGTGTTGAGGATTGCTACACGCAGTCGAAGGGCTCGACTGCAACGATGGGTAACTTCTTGAAGGCCACGTTTGCTGCAGTATGTGTATTCCGGCTTTTCTATTGCGTTGCGCTTACATGTATTCTAGATTACGAAAACTTACGCGTTCCTTACTCCTGATCTATGGCGCGAGATTCCTGTATCAAAAGTGCCTTATGACGAGCACAGTGCTCACCTACAACTTACAGCTGGTAAGAAGTATTAGATGTAGGCTCGGCACAGTTTCTATCATGTATCTCTGAAAAATCATATGCCCATGCATGCATGTCCTACACCGCCGATGATGACCTCCGTGAACCGCAGGTTAAATATTTTGTTTGGCTGATTATGTGAATTTAAAGTTATGGTGCAAAAAAAACTTAAATATAATTTCGTGGCTGTGTGTTTAGCTTGCTACGCTTCCTCGTCAAAGGATGGTCTATGCTTGATATTGGGAAATGCAGCATAGGTGACCTGCACCAGTACTTGACGCTCTATTCGATGAGGTCGAACTTCAAGCTTCAGCTCTATAGGAGCCATTCGTCATGCGAAGTCCGGATTGCCAAGGGTGATCGGAGGCAAGCTCAACTCGTCCTACTCCCCGATCAACACGTGTTTGCTCAACCAGCAAGCAGTATCCCTGAGAGTTGTCCTGTTTCAGCCACTGAATGACGATCATTATCTATAGGGCTCGGTGATCGATATCACTGATCGTCACAATGTCCGTGAGCACGACCAGTGGCCACCCAATTTTGTACTTGCCCCTCATCCGCTTCCCGGGCCAGTACAGTGCACTGGTGATAATTTTTTTTGGCTGGTGATTGATTAACAGCGCTCACCGCTCAGCCTCAGAACGAGAATGGGTGGGCTCTGGTCAAGTTCTGGCAGGTCAAATTCAATATTCCGTACCATCGCACGGGCACGACGGGACCAGTAGAGAAACTTCTGATATAAAGCTCCAAAGCTCGGACGATGCTGCTGGTCCCCTTTGTTCGTTGTCACTCGCTCTCGTCTAATTGGAAGACGCTGGATGGTTGCTTGACGGCACGACTTTGATTGAATTCCAATCACCCCTGAAATTCGGTGCGCCAACAAAACGATTCGTTTCAAAGGTCACAGGTTCATGTCCTCCTACAGTACATATCAAGTACACATGGTACAAGTCTCTGTCGCGACCTAACATATTTCTATCGTAATTCCGGTTAAACCCTGTGCTAAATCAGCTTGCTCGTGCGTTGTGAGTGTTCCTAATTGGTAGTAGTCTTGGGATCTTTCCTAATGGTTGCAATTCTTAAAGCTGGACACTACTACCCTATCATCAACGCTCCTCGTCTAGCATGTTGCCGAACAATTTTGTTGTCCAATCGATGCAGGGGAAGCCTTGCTCTAAACCGTCCCGGCGAGTTTTGCGTTCGCATTCCTATGATCAATCTCCTTCAAACGGCCACAACATTGCGTCGCGACGCCAAGGCTCATCCTTCCCCACCCACGCTCGCTTACCCTCAGATGCATCACATATATCTTGGGCGTCTGATCACCCTCTGCCCTCAGTACCAACTCTCTCTCCTACATCAACTTACAGGTTTGTGTATTCCAGATGGCCTTGTACTCAACGCTGAAGATTTGCTTTGTATATCTGTAGCATGTTGTCTTGGTCTGGAAGCTCTCACACCCAAGAACAGCTATCACCTTTGACCCCCGAACTCTTTTACTCGCCATCGACCACTATCGAATCTCCTGAGGTGACACCTATTACCGCGTTTCTTTCCGAATTCTATGAACCAGATTCAAAATCGGGCAGCGGCACCCACACAGTGGTCCGCTTATCTCGAGGTGATCCTCAACGGTTGGATCTCTTTGGAGAGAGAGACGGGAAGGGTATGAGAAATAGAATGCTCACAGAACCTTCAGTCAGTTGTGTGGCTGAGGAGGGTCCGCCTCTTCCAAACGACACACACCTGACAGGAATTGCAACATCAATATCATTTACCGCGGGAAGCTGTGCGCCACCGAAGCATGGTTTAGGGCATACGCTCGACGTTCGCAAATCTCGTCGTTTTTGCCGCGACTTTGGAGAGCCAGTCCAGTCTAAGGACCCAATCTATGACGAAATCCCTACGCCCCAAATTCCGCCGAGTCGTGACCTCCCACTCCCACCTTCACGCTCAGAATCCTGCAACCTTTTCTCGGAAGATGAAACTACTGCTGTCAGGGAATTTCTAAGGGTGTGGGGTTCAAATAAGAGGGCGAAGGAGTCTCCCTCGAAGCTGCGGATGGGTGAAGAAGCCCCAGGTATCCAGAGCGATGATGATTACTCGTGGGAGGCGGCAGAAGTTGAGGACGGTGTTGGAGATTTTGCATCTTGCAGCATGCTTCTTCACGAAGTCAGCCAGATGGTGGGCATTCCATCTGATACATCGGCGATGGAAGGTCAGTCCTCGGTCGCATCCACACCTCCAGGGCCCGATACGCTGGGTCGATTGCTCCAGGATAGCCATGGAAGCTTACAGAGCCTGGACCTACCTTCGTCTTATCACTCTGCTGCGCTCGCCAGAAATCCCAATTTTCTTCCAGACGGTGCCGATGTATGTGAAAGGGCTTCGTCAGGTCCCTTTCAGCGTGTGGATCAACCTCTTGATGTCGCACCTCGACACTCTGTGACCTCATGTTCAGTCACGGAGAGCAATGCTTCTATACGTGAAGACCAGGGCGTAGCTGTCAAGTCGATGGACGTGCCTGTCATCCTTACGACTACCTCGAATGAAGCCCATTCCGTGGATTCCTGCGACTCGGATCTGCACCAACAACTAAGGCTTCGCAGGGCCAAATCTTCCGATAGCAACCTAAGGCGCCGCGGACAGATCTTCAATGTAGAGAAACAAGTTCTACACGCTGCGTCTAGTGGTGCAGTTGATTTATACACGTCATATGTGCCCACGAGAGATCCGCCGCCGCTTCCACCTCTGCCAGGTCCCTCGACAAGACGCGTTTCGGCACTCGACAGGCTTGAGACCAGCCTGTCAAAGCTCAAGGCGCATAATTCGCATCAGCGGAAGTCCAGCAAGGTAGAAAGAGCCAACGTACGTTTGGAAGACCGCAGGCCGTCTCCATTCACTACCCCACGAGAGCGCAAGCACCAGTCTAGCGTCGCCGTTCATCTTCCGGACTCTCATTCTGGACACGGACGTCACTTCTCGAATCCCATGTCTAATGTGACACCGCATCAGAGTCATCGTAAGGCGCCTCGGGCTGAAACTAGACCCGTCAATGCGCGCCTGCAGGAGCGCGCTGTAAAGTTATTTCCATACCCGGAGAACCGAGAATTGTCTATGAGATCTTTCATGGAGATGGATGTGGCTCCTCCCCCGCCTCCTCCCCCTCGTCGGATGTCGAAATTAGGGAGAGTCGCTGCTAGATTGAGCCAGGGTATAACGAATTGGGGGAGGAATATCACTGGATTTAGGGGCGTCAAGGAATCTTCGTAGGCTTGGTGTTACACTGGTACGCTTTCGGTGTGTGTACTCTTTTGATTTGTACTACAACTTTTATATTGTATTGTAAAATCTGGTTGTTATGTATCGACAAGTTTGTAACATTATTCATTAGTAACTAACTATAATTTGCCAATCAGCGTTTCGCGGACACTCCCTATGATAGGTTTTGATGAGACTCCAGTGTTAAACCTGATGTTACTAAGAGGTTCCCCTCCGTACACCTTCTGGATGCAAAGCAGCGACAACATATATATGATGTCTTCGATGCAGTGGAATATCGCGACAATGACCTATGTGACGAATCCCGACGGACGTGAATAATTTCATGGTCATATGGTCCACTGCACTGAGGTGTCTGGGAGGCGCACGCTGGTTACTGCCCGCACAACTGTCATAATCACACTACCAAGTGATTGGCAATCGTTGATATTACTGCGCTTATGACCATTCGCGGAGAAGATAGATCCTTCGAGTTTTTCTGATGAGCCTGAGGTTAAACGCTAGACGACAATACTCACCATATATTAGTTACATTCACATACAGATCAAACTGTGGGGACTAGGGGCAAGATCATTAGCTCTATTACCTCGATGCTATCAAGTATGATGCCACATGGAGGGACTTCGGATTCGATTCAGTCAACATAGTCACTGCAGCCAAATGTTACCCAACGAATTAGTACTTTCCAAGTACCGTGTGCCCTGTGCATAATCGTGTATCAATAGCAACATGTCTTTCAGCAGGATGCAACCGACAGCTAGATTAGCACTAGTGGTATACTTGTACATGTGAGTCGTGTGTGCAGAGCAAAGATGGTATGATGTTGTGGGTTAAAGTTCGAATGCAATAATATTTGGATGGGACACCGCCTTTCCGCAAGCGTAACAGCTTCAGGGGTATATGCGTGTTTAACACATGGTAGATGCTGATATACTTATATGTCCTATGAAGTGGCAATCGACTCGAGTGGTGTTACAATGAGTGGACATTGGCTCCCTTTTTTGAACTGTCCAGAAACATATGGCCGGGTAAGTACGCTTTTAAAAGGGGGTGTCAGAGTGTATCCTGAATATGAAGCGCGCGACTTACACGTTGGCTTTGTAGATTCTTTTGTCTGTTTCGGCAAAGGTGAAAGTCGTCAGAAGTATATAGAGAAATGTCTTCATCTCGATCATAGAGAAACGCATTCCGATGCATGACTGAATGTCTAAATAAGCGATGTCAACAAATACTTAGGAGAACTTACCCTCGGCCCAGCGGAGAAAGTCAGAAGATTGGAGTATAGTCCTGGAAGCGATAACACATCCTCCGAAAGATTATCCCATCGATCAGGGCTGTAAACTCCTTTCGTGAGGCGGTTCAATTGAGCAGGCACAAAAATTGCTTACTCAAAATCCCAGGCATTAGGTCCCCACATACCCTTGTCGAGATTGAAAGCCTCTACTGGGACGTGAACGAAGCAGCCCTTCGGCACGCTTATAGACTTTTGCTCCGAGATCGTGCCGTCGCTCAAATGGACAGGGTATGATACAGGTATCTCGTCATCTTGCGTTGCAACGCGGAGGGAAGAATGAACTGGAGGGACCAGACGCAATGACTCCCGACAGACGTTGTTTAAATATGGTAAGTTTTGCAGGGTGTTGTGTAGAGACTCGATTTCTTCAGGCGACAGCCTGCATATTGGAGTAGTTGGTACGATAGAAAGAAGTTCCGTGCGAAGACGAGTTTGCAAGTCTGGATTTTTTGCAAGGAGCAGAAATGTCCACGTTAGAGCGAGAGATGTTGTGTCAGAGCCTGCGAACATGAAGGTATTGATATTGTGTAATATATCTTCGTCGGAAATTCGTTGATCTGGCGGAAGGTCTGTTGCAATATTGGATTTCACTACAAATCCGTCAGTCGAGTGACTGAAATAAATGACGGTTAACTGACGCAGTAGACTCAGTAAATCTTTTCCGGCATATGCGGAACCACTCTTCTCTCCATCCATAATTCTGGTTTTTTTCTGTTGCACTAGCTTTCCTGCTACGCGGCGAATAGTTTCTTGACATCTGTAGACGGTCTTGGCCCTCTTATCGGGCTGCAAAGCTCAGTCAGGATTGCATTCATGACGAAACTGATGTAAACGTACGAAAAGGCTATTTACGATGGGAAAGTAAATTCCCAGAACTGTCCTGACTCCATCTCCTTGCGAGACGGCAATCTCGAACATCTCCTTATATGCAGCAAAGAGCTCGTCCGACTCATTTTGTATAGCATTGAAGTGGTAGTCAAAGCCTGTGGGTGATGCATGATAGTCAGGTAAACGCTTGGTGAAAGACCCGACATGAGTTACCAGCTAACCCAATAACGTCGAAGGTAGCTCGGCTGATCCAGTGACAAACATCGATTTCCACTTGACCGGAGTTCTGCCTTTCCGATGCCGACTGCCCTTCCTTCGCTGCCTGACTCATACTCAACCACTTATCTTTGAGTTCCTCTCCCTTGCTAAAGACAAGTGGTACGAGCGCACGCATATTCTGGATGGAAAATGCAGGGGTGGCGACGCGCCGCTGACGCTTATGGACATGACCTTCTGCAGCCAGCATACCGCAACCAATGAGGCTCGTAATAAGCCTTCGAGATTGCCAAGGTTTCTCGTAGATTGTGCTGTTCTTTAGTACGTGTGCAACGGAAACCGGGTCAAGAGGAAGGAGGCGTTCGTCCCACTACGTTCTATCGTTATTCGTGGTTCTCATATCTTACAGACCAGTCACTCACAGGACCAAGCCCCCTTATACGGACGTTCCTGCCGTATTTCTCCACATAGGCGGCATGAGTCTTGGGTGATCTGAAAGGGCTTATGGAAAAGTTTCAGCAGACAAGTCTAGTGAGAGAGGCGGAGAACTTACTCGAGCACGGGCGACATGTGGTTGTGCAGCGGCCCATTTAACGGTGGTCCAGCCAACTTTCTGAGGGGATTAAACCGGGGTGCTATAACGACATGGTATACAACATAAGTTGAAAGCAATAGAGCGACAGCAAAACAAAAACTGAAGAAAATAGTTGAAACCGAAGTCATGACGCGCTCTGCAATCACCCAGAACTTGAGGGATTTAGTGGTTGAATGCAACGCTGAAACAACATGGATATATATCTCATGGCTACTGAAGACAATAGATGATGTGACACATGGTCACACACGCGTCCATCATATTTCCGATTTCATTCTGGAACGTTAGCATGAGGCTTGTTGCAGGCTTGTCAACGTCTGTCGGGCTGAGTCTAATTTCCCTTCATTAATGCCTTCAATCCGCAGCATGCTTCCGTTCATTGTGATATAATTAATTTGTTTATAATTTATGGACGTGGCAGTACAATGGAAGGAGGAAGAGGAAAGTCATCAAGGTCCACTGCACTGTAGCTGCTTGCCAGGGTCGCCAGAGTCATCTGGGATCCGAGGAGGTCTCGAAGGTCAGGTCGTAGGCTTGTATCGCATCCTGGTGGAAGAAGCAGGTTCGCAATCGAGGGTGTTATCATGGTGCCATCGCTGAATGCATGTTCAATTTCTGTATCAGATGGCTCATCGTCCTTGTCGGTCTCTTCCTCATTGCCTGCTGCTTTGAAGCCTAGGGATAACAGAATTGGCTTGTCCATCTGCATGCTCCTCGTCTGAACCCTTCGCAACTCGAATATCTCCTCTCTCAAGCTTTCGCGGTCTGCGCTTGCCCTGGTGTCGAGAGTCTGCAAAGATGCCATGGGTACCAGTTCCAAGCCAGAGGGGCTCACTCTAATTCCTATGGGTGCTGAGCCCGGAATGGCTACATCCTGAGCGCCTCCCCGGTCTTCGCCGCATTCCTCCTCGGCGATAGAGCCAGCCCCGACTGCTTTTCGAAGGTTGGAAAATGACCTGGCTTTAGATGTCCCGTGGACAGATGATATCATGGCAATGGAATCTAGAGAACGCTGTATGGCAAGGCCCAATGTGAGGGCGATCTCGCTGCCGCTCTGGCTTTGACAGTCATCTTCACACTCCTCGAGTATGCAATGCAAAAGCGGCCTCGGATAACTCAAGGATTCCGATTCTGGTGTATATGAAAAATCCGACCACGTTGTCCGCTGCGGAAACTCCGCTGAGCGATCTGCAGGAGTGCGTGATGCATGTGATATCCCCGTTGGGGATTCCACGTTCTTGCGACGCAAGCCTGCCTGAGCCTTCCGGATGATCCGCGAGAACCAGGACGGAGTCGTTGTCTGCACGGGATGAATCGTGTGTTTTACACTGAACGCTAAACTCTCCATGGACGTTGGCGAATTCTGAAATGACGATGTGGATGAACCTGGACTCTTCTCGTCGAATACCTCCTTCCCTTTGGCCTGCGCTAAGTCCGTTCCGCCCTTGTCACTCCCCTCACTAGTGCCCCGGTGACGTCTCCGCCGCTTCATAATCTCCCCTGCGACGATAACGCCTACTAAGCTCCCCATGACCACGATGGCAACGGCAACCGCCACTATCACATTGCCTCCTGACCTCTCGTTGGGAATTGGAATTGTAGGAGGCAATTGCTGAGCAAGAATGCCAGTGGGCGCCTGATCTGCCGTGAAGAGTTGTCCGGGCGAGAAGGCACTAGTCGAAGTACTTTCCGCGTGTGGTGTAGATGCCGATTGCACTAGAAACGTTGATGTTGGATGTGTAAAGAATGAATTGTACTCGGCAAGTGTCGTATTGGTTGCCCCTTCGGGAGCTCGATGTGCATGTCCGAATATGCGGTAGTGAGTTCTGCGTTTCCCCGTGCCTGTGGCGAACGTTGTGGCGGTAGTAGTTGGAGGCATCTAGGTGGGCTGATGGCACGGCGGGTAGGCGGTAATGAAATAAACAGGTGGTGGTGGAAGTGGTGAGGATGAAGTTGGAACAACCTCTGCATATTACTTACGAGGTGGCTGACCCGCCTCCCAAATACATTTCCTCATTTCCTCGGCACCCCCTGAGCAACAGATGTTCTTCATAAGTCATCAGTTGCACTGGGGAAAAAACGAGCTCATGACCAGGAGTCGAAGTTTCGTGTTAGGCTCAGGCGAGACAACATTATGATGTCTTTGAAACCAAAATTAGTAGCCATCATGCATGCTATGCATCGACAAAACAAAACAAACTTAGCAGCAACTGGTTTCGATCCAGTGACCTCAGGGTTATGAGCCCTGCACGCTTCCACTGCGTCATGCTGCTGTTATTGCTTCGGCAAAGCCTGCCTACATTACAATCGCTGGCTATTTGTCTACCATGTATTCACCAAGTTCATTCTCTCCATTGAGAATAATGGGGCGACTTCAAAAAAAATACAAACTAAATTCGACGACGGACAAACTGCTACAGTGCCTTGAATATTGTAGTGGGCGGCTCAAACTCATAGGCATATATGGGTGTAGAGGCGCGAGGTAGGCGGGCTATGACGATAAGGCGAGAACGTGTTTCACCACACGTGCGCTGTGCGATCATAGTATGCGCATGGGAAATGCAAAGAAGCAACCTAGATCATAGGGCCACGTAGTATACAGCACCATGTAGGATAGAATTAAAAAGGACGCACGTAGAATACAAGTGTTCGGTGCTCTGAAGTACCGGATCGGCGCTTGGAGGATGCTCTTACAATAATTCTAGTATCCATGATTAAAATCGTCCTTGTAGTTTGAAATTCAGTTGCTATCTGATGATTCTGATTGCTGAAGCAGGTATACCACGCAAGGAGGAATCAGCGAGTGACACGGGCATGAGTTGGCAATTGGCTGGCAAGCAAGTATCATTTACAATGTCTCTTGCCGTTATAGGCAAGGACCAGGTACGGCAACAAAAGGTATAGCGCCACAACTCAGTCATTCTAGTTCCATAATGCCCTTCGTGTTATACCAGCATACCACTTAAAAAAAAAGAAACAGTGTTAGCCTCTGGATATTACAACTAAGACCACACAAGTACTCACGCAATGCCAGCAGTTTGGAGGGTCCTGCAGAAAAGCTCTCGTTACTAAACAAGGGGCGGGGTGATTAAAAAACGCACGCGATAAATCCACAAAACATAGCAGACGTCGCGAGTTTTGCAATGATTTTGCCCTGCGATGGTGCCAATGCGCTGAGCACACCGATCTGTATGCCTAGCGATCCGAGATTTGCAAATCCACAGAGGGAGTATGATGCAATCGTAAAGGCACGCTGCGACAGGGGGTTCGAACTCGCTTGGATGCTCGATAGCTCTGCAAGAATCAAGCATTAATTACATGTTCGTTAGTTTGGGTCACGAGAGTACCTAGGTACGCAGCAAATTCATTTTCAATTAGTTTCGTTGCTAACAGCTGTGAGACTCGAAGGATCTCAGCGCTGGGGACACCTAGTGAGATATCAGCTTGGATAGCCCAAGATCGCAGGGATGTGTGCGGACCCAAGAAAAAGGCGAGAGGATACCCGATGTATCCCAAAACCAGCTGTAGAGTAAGTTGGTGGATGCCGAACCCACGGCCGACCCATGTCAAGACGGCATTGATGGCGGCGACGAGCGACAGGATTGTCAACACGTTAGTGCTATGGGAATAAGTTGAGTGGTTCGTCGATTGTTGCTTCAAGGGCTCACAGGATTTGTCCCGCAACATTCAGGCCAAACAGACCTCCCAAAGAGAAAGCGTGAAGAGCGTTGGCTGGCCGGTTCTTGTCCGTTTCCCCACGGTCCACTATTATACGACCGCGAGTAACAGGTTCCTCGACTTCGGGAATCCGCATCTTGCTGATGGCAATAGAAGCAGGTATACTCATGACGGATGAGGTAATGAGATTCTGGGGTGGGACGCCCAGTGCAACGTAGGCGGTCAAAACAGATCCGGAGATAGTGGAGAAACCTTGAAGTCATGATTAGTAACGTTCCGGTAGCATAATATTACGAACAAACCAGATGTCATGACAAGATGAATTTCCGATGGGGTCATGATATCAACGTAAGGCTTAACTAAACACGCAGACTCCCCTTGGCCTACCCAAGGAGAAGCGGCGGCGACGACCGCCTCAGCGCCGGACACGTTCATGAGCTTGAAGAAGAACCATGCGCTTACAAAACAATGAATTTCACACTTTGATGATTAACGTGGGTGATGTACTCACAATCCTTTGACCAGCCATTGCATGACGCCGAGCTTTGGTAAAGTTAGCATTGAGGGCTTAAAGCAAAACCTGGCCACTGACATAGTACAACATTTGAATCGTGGCGATGAAAAAAATTACCGCGGAGAGCTGTAATCTTGTCACGTTAAACATTCGAGCCTGAGGGCACTTCATACCACGTTCACAAAAAACCATTTCTTCGCAACGGTTTCTGCATCGAAGAAGAACTGAGCTCCGACATTGGCTTCCGACAAGAAGTCATTCGCGAGATCCGCAATGTATTTGAAGAGGGAATAACCAGCGCCGGTCTTAAGCACAAAAAGCGCAATAGTTTGTTGGAGGAAAAGGCCGACTATTACAGTTGGCCTTGCATTCTAAATCAGCAGATGCAGTAGTTTCACGAAGCAGGTACCAACCAGCAAATCGCGGATCTGTTTATGGAACACAAGTAGAAACCGCACTGGAAAATAAACAACCCAAGTACTGAAATTGCTCGATGTCCATAATCGCTGTTCTATAGCGACGTCAGCTTTTCAAAAAAATATTGAAGGCAGCAGAACTCACACCAGTGAGTGGGAATCCGAAAGCAGACCCAAACACGATGGCAAGAAGGCAGAGCCATCCAATTGTCAATCTCGCCGTTCTAGGAAGCTTGTACCATGGCACCTGGACGCATGGCATCCATACGGCGGAAATAGGCCCCGTCACCGCTGAGTTGGGTATGAAGCGGAAGGCGATAATGCTTGACAGTGAGGACAATCAGCAAGAGGGATAATATTGCGTCAAGATCACTACGTACAGTAAGAAAAACCACGCGAAAATAGTCTGCACGAGCCTCCAACAAAATTAAGTTTTTTAATTGCAGAAGTCGGAGAACACGTCCTACCATTGTCCGCGAGTCGCCGTCAAAATGGTAGAAGAGATCCACCACCCGAGGATGAGTGCAGCGAGGGCAATCAGGGTGACAACACGGAGTCTCTTGTCGAAGGTGTTCTTCGCTTGCGTCGCCTCATCCTTTTCTTGCGCATCCTCTAGATCGGCTCCAGGGTCTACAACCTGTGCTGTTTCCTTTTTGCCATCAGAGTTTGTGGAGACGGACGACTTTCTCTGTATGAACTGGTTCTCTGCATCAAAACCGGATGCTAGAGCTGCCATGTTGGGGGAAACGGATAGAGATGACAGTCCATTACACAAGCTATATTTAATACCGCGATTGGGCCCCGAGTAACGTACATATGGTCACATCTTTATCACAAGGTTGTGTATGCGGTCATGCGATAGCCTGAAACTATGGGCTAAACAGTTCCTGAGCATATGTCTTTTGAAATTCGCGGGATATACACGTGCGGAGTGGTTATCGGAGTACATGGAATTTGCCGATATCTTGACTTGTCATCAATTAATATAAATAAATAAATATCAATGATAAGATGCAGCGGATCCAATTTATTTATATTCGTCGGTTAGATCGAGAGCAAGACCAAGAAATGGTACCGCGACGTTGACAGAATCCCACCTCAATTATATGTACATTTTACACAGATTATTGCCGAGTATCATGAGACAGGCAGGTATAGTGGGCGCGCGTTTGTGAGATAGCGAAAATAGCAGGAAAGAAGATAAGCCAAGATGGTCCAAGAGCGGACAGCTCACAAAGCCAACTTCTCCCATTTCAAGTACAAGTACAGTAACCCCAAATTCACACCTTCAGCGCTTTAATAGACTTCCCGCTCGCAATCGCTAGCCACTCTCCAGGCGCAGTCGAGTGTCCCGTATTCATCGTCATCCCCGGTATCTGAGGTGACCATGCAAGGTTCGTCACTTCGCTGCTCGCAGAATACGCCATTATCGGATCGCTGACCACACGTTTCTTTACGTCTGGCCGCGGCGAATTTAAGCGAGAGTTGGCCGAGCGAGGAGAGGTCGCCGTTTGTGTGTAGGTAGCGAGGTCCCAAAGTAGAACTTGGCAATCATCCCCTGCATACAAAGTTCAGGTCAAGCACGAGTTAATTCATTGTCCCGCTTACCTGCGGTAGCTAGCGTCGGTCTATCTGTCGTGCTCCATCCCATCGCGTTTACCTGCGCGCGGTGCCCTCTCAGTTCTATCACCGGCTGACCAGGACTCCGCATATCCAGAATCTGCACATCCTGTCCATCCATGTGAAATGTAGACATATAATTTGAGTCAGCGGGGTTGAATGCAATGCGCAGTAGAGGCGATGTAGGAAGACGCGACGATGCTGAGGTTGCGGGTGGACCGCTTTTTGGTGCTGGTGTTTCATATAGAATGGTAGAGTGTTCGAGACTCCGTAGGTCAAAAGCACGAAGACTACCATCTGCCCCGACTGATACGAATATATCTGTCGATCCTGGAAGCCATGCAACATCATAGACTTCTCGATCGTGGGCAATGAGTTGTGTTATAGCAGTGGATGTATCGATGTTCCAGACGGTACACGTCGTGTCTATTGACGACGTGACAACCAAGCTGGGAGCTTTCTCATTCCAGGAGAAGCTGGTTAATGGTGGACCAGTGGACTGGCTTTGCACTTTGGATTGCTGGGACACACAACGGAATTAGTGTTTTCAATCAAGGCGTGGGTTTGCAATCACGTACCCCAGACAGTGCGGTCTTAAGTGTCAACCGATGCCCTCCGCCCGTAGGCTGCCTCCCAACATAAGCCGACGACGCTGGTGGTGCATCTCCAAAATACTCCCATACTCTCAGCGCATCTCCAGTTGTAGCAAGTAGCTCTGCAGCTGGCGCTTTGCCAGTCCACGGGAAGCCGCTCGCACTCGCAGGTTGCCATTGCAGATTGGTTGCTGGGTATCCATGGTTCGCCTCCACTAGGGTCACAAAGTCGGGGTAATCGGTATAATCATCCTCAACAAGGACGCGCTCATCTTGAAGCCCCACGATAGCAATCCGATTCCGATAGTCTTCAGAGAAGGATGCAATTCCGAGACGGAAAGCCGATCTTGGACGAGATTGATGTCCAGGAGCAGTTGACTTGCACCAATCCAGCGCATGTACAGGCCCTGATCAAGGTTACCAAGTATGTTCGAGTAATGATGACGATGTTTCGGACTTACATGGTGCTTCGTATTGAAGCAAAGTTGTTTGGGTCATGGCGTATGCTGACAGTAGCACTAGTGCTCGATGTGGCGTGGACGTTATAGGACAATTGTATGACTTCGATCAAACTTTCAATATACTTAGCTAGTGAAAATTCAAAGGGAATAATCATCTTATGCACAGGACTTAATCACATCTCCCACCAATTCACACGAAACTGGTGTCAAAGCAACAGAGCATGATAACTTATGTTACAACGGAGCAAGATATGTACAGCGAGAGCATATTTAGCAAACGTAGCAGCAGTGCAGCATTATGAATTTGGCCGGTGTTTTGATGTCGAGTGGTTGTCAGAGATTCGGAGATTGACCGGGTGTTGATCACGAGAAGGGCGGTGAAGTCGAAGGAGGCAGATAGAGGTGATGATAACTGTGAGCGGCGCAGGAAAGGCGAATATATAGGATCGATGTGTCGGAAGTGACCAGTTGAGCCAGGGGGAGAGCAAATCACGGAAAGACAATCAGTAAAATAAAAAAATAAAAAAACGGGTGCCAAGCAGGTCGACGACTTCAATCTGAATCCACCATGGAAATCGCGCCGCATTGTTCACAAAAGCTCCACATCGTCCTTGAACCGTCGGGACCAGCGGAGCAGGCGACACGAAGCTTGGGTATTTGTGAGCAATGCGAGCTATAACGCGAGGCATTAGGGAGGCGGAAGGAGTGGCAAGTCAGAACCATAATGAAGAACAAGCTCTCCTTAACTTACCCATGGTGAGTGAATGAACTTGCAGGTTGTAATAGCCCAACCGCCTTTTCAGAGTCGTCCGGTTGGTAGTCGACGATTTGGGTGAAACGAGGGTACAAAGCTGAATGAAAACACGCAGATGCCAATCAGACTTGGCAACATATAAATCTCAGGTATACATACGAGAGTTGAGGTCGATGCCATCCGAATATAGAGACGAACTGCTTGACGAGCTGGCAGTAGAATGAAGGCGAGTATGATTATTTTCAGGGAAAAACGAGACGGCGTCAGATGAAGGAGATTCAGACATAGCAACGTCGGTGTCAGGCTCATAGTTAGGGAAGGGAACCATTTTCATTTGCTTGGCGACCTGATATGAGCAAGCATTAGAGTGGAGAAGTAAAAAAATAAGTTGGACAAAATGACCTGAGGGCAGTCGTCAGTAGCATCAAAGTCGAATTTGCGTTTCATAGCCATGATAAGAAAGAGGGCTGGTGGGCGTATGGGCAGATGAAGATACGCGATGAAGTTCTTGAGAAAGGAGCAAAGTTGATATAAGCTCGAACTTATACAGGATCAGATTTGTTAATGTTTGGTGCATATTCGCGGAGCGAATACCTCACAGGAAATGTCGGAGTAACGATATCGGTGGTCGGCTCGAACGGCGGATGCCATGCCGATATGATCCGATTGGTCAATTCCTAGTGAATCTCTCATTTCTCAATCTCCATTTGGTAAGCTGCTTTCAATTTATTCAGTACGTGACATCCTGTCACGCAGCCACGTAACGGCACGTTAATGGTACGTTCGCGCCGCGTTTGGTCACTTAAGTACTTCGCCGCAACACTCGTCACACGATTTTGAGCCCTGGCCTTTGCAACTTCGAAATTCAATCCATATCATAGCAACCATGGATCCAGGGGATATTCCACTACCAGCTTTTCTAGACCCACTCCTTGGCTTCCTCGCAGACCAGCTTCCCCCACCTCTGTATTCATTTCTACTCTCATTTCTCTCGCACTCGCTTGCGTTATTTACTGCCCTTATTTCGTTGATATCATCCCTAATTGCATCCAAACCATGGCAATGGGACGCACAAACCATCATTCCCCCTCTCATCAGCGTCCTCGCCGCATATCTCGCACTAGTCAGCCTATATAGGACCACCAGTTGGATGGTTAGAACTAGTATCTGGTTCATCAAGTGGGGAACCATCTTAGGCGCGCTTACTGCAGGGCTGGGATGGTACATGGGACAGAACGCGGGTGTTGGAAACGCAAGCATCGTCTCTAGCTTAGGCGGATTCATTTGGGATGTGCTGAATGGGCAAGCCCAGACCACTCCTGGTACTCAGCGTTCATCGCGGTCACCCAGAACACGTACGCAACACAAGTCGAATGACCGTCCCAGATCTTGGGAGTCCTTTGAGAAGCACAAGCAATGGCAGTATCAGGAACGCGACGGGAACCAGGACGAGAATGACGCTCAAAAGATCATGGCAAACATCGCCAAGGCTGCTAATCGCCTACTAGTGGAAGGCGGTTGGTGGGACGTAGCTCGGGGGATTTTCGACGGGCCAAATACTGAGGATAAAGCAACTAACAGTGACGACAGCGGGACGAAGAAGAGTAGGAGCCGATGATACTATTTTCGAGCGTATGGACACTTATGTACATGATTCGAATAAGGACGAAACGTGGATCTTTGACCAAATGATATTGCAAGGAAAACATGCAGAGATAGTAAAACTTTCCAGAGAAACTAATCAAGCCTTTACTGCCTCTCCACTGTACCGATGACTTGCTCAACCATGAGCATGAAATTCAAACTGCAACTAGGCCTGAAACTCACTTTGCAATCCGGGCCAACTGCCCCAAACCAGTAGAGCCAACAAAGAAGTTCACCTGCGCAACAATGCATGAGTGATCGTCGTCGAGAAAACTCGGCAAGCCTTACCGCTGCCAAACTGTAGTTTATCGGGGTGATGACCAATGAGTATCTAACCCAGATGAAACCTGTGCATGCGAGCGCTACTCGGGAATAATTTCAACGGAGTTCACAGAGAGCCAGTGACACTTCCACGGACCAACGTTTTGTGATATGCTGAGTTTATCTGCTGGCCGACTCAAGTCCTTTACCCCAGCAGCAACAAGACACCACTTCATCAATGGTGCCCAGAAGAAGACTGTCTTCGGGCCTGTCGTGACCATTCCATGGATCAACGCCCATTCCTGCATCAACGGACATCCCACGCACCGGCTGGATGATTCATAAACGCGGAGAGTTTCGACCCTGCAGCTGCGGATGCTGCGCCAGACATTGTTAAATAATGACTTGAAGAGGACAAGCAAGGAAACGAATGTCAACGTGAGTAAGAAATCGAGAACTTGAGCACAAGGTGGGCGTGAACTTTCACCAGTTTATTCTTTCGGGGCAAATTCGGAAGTGTATGCGTGTTTAAATGGGGATAGCCGAGAAAATGGCTGGCGGCCAACTCCCAAAGTGACACCATGGAATTAATAATTTTGTGCCACCTTTAACGGTTCCATGTACAACTAATGGGACAATCATGATGCAGTGTCTGTTTTACATAGAACACATTCAACCCATCGTCCATCAACAGCGGTGTGGCGATCAAGGCTGGCAGTGTACAAACTGTGTAGCGTTGGTGTGCCAAGATGCGCTTCAGTTGACACTCAAAGATCCTCCCACCCACTCTGCAACCAAATCTTTCCAACAGTCGCCGATCTGCATATGCTCCCCTTGGCATGCCACGAATTCAATTCCGCCGGATTCGTCAAGTTGTCGAAGGCCGATCCAGTCTTCTTTGTAAAGAGTTTGCAGACGCATCGGGATGATGTCTTTGGTGTTCGGTGCACTAAGCATCGGTGTCTGATCGATTCCAGATGGTTGGTTCATAGTGAGGTCTTCAAGAGGTTGCTCGGAGCCGAACCAAGCGCTCTCCTTGGGGACTACAGTTTTGTCTTGGAGGAAGAGGACAAGGACAAGCTTGTTCAGCGAGGCAAGGTTATCTGCATACGATGAATTACGAGCAGATGGGAGCAAGACTTCATTGTTGATGTCAGGTAGAAAGCTCCCTGACGATATGTATTGCAAGAGTCGTTGCGGGTCTCTGAAATACTGAGCCTGATGATGATTGAATTGAAGGTAACATGGTATACGAGGGAATTTTCTGACAAACCTGAACAAGATTCTCCTGTGCCCACTCGCTATACACACCCCTGTTTGCTGCTCGGCGCGCGACCTGGCAGAGTAGATCCCATGGGTTGCAGACCGGCAGATCTGATACACCCATGTGCTGTGACCCAAAGGTGATCAAGTTGTGTACCGGCGGGCTGTTATTGCGTTCCACGTAGCCACGAAGGAATTGACCACCTTGTGAGAATCCTATGGCATCGAAGCCGCGGCTGAGCTCGGGTATGTCCGCAAGCTGGTGGGCAACTTGCACAATTTGTTGGTTCACATTGCCATACTGACGGATATCACTAAGAAGCGCATATAACAGCGGTATGGGTACTCACAAAGCTTGCACGCTGGTCAGCATTCGGGTCCTCGTCGATGAAGATGGAGTGGATGAATATGCCGGGGTGCATCTCCTTGACTTCACTCTGAAAGCGGTCCATACCAGGAGATGCATAGGTGTCACCTAGTCCATGCCATATTACTAGGGGTCGTATATCGTTCACAGCCGCACTGGACACAAGGTTGACGAGACCTGCGAAGAGCACAATGGAGGGGAACATGATGGCCGCAAGCACTTGCATTTGAGCCGCAGCGGCATATGAACACCGTTTTCAGAACTTGTGGGATAAGTTTATGTAAGTGCCAACGTTTCGAGCCGGTTGAATAATTTGCTCAACCACCATCGATTTCCACATTGAGTTTCCACATGCATGTCTGTGGATGAATAGTAATGCTCGCTTCGTCGACAATTTCCTTCATCAACCTAACACCGTGGTCAAGTGGCGTGAGCAAGCACTTGTGGGAGCTAGGAGAACCGCCGCCGAACAATGGACAGTGATGAGATCTCACATTGCAGGTGCAAACTGGTGGATCACGTCCTGTCGTGAACTTTGCAACCAGCCATTTCCCTATCCCACACGAGGCGTACACGGGCGTAAACCGTTGCGTAGAGTGGAGTCTCAGTGGACACCGCCGAGAACAGCAAATGGAACCTACCATATCGTGTCATCACACGGTGTTTGGACTTCCAGATTCTGCTGCGATCGAGATGTTGTTCCATGGTGACTTTCTCGCGGTTAGTGGACTCCGCGAGCACTTGTTTGTGACAATTCACTGTGATAAATTTCAGGCTGTGCTTTTGCTTTTGGGCTTCACCATCGACTTGAGAAACTTTGCTGAGGACTGGCTTTTTCTTGAAAAGCTTTAGGGCGCAAGAATGCCTGCCTAATGCTGTGGGTAACGGTGTACCTCTAGGGAACCTCTGTTTAAGGATAGTTACACTATGTTGATGACTGGGCTCCGCTCCAGCATGCCGCGATGGACACCAGGACAGTGTAAAAGATCAATCCTAATTTACCGTATTGTTGATAATATTAAGGATTATCGATTGTTATTTATGTCCGAAGTGGAGCTTTTGTGGACGCATCAATCTTCCGTCCTACAAAGAGTACCAGTATCAAGCTAGGCTGTGACATACGCGCGAAATACAACCAAGTTTGAGTCTCCGGCAGTGATCTTTATCTTGGTTTCAGCTCCTACGAAGATGACGCTTCCAGTTTGTAAATCTAAGTCGCCGCCACTCCAGCAAACCCGGCCGGAACCTTCGGTAGCGATTGCGATTGAAGGACCTGGAATAGCCTCGTGAGTTTCAGTCTCGCCCTTTTGGAGCTTGACCAGGAGAACTGTGAAGTCCTGGATTGGGGGATCGTATTTGCGAGTGCATGGTGTGATGTCGACTGGTTTGACCATATGTTTCAGCCAGTCTGATGGCGTATATGTCAAAACCGAAACAAGATTGGGAATGTCCTTAGGTTTAGGGGTAAGACCTGCGCGAATGACATTGTCCGAATTGGCCATGCACTCCATAATATCTTTCAAACCATTATTAAAATGAGCTTAATACTGACAGAGGAAGACATACCGCCTTCAACGTAAGCGTGGGGCTCTCCAGCTCCCAGGTAAATAGCCTGCCCAGGAGTCATTCGGACGTAGTTTAGCATAAATGCGCAGAATACTCCGACGTCCCCGGGAAATTGCTCATTCAAGGTCAGGACAAGGTCCTTGACATCCTCTTCTACAGATTTCTGACCTCCGCGTTGGTAACGCGCAATGAGTGCCCGAAGTTGTGTTGCAATATTGGAAACTTCAGCGGTCATGAGTGCTGCAAAGAGCTTCTTAAGGGCTGCCTTCTGCTCCGACTCAGACAAATCGGTACAGTTCAAGAATTCTGTCACGATAGACGGATCGATTAGTGAATTGAATTCGTAAACGGCTGTGACGTATTCAGCAATCCTTGCGATCGGCATGAAACCGCATAGCGCCTTGAAATCCGTCAACGCCAAGGCCATCTCAGGCTTGTGGTTCGGATCTTTGCACAACTTATACGTGAGGACTCGAGAGCAGCGTCAACAAGAACTCTCACCAGTGTAAACTGTTGGTTGTTCGGCATGAAGTTTCTCTGACGTCTTCTTGTCAGGATGAGTTTGTATGCTCAGGGCCTTACCAATGGCCAAGACCTTGAACAAGAAGGGGAGGTTTCCGTTTGTCGTGTCGAAACGCCGAGATACCTGGTCCCCAATCAAGTCAGGGTTCTCAGTCAAGATCTGGGCAAGATTCTGCTTCCTATCAACCACTCCTGACGGCGACTTCACATGTGTGCCCATCCAAAGCTGGTCATTGCACGCCCATCGGTCAGATCTGCTATAGACCGTGATTCTGGAACACTTACTTCTGCGTAAGGAACTGATGGATTCAGGGTAAATCCACGTATTCCGGCCCCAGAAGTCAACTCCGCAACCTTGGAGTCCTTTCCCTTCTTCCCCCAATCATAGTTCTGAATAGTGGGAATGATGCGGAAAACTGGCTCGATTGTACTCATCGTGAATACAGATTTGATCGTTATCGATGGTGGTGGTGCAAGTTGAAATAGGTGCCCCAACCAAGAGCCTATGGAGGTTACGTATATAAGTATCTAGAAGCATGAACGTGCGCTCATTCTGCTAGTACTTCGCATCCATTGAGACTTCGAGAAAAAGGTTAACGTTGTGCTTGTTTCGTAAATTTCGTTGGTACTCTGAAAGGAGAAAGTCTGGAATGACCTGATAGTATTAGTAAGACGGCGTCATTTGATCCCTCGATGACTTTCTTCCATCGACAGTAATGACAAGAAGAAGCAGCTCAGTAGAGTTGGGGTTCCTTCATTGGATACGGGGTGGAAACAAGCCTTTGGTAACGATGTGCCATAAACGATCCACGGGTCAAATATTCACTCTCGCCAATATCCTTTAATGCTACCCGAACCGTCGATGGTCAATCCTCTTGCCTCACGAGTCACTGGAGATTTGAAGTTTCCTGTGGTTTGGATGGGCACACCCGCTCGATGCCATTGCACGATCAGTTGCCAGAAGAGAAGAGGTACATCACGACAAATACAAGTGTCTTCCATGCTATCTAGTATGCCTCGAGGCTATTCCATGCCACGATCATATCTCTTACTAGTCCTTGCCATCTTTGCCTCGTGGAAATCAGATAATGGACAGCTGGCCAGGTCCGCCCCATCGATACTTTGGAGTTTCACCGCCAGATCCTGAAAACATCACATGCGCCCATTTGTGCACAAAACTGGGAGTCTGCCAAGACCTCCAATACCCTCTTTCTCCAACAGGCATCATTTGAGATGTCATCATCATCTCCGGCGCAAAGTGAAACGTGTCCATGAGGATATAAACCTACTGGCGGCGACACAAACAACCCCACTCCAGCTGTCAACTTTGCGTAGACTCTAGCACAACATGATTGATTCCTGGCAACCTGGAACTGAGTACCGTGACGGTGCAAGGGTCCTCTATCAAGGTCCGTTTCCATCCACCTTTTACTCTGAATAATATATCCATCTCCTGCAGGTATCCAGTATAAGATCATTCAGCCTCATCGATCCCAGGTAACCCATTGTCAGTGCTACTCGTTGTCAGATTCACCAACAAACACCCCCTACAGAGTGACTGGACTCCACCCGCGACACCTGCCCTATGGGGACGCCTGGAAGATGGTGATTACCACCACAGTCCCCATCACGAGAAATCTGGTCAATGGGCTGAAGACTGCAAGCCCGAACCGTGTGCTCAATCATACGACCAACCTCCTCAGCATCATCAGCAGCAACAACAACAGCAGCAGCCTTATCATACCCCTCAAGGTGGTATCCAACCGACTCACGAGGAGAGCCAGAAGCATTGGTTTGACATTGACGACAAAAGGAAGCAAGAGTTGGAGGTATGTTTTCTCCCTCGTATAGACTGCTCACATCATTACATGCGTCTTTTCCATTAGATCGGAGGGGGCCTCCTGGCTGGTGTCGGTGCACTTGCTGCTGGCGTTTATGCCTACAATAAACACGGCAAGAATGAAGAGGAGGTATACTTAGTGTTCACCATGACTTGATACAGGTCTGACATTCCGGTCTTCGTCAGAAAAAGGCGCATGCCTGGTCGCTAGGCAACTGGCTCCGTGATGCGGAGCAACGTACCCAGGCTTTCCGAAGCGGAAATTACCCCGGTCCAGTAGCATGGGTCCTCAATGAGGGCAAGAACATCCCATCGGATGCCATCGAAGGTGGATTTGAGCGCGGCGCGCCTTTGTACATCTGCCGTGCTTACTACGAGGTAAGTCTGATGGCCTTGCTTATTGCCAGCCACTCATTGTGATTATTATAGGGTGGTATGAGTACGTCTTGAATGGTACTGTTTCGTAATCTTCACCGAATGATGTCCACTCCAGTGATCGGAAAGGCATGCTCTGTCTTCAAAAAAGGAGCTGTGATTGGCTACAAGAAGGAAGAAATCCACGTAAGCGCAAAGCAAATTGCTGTTATCATCTGCTGAATCCGTTGAAAAAGCTTGATAAATACGAGATTCTTGTTGGGAACTCTCAAGCCGTGAGATGGGTTAACGTTTCCGGCCAATTCAACTTAGCAGCTCTCAATGGACTTCGACCTGTTGAAGGTGGCCGGGAGCCAGGAGGTGCTCCTCAGTACATTGCCCAAGCTCCTTACCATGGAGCCGTGCACCCAGGGAAGGCGTGCGAATCGTTCGGTGATGGTTGTTTCATCCCTTACGACTCCACAGAGAAGAAGGTCAAGGTGAGTACAAATGCTGGCAGAGTTGATATGATCTAATTTGATATGATATTGCAGGAGTACGCGGTGCTTTGCTACAATGGATAGGACGCGTCGAAAGAAGATATCAATTAGCAGCGTTGGGTTGGTGTGTAAGATGTGAGGATTAGTTCTGCCAATGTCAATAAGTTTACTTCTCGAATATTCCTGAGGCACTGGAGAATTGTATACTCAGTGGCAACTCTCTTTTTCATAGTTGACCTGCTGTAACAAGCCCAACTCACGTCTGTCAGCAAGACTGGCTACTCATTGTTAGGTTATCAGACCTCTTCAAGGATTTGAGCGAAGTGAGCAGGACCAAAGATATGGAAAATTTTAAATTTGCATGGAAACGACAGTGTGACAAAGACCTAAATTATGTGTGGTTATCTTCTTCAGCGTCGAGCTCTCGTGGCCATTTTTTTCGCTGGTTGTGCATGAAAGCATGACGAGGGAGGAACCCTTGCCTTGGTGCGGATGGGCTCTAAGTTAGCTAATGTTGATTCAGCAGGGTTGTGCGAACAATAGAATTACATCAAGCGGCGCATCTAAGTATCGTCGAGAGCAGCCTGTGCAGGACATGATGCATGCTGTTACGTTGTTGTATGGTAGTTCCATTTATCCAGTTCTCGAAGGAAGGTAGTGGTTCCCTTAGTAGGAGCCTCGACCGACCGACCATTTGTGGAGACCACCGAAAATCGGGTCTGGGCCTCGTTCTCTAGGCTTTGGCACGATGTAGCGGGTCAAATTGTATAATAGGGAAGACATCGTGCAGGTTAGAATGCATCTTAAAGACATCCAATGCGCATGTGTTGGTGAAAGTGCCCACCGCTGGGATGTACTTCAAGGGCTTGCAGAGGTAGTATTTACCGAGGCGTGTTCTCCAAGGTGAGGTCTCGCGAACCATTATATAGATGCTCGAGGGACGAGATCCCGAAACTCCAAGTTGGGACGCTATCTGCAAAGGTGTTATTGATCCGAGCAACCAGGGGACTTGTGACCTCGCGAGGGAGCCCATCCGCCAAAATGATGGCTGCGCATGCATGGACAGCTAACCCAACAGAGCCGAGTTTCATTTCACCGCCATGATCGTAACATGCAAGACGACCTATAGACTAAAGCATTCAGCTTCCGCGTGGACTCATTGACAAGGATTTCGGTTGCCTTTGAACATGGTAAACCGGCACAACACTTCACGATTCAGAAGACATTGGGTTTCTCACCACTGGGATGGGAGTGCCTGCAGTTGCTCGCCATTTACTGCTTTGGCAGAAGGATGAGGTAGACGTTGTCGTGAATCGTGATGTCAGTGAGCACGGTCTTGCCAAACAGTTTGAAACAAATCAAATCACCTCATGCAGAATTTATTTCCTAATTTATCACAAGCACAATAGCGCGCGTCGAACACGCTGGAAACACGCTTCACGCGCCAGTTGGGCGACGAGGTCGTCGATCATGGACACGCCTTCATCAAACTCACTTTCGAGGCCTCGTCTAAGGCTTAATCGCCATACACCAATTCCTCGTGTTCAGGACAGTAGTGATATGGACTTTACCCCAGTCGCAGTCCCTTCCTCCGCGCGATCACAGTTCAACGTCGTCGATGATGAGGACGATAATCAGCCTACCCCTCGTATGCCACTCAGGAACATTGCTTCTTTTTCAAATAACTATGGTCCAAATTCAGAATTTGGACCATCTACTTCTTCTGTGACACCTTCCGAAACTCCTGCAGCACGCCTCCGCGCCTTGCTAGCACGTTCATCAGATTCACCCAATGGAAAATCACCTCCTACAAGACCTTTTGCACAACTGTCAGAAGACGGCGCTGGCTCTGCGTCATCTCGTTTTACACCTGCCACCCCAAGCGTTACTCGGGACAGCCTGAAGGATTTGTTCTCTCGTGCCAGACGTGAGCCTGGGGACACACCGCAGAAATCGAGACCGCGTAGAAACAGTTTTGACACCAGTGAGATGGATATCACCCCTGTTGTTGATCGTGAAAGGGAACAGCATAAGGGTAAAAGAAAAAGTCTCAGTGATGATGAAGTTGATAAACCAAGTGCGTCAAGTCTTTTCACCCAAATATCTTTAGTATCTTATCATAATACGTGTCAAAGAATCCAGCAAGGGGTCCGAATCTTCATTTCGGTCTTCTCATGCAGCAACGTTTGATACCCTTCGTGCACGCCTAATGTCTTCCCACTCGCGGCTCCTCGACCAAAATTTACCTACAGCGGTGTATGACGGTCAGCTCATCTGTATCATTGTGACAAGTGCATCCGATTGAAGTGTATCAGTTACTTCTCAACCCTCCGAAACAGGTTCATTACTTGCAGATGAGCCTCGTTTGGAAGGACATGCTAATGTTAATTCGACGACGACTTCGTTACGACCACTTGATTCCACTTGGCTATCACCTCCAAGAAGTCCAAGTTCCCATCAAAGAACCTTTCAATTGCCTTCCCAGCTAGCGTCTCACTCTAGTAAGGGCATACGTTTGCAATGTTTGCACCCCCTGACCATTCAATCAGATCTTCTGGACCAAGATTCGGATATGCAACATGCCATGGGAGATCTCGAAACATCTGAAGATGGTGGGCAATCATTTTCAAAGTAGATCACCACAACGTTTCTCATTGTTGTTTCATTAGTATCGGCACCGATGCCTGGGCCAAGCAACAGTCGCCCGTCAATTACTCCGTTGCGGCCCCGTTCTTCCCTTTCATTACGCGGAAGTTTGCGACATTATGATCAGTCTCGGCGTACCAGTCTCGAACTGCCGGGTAGGTGATACCTTTCGCCCTTACGTCACTTTACCAACAATATGCACAGAGACAAGGGCGAGCTCATCACTTTCTGATGCTGACTGTGAGATAACACTCGCTATTATATTTTCTTGAGGTGAGCTCATCATAGAAATCTAGTCAAAGAGCAACACCGCTCTCGTGAAGAAGACCTGATGCACCAACGTGAACGCGAGTGGAACCGTCCAAAAGCACGTTCTGTCACCCCTGAGCTGCATCACCAGCACTCATTGGAGTTCCACCGACGCCACTCTCAAGAGATACCTTGGACGTCGCC
>KN835150.1:101283-158994 GCA_000827255.1 Suillus luteus UH-Slu-Lm8-n1
CAGAATGGACAGAATGGTTCTGCTGATCAGTCCCAATTTGGTTCCATCGGAAGGAGAAAGAGCATTCTCAAAGTACGCTTTGACGTCACGGAGTCAGAGGCTTCAACTGCTGAAGTTGAACATCAAAAATCACCTTTACCTTCCGGGCGCATAACTGCGCTTGGTTTTCTGCCTGATGGCCATGCACGACGGGCGGAGAGCGTCCCTTCAAAAATGACCAATGGTTCTGCTCACGTTGATGCCATGCATGATCCGATGCCAGCGAGACCCGTTACTCCTGAATGCTCTGCAACGCCCGTATCCCGTGCTAACATACCATCGCCACGTTCGTTGAGGAAATCTCCCATCGTCAAGGTTGTCGATGCATTCGGTCGGGAAAGGATTGATGACCTTCCAACACCAGCCGATACTGAGGATATTGTGGACGGGCGTGCGGATGCGAACGACGCAATTCATTCACTGCTATCAGCCGAAACTCCTCACACTCCTCATGCCCAACACAAGAGTAATATTCGTATTGTCGATGCAATGGGAAGAGAAATCGAGGAAAAAGTTGTCCCTGTGATTGAACCCCTCTTTGAAGAAGAAATATTGGTCCTGCATGACGAGTCACCCGTTGGTCGCACAGAAACCCTGGCTCAGATGCGGCAAACGCTCCGGGAGTGGGCTGATGGGTTAAGTGACGGAGACAGGTAATATTTTCAATGTACGGCTCAAGACAAATGCTGACCGATAGGAACTGCAATAGGTCTGCTGATGATCTCGCTTTGAACACGAGCCACCTCGAAGAGCTGGAAGAAGTTTCGAGGGCAGCGCGGCATGCTCGAAATCAGTTGGCTCAGACCCTTCGTGTTGAATCTGTGAAAGAGCGCGACCTCATGCTCACACATGCGAAGGACACCGTAGGCCGAAGTGGACTTTTGGTAAGACCAAGTGTATATACAATTGGTGTAGTCGTATCTGATCGGTTCTCTCTACCAGCCGGTTATCGTTGGCGACAATAGTTTTTTCCATCGTAGTATGGTTCTTCTCGGGGTTGTGGTCCAAATAATCTTCGTCTTTGCGATGTGGCGGTAGGTTTCTTCACTTCGTATGGAAGTTTTCTTGCTAATATGTTGGCTGTGTGCATAGTTTCGCACATGTCCAAGCTCGCCGACTCTTTTATACCATCTATTATGATCCTCTATACCCAGAGTTGAATCCCTTACCTGGACACTCCCGTCAGTTCTCGCCGCCCTATCCCTCATTTCCATGGTCGCTTTCGAGCACGTATGAGATTGCAAGACACGAAGGATGGTCAGCTTTGAAAGCGGAGTTACAGGGCGCTATGCGCCGCATCGGTGAACATGCTTGGGAGAAGTGGGGAGAACGCCCTTACACCGGAACATGGCCACCTACGTGATCACTCATGTGTCATTATGATGCTGCACGCTATCTATTCCTCGTGATATTTGTTTTTCGTTCTACAATATTGTCAAAAGGGTTGGCTGAAATATTGTCTATTGTTAGTATTGTATATGTCGCATGAGCACACACATCTCGATCTTCATGAATTCAAGAGGGAAGAGGGGAACGATCCGTGATGAAATGGTGCCTCAGAGCAGCTAGGTTACCAACTTGAAGCTCAACTTTCCTCAAGCACGCCATTCGCGTTAGCAGTAGTAAATGATACAACTTGAATAGTAGGTCGGTAAACTTTTTACATACTTGATCGTAATTTTCCCTGTAAACTCGAACATAGCTTGAAGTTTCAAGAAAATGCATAATAAGACAACACCGCGACGTATGATGAGATGTAAAAGACAAGATAACAACACAAGGACATCATCAGGACAACACAACGTACAAGTACAACACTGGCCAATGGCTGATGCGATTTTACACCCCTTCCCGTGTCAAACGTTCTAAAAAGGCATGAAGCATAGCACGTGCATAAGGCTTTTTTCCTTGTGTAACGGCTTCAACAATCCGCTCCAGACGACTTGATACTTCGGGTGCGCTGCGGAACTTCATTAGGAGTTCTAGCTCCATATTTTGAATGCCGGTGTACCTGTGGTGATCGATGATCAACGGGGACAAGGGTGTAGAACAAGAAACCTGTACTGAGCTGTAAACCATGAGAACGCCTCATCCAAGATGTTGCTCTTGGATAAACTAGATTTAATTGCCTGGAACGCCAGGGCTTCCAAACGTCCGTTCTCGAGCTTGGGGATTCTTGTTAACCTGTTGCCACAAACTTGAAGGACGCGAAATACACCAACCTTCAAGGCGAGTCGGTACATCGACTTTGGAGAGCAACGTAAAGTCTGCGATATGTCGCTGCGGCGGCTAAGCGGATCCTTGGACTTCAGAGGGTAGAAAGACACGTGGCCAGTATAGCAATAGTATACGTAGGATGCCCAGCTGTACAAATAGTTTGAGTCATTTCGAACTAGTCAGAGTAGCCATGCTAGTAGCTTACGTCGCGAATGCCGTGTTCCGAACTAACACCATTTGCTGGGTCGAAGAAAGGGGTTGAGGCAGTGGCCCGGGCTCAGCAGTCAACGTGTCCGTCGACTCGGAGTGGAAATCTGAAGGTCGCGTAACCGCCCATTTAGTCCAGCTAGTGTCTAAATAGACTCAGTACGAGAGATCACCCAAACCGCAGGGAGAAGGACTCACTGTCATCATCCGAACTCAAAGCACTGCTATCAGAAGTGGTATCCGAAAAATCAGCCTCGGGGGAATAGCTTTGGCTATGTCGATCATAACTTGAAGGCGAGGGCTGGCTAGGCGCTCCTTGTTCTGTTCCTTTCGCTTTTGTTTTCTCTTCCACTTCTTCCTCGATGTCCGAGTCGCCGTCGGGGCCAAAATCATTTTGCTCGGCGTCCCTCATCAGCATAGATTCGCTCTCGTAGTGAACGAGCAATGATTTTTCGTTCGCAGGTGCTAAGAGATAAATTCATTATTACTCGTCCAACCAGGCAAGATGAGAAACCACCGACAAGGGAGAATTTGCACGGCGCCAGTGATGTGATCTAAAACTGCATTATTCGCATACACGAAACGAGTTTCTCCTGAAGATTCCCAAGTTCTACGCTTGGACATGACATAGTACTTGGTGTCAGCGAATCCACCGTCGTTCATGGACTGCCTAAGAGCAGACGCAGTATTCATGAGGGGGTCGGCGATAACTGGAGCAAAATTTGCTTTCGTAGTGACCGTAAGCCACATGTAAGGGTGTGCAACAATAGTGGACTGTTTGAATTAGCCGAGAAGTGTGGGGGGGCCATGGCCAAAGTCAGCAATCGAGACTGTCCTGCTGTCTAAAGAAGGAACCTCTGAAGCAGACCCATCTTTGAGGCAAACAGTCACCGTGGCGGCGTCTGTCGCCGACGAGCAATGGGTGTGATCAAGGTAAACCTTCACTTTAGCAAAGGCCCAACCTTCTTTTGCGTACTGTAGGCCAAAACGCCACCCTAATCCAAACTTTTCGCTGTAAACTATGGTTGAACCCCCTTGCAGGCATGTGGCAAGGCGTCCGTCCCTAGTTTCCAACTGGAAGATTGATGTAACTGAATCAGATACCCTCTGCATGGAGGATGAAGGCAACAAGAGGATGCTTAGGCGCTTTCCGAGTCTGAGCACTGGCAGTCTGGAAGGCAGTGTCACTGTTTGCTTACCTGAGTTCCTATAATCAGCATAAATAATGTCCGCGATAATGAAAGCATGAGCTTTCATTATCACTGCTTTTTGGCGCAACTGTTAAGAGACGACGTCTTAACAACTTACAGTCACGCCTCGAGTAATTGGCAATGATCCTCATCGAATCCCGTAGCAGATCGCTAACGGTGAGCAGGATTCCAATTTTGACACGAGTTTGCCGTCAAGCAAACCATCAACAACAGTAAATGTTACAAGTTGGTAGTACAATGGGAAGTCCACGCAATGAACAGACCAAAACGACGTATGTGGCAATCAGGATCAATTCTGGCCTGGTATCTGTGTAATTTGCTGGTATAACGCAGTGAGAGCCGATGCAGCGTGGGGCAGATTGCCCATGGCCACAGCTTGAATTTTAGCTGGGAGACCATGCGAAACTGCTGGCGTACTCTTATGTTGCAGGAGGAGGGCAATTTCCATCTCTTTGATTGCGTCATGCCTTTGAAGAGTGGCAGTAAGCAACAAGCAGATGTATGAGGAAATCACCAATACCTGGAAGTAAATTTGGAGAATGCCTCATCCAGTATGTTGACCTCGGATAACCTAGTTTCAATGGCCTTTAAAGCAAGTTGAGATAGTGGTTCATTGTTAAGCTGTAGTTGAATTCATATAAATACATAAACACAAGTTTCACGGTGTTACCTTCTTAGCCAGTTGATACATCGACTTCGGGGAGCAATGTGGTGGACTATCTTCCGAGCGACTCTGTTTGTCAGGTGTACTTTGAGACCGCAAGTTTGCAAAGTGAACGATGTCGGTGTAACAGTAATAAATGAAGGCGCGCCACCTGAAAACTCCATTCAATGACGCCTCTGTGCCACAAAGATCATACCTGCGTCTTCCAGGCAACACCCTTTATGAGGACAACTTGAGAATCATACTTCAAGCTCTCGCCGATCACAGCTGGTATCATTTCAACACCTTCCAAAACTAACGACCGATTGTGTAGCTGCTCTTGAAGTCCAGCTATAAAATTGACAGTGTCAATACGATATACGCATGAAGTTTCAAGTTTCAGTACCTTCAATGCTAGAGAAAGACGAGATTGAACTAGTATCAGTCGTGTCTGTGGGATATGATCAATCGGCCATGAGGTCAAAGCTCAAGCTTCAAGAAATAAACAAACCTTTGTGAGATTCTGGTGTCTGAGATCGCAAAACTTGACTTGCTGAAGCTTCATCACTACTGGTGGTGGCCAATTCCTCCGCAGGTCGCACCACAGCCAGATTGTTATGAATGCTGCTGTTATTGTCATTGTCGTCTTCTAGATCGCTGTCCGATTCATATCCACAGCTTTCTAGGGAAGTAAAAGGAAGTGTGTCGCCTTCAGACAATTCAAAGAGGGAAGAGAAGTTAAGGTCTTCTTCAAGTTTGGCTTCTAACGGTGATCAGCAGCCATAAAGAGAAATAAGGATAGAATGTACCAAAGTCTGGTAAAAGCGTGGTGGCTTGCAGCACAGCGGTATTTGCATAGATTGGAATTGGTCTGGTGACAGTTCCGAGAGACGAGCGACGAGTGTAAGCTTGGAAAACTATGTCAAATGACGTTCCTGTCTTGAGCGATTGCTCGAGAGCACGAAGGGCAGAGCTGGGCTGAGGCCCTCTATGCTCTTGGTCACTAATTGCTAGTGGTGCGTCTGGTACGGCCCGGGGCACGACGTCGGCAAGCACGTTGAACAGATTCAAGTTGCATATCAGAAGGTTGGTAAAAGTGACTCGGACCTCCAGTGAAACGAGAGCGTCCTCAAGCAGCGACGGATAGCAACAAATGCGCACATCTTTACCCAGGACCGCGTCGATAGAGCTTTTCCTGAAAGATTCATCATCACTATGCGACGGAAAAGAAATCGTAACGTTGATCGGTGTGCCATGCCATGTACGGGGACAATCACGTGAGTAGAAATATAGTGCCGAGCTGGGCTTTTTCAATTTGCGACGATCAACGACCTGCAGGTACCAATTGAAACCCGCAGCCGGGAACGTCCTAGAAGTATGATCAGTCGAGGAGGCAATATGAAATAATGTTGTGATGGAACTCGAAGTCCAGGTTTCTTGTAGCTTTTCGATGGCGGGCATTGGCTTGTAGGTACTAGCTAGTAGGACCTGGGACCACTCCAGTACAACAGGTTTATAAGTGTGGATATCCAGAGACCCCTGACGCTGCATCGTGGCCTCGGTATATTATTACTAGGCATTCAATGATACTCGGATCTATAGTCGGTTTTGATCGTGGCAATTCCTGTTCAAACTTGAAGCATGCAAACTGGCACCCACAAAGGAAGGTTTGGGCTATTCTAATCCCTTCCCAGGCAGAAGGCCTATGAGCTGCAAGCCCGCGTACAAGCAAGCGAGCAATCCAAGTTTCAATGCGTGACTGACATGCACGTTATCAATACTTTCACATAACGCGTCAAACGAGCCATCAACAACAGTACTGTAAATGTTACAAGTTGGTAGTACAATGAGAAGTCCACGAAATGAACAGACCCGAACGACGGACACTATCGAGTTCAATTCTGGCCAGGTATCTGCATGATTAACGCAGTGAGTACCCGTCCAGCATTGGGTATGTTACCCCTGGCCACAGCTTCCATTTTAGCTGGGAGACCCTGCAGAACTTCTGACTCATTCCTATGTTTTAGCAGGAGGGGAATTTCTAAGACCCTGACGGCGTCATGCCTTTAAGGAGTGGCAGTAAGCGATAAGCAGATGTGTGATGAGATCATCATACCTGGAAGTAAATTTGGAGAATGCCTCATCCAGTATGTTGGCTGCGGATAACCTGGTTTCAATGGCCTTTAAAGAAAGTCGAGATAATGGTTCATTGTTAAGCTGTGGTCGAGTTCGTATAAATACATAAACACGACATTCATTGAGTTACCTTCCTAGCCAGTTGATACATCGACTTCGGGGAGCAACGTGGTGGACCATCTTCCAAGCGACTCTGCTCGTCAACTGTCCTTTGAGACCGCAAGTTTGCAAAGTTGACGATGCCGGTGTAACAGTAATAAATAAAGGCGTGCCACCTGCAAACACCATTCAGTGACGCCTCTATGACACAAAAATCATACCTACGTCTTCCAGGCAACACCTTTGACGATGACGACTCGAGACCCACGCTTCAAGTTCTCGCCGATCACAACTGGTACCATCCTGATATCTCCCAAGAGAAACGGTTGACTGTCTAGCTGCTCTTGAAGTCCAGCTGCAAAATCGACAGTGTCAACATGATATACGTATGAAGTTTCGATTTTCAGTACCTTCAATGCTAGAGAAAGATGAGATAGAACCAGTATCAGCCGTATCTGTAGGATGACGATCAAATGGGCCATGAGATCAAAGTTTCAACACCCGAAACAGACAAACAAACCTTCGTGTGACTCGTTATCGACTGGCGTAGTATTGTTGTTATGTTCGTCGTCCAGATCACTGTCAGAATCATATTCATAACTCTCCTGGGAAGTGAAAGGGAGAGTATCGCCTTCCAGACAGTTCAAAGAGGGAGAACAAATCAAGGTCTCCTCCGGCTGCCGATGGTGCTCAGTAGCCATTAACAATAATGAGAATATAGCGTACAAAAGTCTGGCAAAGTTGTTTGCACCACAGCGGTGCTCGCATAAATCGGAAGTGGTCTGGTGACTTTGCTGAGGGACAAACGACGAGAATAAACTTGGAATACCATGTCAAATGATGTTCCCGTCATGAGCGATTGCTCGAGGGCACAAAGGGCAGAGCAGGCCTGAGACACTTTAGGTACTTCAGTACCAGTAGGGGAACCCGGTACTGCAGGTACATCGAACGGATTGTATGTCAATGTGTTGGTTAAGGTGACCTCCAGCGAGACGAGGGCATTTCCAAGCTTCTCGGCGGAACGACTGATCAGCGGATGATTATCATTTGAGTCTAAACCACAAAGTCCTAGGATCACAGGGATAGATGTGGCACGGAGGGATGGATCACCATCAGGATGTGACGGGAAAGAGACTGTGACCTTGGCCAGCGTACCACGCCATGCATCTGGACAACTACGGGAGTTGAAGCACAGTTGGTATTTCTTTGCGTGTTGACGAATGGTCAGGCACCAGTTAAAGCCCGTAACCTGAGGAGAGTGAAGAGGAGGGTTCTTTGGAATAGAGGAAATAGCGGCTACGGAGACCAAACGAAACAACGTCGTGATGGAACCTGAAGCCGAGGTTTCTTGTAGCTTTTCGATGACGGACATTGGTTAGGCGCACTAGAACGTGAGAACGCTTGTACGATGAGGTTATAAGTGTGGGCATCCAAAGACCCCTGCAGCTGCATCGTGGCTCGGTATGCAGTTATCACCTCACTAGGCCGCATTCAAAGGCTCCGATCTACAGTCCATTATGATCGTGGGTTGATCAAGGGAACTCGAGATGCGTCTTGTTGAGCAGGCAAACTGGCACCCGTGGGGTAAGGTTTGGGAAAGGACTCCCTCAGGCCGGTGACCGTATAGAACTTAGAAGCTCAGAAGACAGGCATGCATTCTTTCCTGCGATAAGAGTCAGCACCATTACACATTCAATCTAAGTCACGGTACCATGACAAGATACTTGGTCGTTCATGAGTCTCCGCGCTATAATCAGGTGATAGACGGAAAATAAAGCTTTTGTAGTACGTTTTTGTGAGAGAAAAAAGTACCACAAGTGAAGCCTGGTTCTAAAGTTCACTTGCTGGTTGCCTGCTGGTGCAAGCAGTGCCGCAGCGTAAGGTTGATCGGTAACTTCCGCACTCCTCTTCTGACCAAATGAAGTTCAAGTTCAAGAAGCCGCATGTCACATCCATCTTTGTTGACCGCTGTACACGATGTGCTTGCGCAGTCTGCGTTGGCTGTCCGAGCGGCCGAGCCTGCTCATCCTCTCAGCACTGAATATAATACAGTAACTGCGCAGCTCGGCGCAGTCATCAATACAACTCACCGCCTGAACCATGCGTTGAACCAGCTTAATGACCTGCCCCTTGGTGAAAATGCCACCAAATTCGTAGCCCTCATGAAGGAGCACACGACTTTAACATCTTCGATCAACCAGTCAGCTACTGCTTCTGCTTCCCTCTCGGCTCTGCTGCGAGGAGACAACAGAGCGGTTTATCCAGACACAAGTCCCCCCCATCCTGCAAAAATCGCGGAATGGGGCCGTAATCTTGGCATGGAAGTTTTCGTAGATGGGTCGACAATTGTCCTCGCAGGCAAAGTACTTGTACTTGATATCGATATTAATGACCTTGTCGCTGTCAAGACGTCCTTCGCCAATAATACAAACGGTAACGGGAACTCGTCGGCAGCACCAGAGCTGGATGCTTTTCTTGCGCGGGAAGTGACCCGTTGGATCAATGCAGCGAGACGCGCTGCTGGCATGGATACGACTGTCGGTCACTCAAGGGAGGATCCTGCGATTGAGGCTGCACGCCGTAGCCGTGCGATACAAGAACACTTGCGATATCTCATGATGCTCGATGGCCTCGCAGCCTCCGAGAACGAGAAAGGACTTCGTTGGTTCATGGAGCCAACTGTAGTCTCAGATCACATTAGAAAGCAGGTTGCGTACGTTTTTTTTTTTTGTCGCGTTTGTTTTATCCCTGATGCGTGATATCCACAGTCCACCGCAGACGCAAGCTCTCGACAATTTCTTGACACGACATGCCCTTCCACTACCCTTTCTTGTTACTCCTTCGCTATCATTCTTAGTCTGGCTTTCACCCCGTGGATATCTTCAACTTCTTCGCAGCTCTCCGCCATCCAAACAACCATCAATGTGGAACATGGACATCCCTATAGCACATCTCAAGACATCGCTGCTTGATACTCTAGAAGATGTCACCATCGCTACGCTGAGATTGGTCCCTTGCGCTGAAGTAGCAAAGTCCAAGATGAACTCGAGCGATGTCCCTGGAGATCACATGCTTCTGACTGCCCCCTCGCAGATGTGGGTGCTCGACTTCACCACTAAGCTACCACAGAATGGCGTGGTGATGTGCCAGAACCGTATGCGCGTAATTCAAGGAATCGTCGAGTCTCGACCCATCGACCTGATCTCAATGGGGAGCATGTCTAGCATGGGCTCGATGTCAAGTATGGGTAACATGGGCAATATGAACTTTGGAGAATTTAGTGTACCGTCTTCACAGACAAATGGAAGCGGAGTCATTAGTAGAAGTTGGGTTGACTTATTGGCCAGTCGCTTTTCTCTACAGTCAGAGGCATATATGTGTACTGATACTTGCACCTTATCTAGGTCAATAAAGATTCATCAGCGGAATACTACACTGCAACTTATGTGTGTGGAACACGTGCAGGTATAAACACACACTGACTATTGATCTAGAAATCACCAAATGGCATCCATCCACCGCTACATCTTCGCCTTCTAGCACCTCAGGAACCAGGCTTTCTCCTCCAGAGAGTTCCGGTGAGGAGCGTTAAACAGGTCTCGCGAGTATTGGAGGCAAGTTTCATCTCGACCAAACTGTTTAAGCCATGCTTAGAGCATATTCGTCTAGGTTGTTAGAGAACAATGCTGGCTCAACGAATCACTGGGCATACTTCAATGGTCGCCCGAAACCCAAGTGCTGAAATGCACCCAACGACCGTCAAATGCAGAACAAGGATCGCAACCAGAAGACGCGGCATCAATCACTCTGCTCGCCTCGGTCCTCGCAGGAACGGTCGTGCCGCAATCTATTCCTGTGAACGTCTATCTCCCCTCCAGTGCTCTAACGGCATTGTCTCAACCAGTCGATCCATTTTCCTCACAACACAGCGGGCTTGGCATGGTTCCTCCTGCAAGCAGTGGCTCCAGCAGTGGTGCAAGCTTGTTCGGTCCGGGCGATTTGGAGATGGACATGGATATCCCAGGGCTGAGCATGAGCATGGGTGGGAGTGTGGACATGGATCTCGGCATGGATCTTTCGACCCCTGCTGATCCTACACATGGTTCCGAAATATGCCCTCCTCCGATGATCGTGCTCACCTCTCCGAGGCCTGTGCCTAGGAACGAGCTGGTCGAAATACGGGTTACGTCAGGTCAAGGGCATGGGAGTGTAGTTGGGGAAAATGGTGTTTGGGTTGAAGCCTCTCCAGGTGTTGAGACAGGATATATGCCAGAAGTTGTGAGGCGGGGAGGGGTGTGGAGTCTTCCTGGGCGAGTGTGGAATAAAAAATAATCGGCCGTCGGATGAAAGATTAAAAGACAAATGTACCTAGGATTTCAAATGAAGCTTGATCATGAGGAGCACTTGTAACTTGCTCGTAACAGTAGAATTGCGTCCACCTAATAGCTGGGCTATAAACACATTGTTTTAATTTTAAATTATCTAAAATTATCTTACATAATCACTTCTACGAACGCATGCTCTCCATTCAATTTCAGACTCACCATTGAACCTGGTCTGATAGCTTCATCAAGAGACCGTCGTAAACACATTAAAGATGGAGAGGGTACAATTTCAGCAGGAGCAGGTTCGTTACCCCCTCAAAGGTTTGACTTTTGACTAATGGAACCTAGATGCTCCCAGAGCTCAAGGATCTGGTGCAAAAAAGTTTGTTCAGCCAAGTGCGTGTGTCTCATATCGTCTCCCTCCAGTCTTATCCAACTTTGCTTTCATCAGTCTGAGGTTAAACAAATCGTGAAAAAACGTACACAGTTTGAAACCGCACTTGTCCGCCGCATCCCAAAAAAGAGTGACTTCCTGCGATATGCGGCGTATGAGATGAATCTGGAGCAGCTAAGGCGGAAGCGCGTGGAGAGACTGAGTGTGTGCTGAGCATATTCATATTTTAAGGCTTCAGACTCGCTGACTGTTCTATGGTTTGCTCTCAGAACTGGAAAAGACCGCGCCATCAATATCAGATTACGCTCTTGTTCGCAGACAATTCCAGATATTTGAACGTGCACTCAAGAAATTCAAGTCGGACGTAGGATTGTGGATACAATATATCCAAGTCGCAAAACGTGAGGGGGCTCGTTCATTAGTGGGACGCATAACAGCCAGGCGCGTCCAGTTTACAAGTTAGTTAGCCCGTTTTTAACCGTGCATATAGAGCCCTCCAGCTCCATCCAAGAACCCCTGCATTATACATCATCGCCGCCTCTCACGAACTCAATCACATGTCCCCTTCCGCGGCACGCGCACTCCTTCAGCGTGGTCTTCGACTCAATGCAGACAGCGTCGATATGTGGAGAGAGTACGTGCGAATGGAATTGGGTTTTGTCGAAGGGATGAAACGAAGGTGGACTGTGCTGGGAATTCATGAGGAAGGTCATCCTGTTGCTGAGGCAGAGACAACAACTGCCGAGAAAGATACGGCGCCACTAACCCCAGAAGAGATAGCAGCTGAGAAAGGAGGTGACGAAGGCGAGAGGGCACGGCAAGCCATTATGGATGGTGCTATCGTCAAGTCCGTGATTTTGAGCGCTGCAAAAGGTCCGTTTGTCATTCCTCGATAAGTATTCAAATTGAATTGGACCACAGCTCTGCCTAGTATAAATTTATTTTCAGCTCTCGAGGCCCTAATCCGTTCGTATCCCAGCGAAGAGCGCCTTCGCACGGCCCTTCTTGATCATCTATATAGTGTTCTTAAAGACACACTACAAGGTGACCCTCGTGCGGTAAAAATGCTGGCGACAAGGAAGCTTCGAGAACTTACATCTCAGGAGAATAGTGGCGATTCTGTCACGGACGAGGGTGAAGAATTCGTCAATGCCCTTCAAGTTGCAAATGAGTCATTTTCCTTGGCTGTTAGCGCTGGGAGCGCAAACGCCTCTGCCATGGCAGAAGTCTACGTCGAATTTATAGAGGAGTGGTGCAAATTACCCACGCTGGATCCGAATTTAGTGAGCAAAATTCATGCAGCTCTCGTATATTTCAACTTAGCCGGCAAAACTAGCGCGCATATCTTGTAGCTTCCCTCCGGAAACTTGCCCGACGGCCGAACGCGCCACCCTTGTTACAGGCTGCACACATCCGACTGACATCGCCCTCCTGTGAGGCTCTCTAGTTTGCGCGTAGCTATTCCGCAACATAAAATCACTGTAACGCGCTGTGTCCCAAGTGGTACCGGATTATAGGCGAGACCGGGAGACTATGGAAAGCGGGAGGATCAGCCCAACGAAAATGACCATGTTTGGTATTTCTTTGGCTAGCTCTTTCCGCCACTTTGCTCATGGCGAGATGCGCGCTTGATAATCGATGTACAGTACTGCGTGCCCAGTACATGCCATGGAGAGATAATCAGGCTGGCACCGTGGCACGGCCCATTTAATACACGCCGTTGAAGTGCCTACATGCTGGCGGTGCGCTCATCCTCGAGCTCTCGGTATTCCAGATTCTGCTCCGTTATGGTTGAAGTATGCAGTTCGGTCAATCATCCATTTTGCACTGTGTAAGAGCTGCCTGGTACAATTAGTGCAGCCTCACTAGCTGTCCTTTAGCAACGATCTGGATCATACGGTCGTGGGGTGGTCAAGCACTGCATTTTTTTCGAGGCCAAGAAACTGACACAAAAAGTGATCAGAAGTGATCGCCGAAGTATTTACTTCCCATCGACCCCACACTGCTCCACGCAATCCCACCCTCATGACGTCGGAATGAATGCACAGCCAAATGCTGTGGATGCTGTGACCCCGTTGTAAGTTCTATATTAATGAGGCCTGCACCATAGGTATTACCCGAGCCAGACTCTTCCGTTGAATAACTTTTATCTCCCACCTCGGTAATGCGAAGCTTTAGTAGGACCTTTTTCGTCCTAACTCATTTGGCCGCCCTCCCTCTGGCTTGGGCTACAGTTCGTGGCCCTGTCATTTCTGCCAACTTTCCTGATCCTGCCATCCTTGTGACCTGTGGGGGTACTTATGCATTTGCCACTAACTCTGGCAATATCAACATTCAGGTTGCAACGTCACCTGATGGTGGTGCAACTTGGGAATTGCAGTCTGGTGTTGATGCACTCCCGGATGTAGGGTCTTGGGCAACTGCAAATAGTACTTGGGCACCTGATGTCATCGACAGAGGGGATGGAACTTTTGTAATGTGTAGGTCTTAATCTCATATACCTCAGATGATATTGAACTAAGATATTGTCTTCAGACTACGCTGCATGGTCGACCTCACAAAGTACTCACTGCGTAGCAGCTGCTACTTCTATCTCCCCTGTTGGACCGTACAGTCCTGAGCCACAGCCTATTGCCTGTCAAACTTCAGGCGGCGGTGCAATTGACCCCGCGGGGTTCCAGGATACAAATGGTACACGCTACATCGTGTACAAGGTAGATGGCAGCAGTCTTGGAGGGGGCGGACCTTGCGGGAATGCTAACGGAGAATATTCCACTCCCATTATGCTCCAGGAGATGGAGGCTGATGGTATCACGCCTACTGGGGAACCGATCCAAATTTTGGATAGAGGGCAATTTGATGGACCCCTCATCGAGGCTCCGGCGCTTATCTTGCACAACGGAACGTAAGTTGATATAGTTTTAATATGTACTTGGATTCGGGACTGACCACAAACATCATAGCTACGTGCTTTTCTTCTCTTCAAATTGCTACAATACCGATCTCTATGACATTTCATACGCAACTGCGCCATCCATTTCCGGGCCATACACCAAAGCTTCCTCGCCGCTGCTTATAACTGGCGACGACGGCCTCACGGCGCCTGGAGGTACAACACCACGCCTTGATGGTGGGTTCATGGTGTTCCATGCAACCGTGAACACAAATCCATTGACTCGTTATATGTATACGGCGACGACGACGTGGAATGGGACTATTGTGAGCACATGATTGAGCCAGTTGCTAACGAAATGTACGCATCATGAAGCGGCTGTCCGAGTCCAGACTAGAAGTACTGCTTTTTGAAACGACACTACATAGAAAAGAATAATCACCAGCCATATTCAATGGGCTAAACAACTACCAATACATCGAGTGCGGTACATGTGCGGCGCGCAGGCGTTGTCAGCATGAGTTGCTGCTCGGTGTAATCGAATCGGCACCCCAGAAGTCAGCATTTTCAAAAAAAAAACACTTGTATTTCTAGCTAGTTGAACACGAGATTCCTAACATATATATCATTCTCTCTCTCATAAAATTCATTACGAGGTTGAATGACCACAATTGAAGCAGAATTAATAGTTGAAACTGCTGAAGTCACGCAGAAATGACACCTGCCGAATCCCGATGATCGATATGTGCGACTCAGTGATCATGGACTTCATCGAACAGAACTCACACTAATACTGTTCCAACGTACGTGCTATCTAACCAATATGCCATCAGTGAACTTAAAATACGGTTTCGCTACATGCATCGCCCTCGATTTTACATCAACAGCATACTTTGTCATATCTATTGTACTTGCTCGCTTACGCCCGGGAACACTAGCTGAACCAGCTGAGTCTAGCTCCCATTTGCGTAACTGCCGACTTCTGCGGGGTGCCGATTGCACCGGATATGAAATATGGGCAAGGAGCCTCTTTTCACTTGGGGCGTCCGTTAACGAGCAAACTGCACAGTTCATTCCTAAAGGCCCAAGTGATCACTTGCACAGATGGCGAAAACCAAAGTGATAGTAGTGGGCGCTGGCATCGCTGGTCCCGTTCTTGCGATCTTCTTAAAGACCAGAGGCTATGACCCTATCATTTACGAAAGACTCCCGAGTCCAGGAGAGGGTGGACTCAGCTTCCTGTGAGCAAGTATGCCTCTTCCTCAAGGTTGTCGTACTGAACAACATACGCAGCCTGCAGCCCAACGGTCTCCGTGTCCTATCACTCATCCCCGGCCTCGTTGAACAGATTCCCGGCCAATCTCCAAATAGAATGATTCACTGCTCCTCCTTGGATGGAAAGGAGGACATTCTTGTCGACGATGATATTTCGCCAGATACAATGCGAGAACGCTTTGGTTTCCCCATGATCGGAGTCCGGCGTACAGAGTTTCAACAGCTTTTGATCGACATGGCCGAGAAGCACAGTATTGAGATCAAATGGGGCCACCAGGCAATTGAGTTTGAGCAAAGCGAGGACGCAGTAGAAGTCACATTCACGAATGGCACCAAGGACACGGCGAGCTTTGTCGTAGGCTGCGATGGGCTGCACAGCAATACCCGAATTGCACTCTTTGGGAAAGAAAAGGCAAACTTCACTGGATTGGCACAGGTGCGCTCGTTTTGGTGACAGTCCTGAGGCGTAGATTGATGTGAAAGTGATTTGCAGTTCGGTGGGCTTTCTCCAACACCACCTACTCTTCGGGGACAGTTTGCGCTGGTGAATAATTACGCGAATGGTCGCCATATGGTTTCGTACCCTGTTGCGGAGGATAAGTATTCATGGGCGTAAGTATCGTCCCAATTGCTGTGTATAAAGTCTAATTATCATGGGATTCAGGATCACGACTCGGGAAGCTGAGGTCAAGGAGGATTGGAAAACACAACATGTAGAACAACAGAACGAAATCCGAAGAGGACCCCTCTCTCATTGGGGGTTCGGGGCCGGAGATTTGGTAAAGACTGGCCAAAAGATCGTAAAAGTTAGTTCATTCTCGCAACAAACCTTCAGTTCTCTGAATGAATGGCTCGCTGGCAGTATGGTCTCTACGACCGACCTGAGCTCAAGTCGTGGTTTAAGGGCAGAATCGTTCTTTTGGGCGATGCAGCTCACCCCACAAGCCCGGTATGTAGTTTTATCATCAATGTCCATGGCGCTGATAGATATCATCGTACCTAGCATCTAGGACAAGGTGCCAATCAAGCGTTCGAAGACGTTTACCATATGATGCGGCTTTTGAAGAAATATAACCCTTCTACTGGCCAGCCTTCAATAGAGTTATTATCGCAAGTCTTTTCAGATTACCAGGATCTTCGGATATCGCGTACATCTGAGCTCGTGAGGCGGGCTAGACAGCAAGGGGAGGCTCGGGTTGTCGAAGGCATCGATGCATGTAGGGTGAGAGATGAAAAAATACGGATGGGGTCCCAGGATGATGCGGCGAGGATGGCACACTTTGAATTATTATCTGGACCGTTTAAGCATAGCGAAATGTAGTAGTTGCCTTCAGCGTCCAGGGCCGCTGCTCAGGCGCAGACTGAGAAAGGAATGTTAACAGTTCACCGAATGCTCGAGCAATGTCAAACGTGTAGAAGATATTGAGTCTGCTTGCTCACCGCACCGAGAAGCAATGAGTCGAGTGCTCATCGATACGGTCAACATCTCAACACTGAATTAGCAGCATGTGGCGGCCATGCAGTCTGGTGAGGGCCGGATCAGAAGTTGCGGTGCCTCCAGCAAAACTTAGAGTGGTATTCAAGTGGTATTTGTCATCAAAGTCTGAAACTCGGGCTGTCTAAGGCCCCGCCTCTTGTCGAAGGTCGTACAGAATTCGAACAGGATTTGTGCTCGACATCAACAATCTACGCCAGCCACGACTTCATCGGCGACAACAAAAACACGAGCGTGTGCCGCGATTGTTTCAAGTTAACGTTACAACCATGCATGACCCATTCGAAGTGAGAATGCAGTTCCTCGGGCTCATTCGCAAGCTGAACGCGTAAGTCATTGGATTCTCCCCGCCCGCCATCTACTCATATACATCTTACTACCACATCTTACGTCTGCCTGACGTTGAAATCAATCATGCGATGGATTTACATCGATCACGGCGAGCAGCTCACAACAGTCAATACAAAAAGTCGTTGCATTTGCGTTGAAGTATTTTTCGAGATGCGGGGAGGATCTGTGGGAGTGCATTATTGAGGAGTGCCAGAAAGTGAGTGTGATTCTCGATATCACCTTCTCGCCGTTGCAGCGTGCCTCTTTCGCCCTCGCCCCCTTTGTTATGAGATGGCATCTGACGCCAATTGCAGGGCTCCATCAATCACCGCATAAATATTCTTTACTTTCTTGACTCCCTTTGTGAAACCTCGCTACTAGCGAAGGCGCATCAACCCCCAGAACAGTCATCTTCATCGTGAGTTTCATTACATTTGATCACTCAACCCTTAACGATGGCACTGTACTAGAAGTAAACTAGTTAACAATGCGTTGTATGTCGACTACGTTTCGCGGGATCTGACGCAGATTGTGGAATGCGTTGTACCTGTGGGTAGGCAAGGGCTACCTAATCTACCAAGTACCAAACAGGTGTGCCCATACTAGTTCCTGCGTCGGTTCTTGCTCAATTCACAACTTACAGATCCTAGAAAACTGGCGCACAAAACGAATAATAGAGCCACAAAAAGTTGACGAAGTCTTCTCGCTGCTCTCTTCCAGAGACTCGGCATCTGATCCAACCTCGACATCTGCGGCACCTTCTTCAGCAAAATCTGAGCCTCATCTTTCTCGTGGCGAAATATTCAAGCGTATCGAAGAGGACCGAGAGCGACACAAACGCCTTCGAGAACGACGGTGGGTTCAGGCGCAGCCTCACTCTGGCCCTGCAGTCCCGTCTTATTCAACGTCCACACTTGCGAGTTTCTTGCCGCTGAGTGACACAGAAAACGCTGAGCTAGCGCTGGATATAGAGTTTGAGAATGAATGGGAGGCAACGAGCGATTGGAATGAGGACGACGTGGAAGCCACTGCGGAGGAGAGGGAGTTATGTCATCCTCATTTGAAGCGGAAGGGACTTACAAATAACGAGGACGAGGACGAAGGAGAGCAGGAGATGGATATAGATCTGTGATATTTGCAGTGAAGTACCGTGCTGTGGAACGTGAGCGGTGTTTCCAGATTCTGACACTAGATTCTGAAACATTACTCACGTTGCGTCATTATGGTCAGTTGCGGGTCGTTGTTGCCAGATGAGTTCACAGCAATACACAGAGTCGCAATAAAACGATAAGCATCGATGCGTTCCGAAGGCACGTGGGCGCTAATCTACAGAATTTTCAGTCTTCTGTCTTGAAGGATTTAGCCGAGTGGGCTCCTTCTCCTTCCCTCTCTTCAACTTAGGGTCTGTGCAGTGGCGGCAGTCCAGGACCTCGGCTATGAATCCATTTGTATCATGATAATGATCCAAGCTTGAGATAAGCCCCGTTATCCATCAATCCATCAGTTTATCGATGTGATTGCACTGAAAGACTTCGAGATCGCTCGATGGAAATCATGATAAGTAAGAGCATGTCTCATGCAATGGACCTTCAAGTTGATCGCACTTCTCCCGCACGATTATCTTTTCAGCTACTCACATCATCGCACAAGCGAATACTCCATGCATGTCTGCCTGCTCATTCCAGAGATCGTAGAACTCATTTTCACCAACATTCATATCTATGGCACCCATGGTTCTTTAGTAGATTTTGGAGATCACTATTTTCAACGAGTCGCGCGAGGTTCTCTAGCCGCTCTCTCTCAGGTCTGCCGTTACTTCAAAGACATAGCTTTGGATGCGTTGTGGATCAAGCTAGATAACTTGGAACCGCTTTTCGCTTGTCTTCCACGAGATTTATGGACCATGACTGATGACCGGAAGCTTGTATGTACTGTATGCCGCGATTCTAACCCATCAGGCTAACTCCTTTCATGGTGCCACTATCAGCTCATACGGAGACCTGTAACCACAGCAGATTGGTTGGTCTTCAAGCAATATGCAAATCGGGTGCGAATTCTGGGAAACACAGATTCAGATCTTTTCGGAGGCATAGACGCGGAGTTCGTCCACTCCATGATGGGCTTTTGTTCGCAGTCGCTGCTGGTGCCCAACCTTCGAACGCTATACTTGAGAGGATATCATCACGGTCTCCATCTATGCATGTGTTACCTCCTGGGTCCCAACCTCGTCTATCTGTTGTTTGTTCCTCCGTCAGAGGGACTTTGGTCCAACATCATGCCCTCAGCATTATCAGGTCTCCGCAGGCATTCACCACAATTGGAAGTCGTCGAATTCGTCTCACCATATGCAATGTGCCCTCGAGTCAGTGAGCTTGCTCTCTGTGGGCTCACCCGTCTGCGAAAGGTAACACTTGCCGTGCCAAGCCGCGGAGATTTGTCCTGGTTATCTCGTCTCGTTGGCCTTCAAGAATTGTGTATCACCTTCACTGGAATTCTCCCACCTCTCATATCTCAATTTCGTACCTCTTACCTGGATAAATTGGTCATCCGCTCGTTTACTTTAACCTCGAGTGGAAATTCGGTAGCTGGGTGGGTTGTTCCATGCAGACAGCTGCAGCTCATTCCCGTCTGTGCTGAATCTGCAGTTGCCATTGAATGTGCCCTGCGCAAGTTGGACAAATGTCTACTTTTCGATGTTCTGGAGCATATCCTACTAGACGTAGCATTCAAGCCTGTTGACCATATCGACAACGCATTCACCCTCCAAACATTCACTCCCCTCATGCGTTTCTCCGGTCTGAAAGAGGTTGATCTGTCGACGTTCTGCATGTCATTGCTTGATGATGATGCCCTTGGTTCTATCGTCAAGTCCTGGCCACACCTCGAGTGTCTCCAGCTTGGAAACAAATGTTTCTGGCAGTTGCCACCTAAAATCACTTTTCGCGGTCTTGTGGCCTTACTTTCTACCTGCTCCAATCTCAGAAAGCTCGGTTTGGTATTCGACGCTACCAAGATAGATTCGCCTGCGGCTGAGAAACTAGGACTTGGGGTTTGCAACACAAATATCACCAGTTTCCATGTTGGGTGCTCTCCGATCGAACAACCACTGCAGGTCGCGGTCGCACTTTTGGCAGTCTTGCCGTGCTTGAGAGAATTCAGCGGCGTCCTGTCCTTGCTATCGAGGGGTCTTGACCAAGTGGCACGAGTGGCCAAGTGGGAAGAAGTATCGGAGCATATCAAACATACCTTGATAAAGAAGCAAGAAAGCAACGGTACGGTAACTCGTCGCGAGTAATTGTGCCGTGGTTTTGAATAGTAGTTTCTATGGGTCGCAGGTGACCATTTGTATACCATACCCACAAGTATTCTTAGTTGGCACATCGTTCCAGTAATTTACAAGGCTTGTCTCCATTGAAAACTTAGAATCTGCGCCGACATAGTCACGTAGGACACTTGAGGGGCTTATGACTTGCACTGAACTTTCACTGGATGGTAGAGAACAAAACGCACGATGATGCAATCGACGACCCACTAATATAACATTACATACATATGCTCGACAATCTCAGGGTGTTTGGAAAGAGGATATGAGAAAACAACAGGATCAATAAAGGATAAGCGCAAATAAAATTACGACGTCACTGGAGGAAAATATAATATTAGTTCGAGGTCGAAGAAACACAAACGCCAGGCACTTACTGTAGCTAGCGGGGTCAATGTGATCAGGAAGCTCAGGCACGGCGACCTCAAACCGTAGTTGAATGGCAGACATAACTTGCTGATCTGCCTCACTGGATTGGAACGTGATGGCTAGACCCTTCGTTCCGAAACGACCTGCACGGCCGACACGGTGGAGATAACTGTCGGCGTCTGGTGGGCAGTCGTAGTTGATCACAATATTGACACGTTCGACATCAATGCCACGACCAAAGATGTCGGTTGCGACGAGGATGCGCTTTTCGAAGGCCTTGAAGGCAGTGTAACGGTTGATGCTGTAGCAAGCATTTAGTACAGAACGCCCAAAGCCACTGGCAATTACTCACCGCTCCTCTTGAGCCAAGCCTGAATGTATGCTGATACTGGGGAAATTACATGAAACTAGGAGCTTGTCAAGCTCGACGGCTCTTGCGACAGATTTGACGAAGATGACCACCTGAAAATGGTTAACAAACAAGTCTTGTCAGGGAGAATGGGTCATACTTGGTTGAACTCTAGGACATCTAGTAGCTCGTTCAACTTTCGGTTCTTTGCGTTCTCATCAAGCTTCACGTAGTGTTGTTGTAATCCGTGCAGCGTCAACTTCGTCTCGTCATCAACAAAGATCTCCAAGGGCTGCGGCAAGCGTCAGTGATACGTCCATCAAGGAGTGTATAACATACATTTGCCATAAATTTCTTGCACGTGATCCTAATTTCTTTTGCTAGCGTAGCGCTAAACATCATCACCTGCTTGTGGTGTGGTGTTGCGCGGAAGATCTCTTGGACGTCTCGACGCATGTCTGCAATTCAAACAAAGAACAGCAGGGAGGCGCGGTTGGAATCATAGCTGAAATCGAGTTGCAGAATGGCACTAACCAAGTTGTTCCAACATTTTATCGCACTCGTCCAAAGTGAAGTGCTTAACGTTCTTTGCATCCAAAACTTTTTCCCTCGTGAGAGCATTGAGTCGTCCGGGAGTGGCCACGACGATGTGGGGACACCGCGTCTTGTCACGAAGGATCTCCGCATCTTTTTGAACAGGGGTTCCGCCATAGAACGTGCCAACCCGCACGTCGGGCATGTATTTCGCAAAACGCGTATACTCGTTCTTTATCTGGAAAGCGAGCTCGCGGGTATGACAAAGGACAATGACGGAAACTTCGCCGTTGACTGGCTCCAGTTGTTGTAGAGTCGCGAGGACGAAAACCGCTGTCTTGCCATGTCCTGACTTCGCTTGGCACAGGACGTCCATTCCCAAAACAGCCTGAGGTATACATTCTTGTTGCACTATTGAAGAGTTTGGTGAGTTAAGAGCATCATTCTGAGCGTCGCTAAACCTTACCTTCTGAGGGATGTTCAAAACCCAAGTCACTAATAGCTCTCAGAAGTTCAGGTTTCAACAAGAAGTCCCTATGAGAAAAAAATGGGACAATTAGCAAAATGAGTATGGTTTGTGATCACATAGAGAAGAAACGAACCTGAAGCCCGTTGAATGTATGCCAGAGAAGTTTTTCTTGTCTTTGTCGCCCTCGCCATCCACTGCTGACGCCGCAGCTCCATTGGTTGAAGTTGGGACTGTGCCATTAGGAGCAACGTCGTGCTCATCCTCGTAATCAATAAGTTCCTCGTTGTCATGAGAGCTCATCGTTGTGCAAAAAGAATGTAAGTTGTCGGAGAGGTCGTCGACAGAGTTCAAGAGAGGACAGCGATCGGCGAATGCCGAACACAGACTCCAATCTTCCCTACTGTTTCGGGGTCCTCGCAAGTTAAAGCTGCTCTTGAGTTCTTGGCATAACGGTCTTAAAATTCTATTTACATCTCTTAGGCAAGCCTGAGTAGCTTGACAATAGTAGTACATGCAACAGTCCTCCGTGGTCTTTTACAATTATTGTGCATCTCATAACAAGGCATGTGCGCGAGAGGAAGAGTGCTAAATTGTGCAATTAGTCGAATGCTTCTCATTTTCATGTCTGCTAGTTTTGGCAGCATGGTTGGGAGGCTCGGCATGTGTATTTATGAATTCATGACGTCTGTCCGGGTTGCATCTGATGGCAATGATCAGCGCCGTAATTGGAGATGCGCTTGAATGTGCTGGTCATTTACTGTTCATGCTACCTACTCAGTAGCCAACCGTTTGAGTCGCACAAAAGGAAGACGTACTGCGCAATACGAGACATAAAACTTGTTCGAGGTGGGTTGGGATTGGAGAGACGTTACTTGATTCGATACGTCAATCATCCACAAGATACCGATAAGACAGGCAGTGTTTTCTCCAAGACAACAGATCTAGGTTCCAGCCTTTTGTGATTGATTGATCCAATGTCGCTAGGATCGAAAGGTTGTCCTATTTGAAGAAATGATATGATTGTAAACTTGTGGGAGCATGTCCTTCTTCCGGAAGACTTCATGGATAAGCAAAACATTCGGGCAAGAAGACCTCCGATTGATAAGAGGCTTGATGACCCTACGAAACATCCAAACATATTGATCAAGTGAGAATCACCAGTCATGCTGACACAGTGAAGAGGAGAGCGCTACAGGGTTCGTGCTCCTAATCGAATCCGTCGAGGATTATCAGTTTGCGGTGAACTTTCGGAGGGCTGGTTGAGATAAAGCACGAAAGTCTTCTGAACCATGCAACTGTTGTCGGCAATCTCAGCCACGATCAATCTGTGCCATGTGTTGGATCATGGCAACTGTACCGTGACTCGTATGACCGGTGAATCATCTGTTTCAGGTCCTAAAAGAGCGAGTTGAGCAGCGACATATGACTTGATGTCCTACAAATAACAATGCAATTGAGCGAGGGAATGGGGCTGATTTGGGAGCTCTTAACAAATGAAACAAGACTCACTCGAGGCATGCGAAGACGCACCACAGCACGTCTGCTTTTATACTCTATCTGACATCCTCGTAGCAGAAGCAGCGTATCAAATAGTGATACCCAAATTGTATATCATGCCCCAACAGATTTGTCGACACGAGCAAGTAAGTCAATTTCATGTCGCATCGAAGGCGACACGTAGACCAGCAACGTTTCCCCACAAGCTGTGATCGGTATTTGTGACTGGCTGATATCGGGTATTTGATGGTCCCAAGCCATTTATGTACCTGCTGCGACGCTATGAGCCGGTACTTGTTCAAGTTGTTCTGTTGGAAGGAACGGGATGTGAATTTGTTTGGTCGTGTGGGGATTTGAGCAAGAAATGATCTGATTTCATCTTGCGGTACCTTCTTTCTAGAACTGTCTTAGAGCTTCTCAGACACGATATTCTTTGATTCCATTCCATTAGGAGCGGCAATGGGTGCACGGTATGCACTCATCGACGAGGGTCACTTTGCCCGCCGCATTTGAGGTCGCTGAAATAGACTATCTTGCTCTGCTCATAGGTAATTATCCAAACTCGAATCCATTGATTCAGATCTGATTGACATCTAAAGCTAATATGCTTGAGCGATTGATCGCTCATAATGACAAGATACCACTTCTACCGTATGTCATCTCCTACGTGATATCTTATCCCCCTCATTTTCATTTCAAGCGAGAGCCTCACCCGTTTTCACTCGAGAACCGTACCAAACATCAGCGTCCTCGATTATCTCCGGCGCATAATCAAATGGACAAAAGTCGAGGTCCGTGTCCATTAATATCCCTATCATCCATCTCATCAAATCCCAGAAATCATGCCTTCTCCTCACCCTACACTACGTCGACCAAATCTGCGCCCGCATCCCCCTCTTCACCCTCTCCTCCCTTACCTGCCACCGTTTCATAATCTCATCTATCACAGTCTGCAGCAAAGGCCTCTGCGACTCATTCTGCACAAACGCCCTTTACGCCCGCGTAGGCGGCATCCCCGTCACAGAACTAAATGTCCTCGAACGCGAATTCCTTCGCGCAATAGACTGGCGCTTAATGGTTCGCAAGATCCTCCCCTCCCTCTCGTTTCCTCTCACATCTTTTTTTTCGCAGTGCACCCGCGAAGTCCTTCAGGAATATTACATCAACCTCATCAGGACGGATAGCTCAGGCCGCTTCGGGCTTGAAGGCGCAGAGTCGGAGGTGGAGGATAGCGATATGGAGAGCGTCTCGTCTCGCTCGGCATCCCCTATGGACGTACAAGTCCGTCATCGCCCGTCGTTCAGCCTCCTGGGCACCCGTGAGCCTTCAAGTGTTCCAGGAGACACTGCGACGCTCCCTACTATCGAACAGAACATGGCATTCGCTGCGTTACAGCATTCGTTGAAGAAGCCCCCATAGACCTAGGATTTCGGGTTGGGGTTTCGGTTTGTTGGTACACCGTACGCACGCACGCCCCGGCGATATTTTCCGTCGCCGGTTTATCATCGCGCAATAGATTGACATTTAGTAGTCATCCCAGCGCTTGCATCAACTTTCACCCCCTCCTCTCACGCGCCTTTCCCTTACCCTCCAATTTTCCCAAGTGCTTTCCCTGCCCTGCATATATACAAACATACGTGGCACGCAACAAAAATTGTCTAATTGCAACCACCACAAACATAACTTACAAAGATGACTGAAATTCAATGAATGACATGGAGAATTGCGTGTTTACGAAGAAAACGAGTACACGTACTGTAACGAGCGACGGGGCGAAAAGCGGTGAATTTAGTTTTCGCATATCTCAAAAAAACGAATCTATAGTATGTAGGTAATGGTGTAATACAGTCCGAGAGCGAATTCGAACGAGCGTAGTTGGTTGGATTTGGGTTTTTGCAACAAGGTAAGTGTATAATGAAAATGCAATGATTTTTGAGTTTGAAGTTTACGCCAAGGAATTGAGTTTGGGTTTGGTTATTATGCACAGATAAGACGCAGGAGCACAAAATATGCACAACGGCCTTTGAGCCTGCAGCCGAAACCAGCATGAGCGGATGGATTACAACAACAAAAAAGGCTGGTGTTCGCACCGTAAGTAGTTGGGTACCATACAATACATCGACCACCTCCTCCACGACATCCACAACAGCACCTACAGGCCATAAGCCATCTAACAAGAACAACAAAAACACACACACATCCGCCTTTCACAACGTACAACTCTCCACCACTCAACGCCTCAAAGCAGAGAGCATCTTCGCCAGCGCATTGATCTGACCCTTCTGCACCTTCTTCGGCATCTCATCCTCACCCCCACCCCCCAAATCAGTTGTGCTAGTAGCAGCATCCCTCACAGGCGCAGGCCTCTCGCTAATCGTGTCCAGCTTCGATTTCCTCGTCCGCGGCTTTCGCTGGGGCGGCTGCCCAAAGATATCGCCTACGGGATTAGGATGGAGTTGTCGCGGAAGCTCGTCGAGTTCCCATGGGACGCCATTCATGACTGTTACCAACCCATGTCAACAATATTTCCACACAAAAGTAAAGGGGCGTACTCTTGACATTCTTTGGCACCTGTACCGTAGCCTGCCCCCCATTCCTCCAACTCCCACTCCCACTACTCACACTCGTAGCAGTTGTCGACACACTCCTCACGCTTGAATTGCTGTATCGCGTGAATGCGGAGGTGCTCGTACTTGCGCTGCTCATCGAGCTTCGCCAGTTGGTGCTTCGGACGCTGCCTGGAGGTGAATGACCTCGTACGCTCCCATTTGCGTTGACGTTGATAGAAGGAGCAGCGGTAGAGAACGCAGTGCTAAACGTCGACGAACCAGGTCTCCGACCACGCGCCCAAGTACTCGCTTCATCCGCCGGACTTCGCTGTCTCGTAAGCGGCATATGCGCACCACCACCACCATTCACGCTCGCGCTCGAATTGACATTGATAGTGCTGTGCGAATTGTACGGCGATGTTTTGGGAATGCTTGGATTCGGCGGAGGCTGAGAGAGCCCCATGATAAGATTGGTCACGTTGCTCGCAGTGCCTGTCGTTGGTGCCTCTTCCGTGGCTGTTGGCGTCGATATAATAGTCTTGCCACTTCCAAAACCCAACTTCCACTTGCTCGGCTTCTTCACAACCACAGGCCTCGGTGCTTCCGTCTCCACAGCAGCATGCCTCGCGACACTCGAAGCATGGCTCGCATTCCTGTCCAGATCAACGATCCCAAGCGATGAGCGGCTCGCGCCCCGACTCGCAAGACTGATCTCCCGTGCCAAGCTCTGCGAAGCAACAGCAAGTGTCTGGAGCGTCTCGTCCGTTGTCGTTTTCTGCCCTGATTTGCGTGACCCGCGCTTTCCACGTTTCTTCGTCGACCGCGAGCGTCCGTCGTCGTCTTCGGTGTGCTCATCTTGGCGCTCGCGGGAGAGGTCTTCAGGCTCTTCGACGAGGACACCGCCGACGCTTGGAGCTCTGCTCAACGACCTGCTGCATACGAGTGGGGTGCGCAGTGCTGCGCGGGAGGAAGGGCGGCGAGAGGGCGGGCATGAGGAGAGGGGGTGGCCATGTGTTGATGAGGCTGTGCTTAGGACGCGCTGATGGCCTCTGTGGGAGGACTCGCGGTCGCACAAGAGGGCAGGGAGGTCCTTGATCCATGCACCAAATTGACGGGCGGTGACGGGCATGTGGCTGGCATCAAACGGAGGCAGGACAAACACGCGCTGGGTGAGAAACTCGGCGACGGGCCAAGTCATTCCGGTAAAGCGCTGCATAAAAAACTGTGCGCCATGTGCGCGGAAAAGGGAAAAAGAAGAACAGGCGCCATCAGAGGTGTCTGTCCACGGATTATAATGGTACAACCTGACACGAGGATCAGAAAATGGTTATCTTTATCAACAAAAAAGCATACATATTGATCAAGACGATGCCAAGACTCCAAACATCGCTCCTCTCGGGGCTATAGGTCGGAGCTACGTTGTTACGGCACTCGAAGCTCATGTATGGTGCGCTCCCACAGTCCATGTCGGCGCTTTCTACCTCATTGGTGGATAGGCCAAAGTCCGTGAGCTTGACCAGGACTTTGCGCTCCATGATGTCTGGAGAGGAAGAAGGTGCATAGCCATCTGTGACGATAAAGTTTTCTGGCTTGATATCGCGATGGAAGACACGCTGGTCATGGCATGCGGCGACTGCATCGCACATTTGGGCAAACATGCTTGCGATGAGTCTGAGGCGGGTGTGGCTTAGTAATGCAGATGGGTGCAGAGTGGCGAGAAGCGAGGGAGTAGGAGGAGTCTTGCTCTCTGTACTCTCGTCTGGGGCGTAGTGATCACGCGCTTGCTCGAGAAAATAAAATAGATCTTCGCCAGGGACAAACTCTAAGACGAGCAGGAGAAAAGCATCAGTCTCGAGTGTACGGTGAAGTGTGACGATGTTTGGATGTGGGGAGAGGGATTGGTGGATTGTGACTTCCGTGAGCTGCGCTGTGAGAGCGGCAGAGTCGAGGTTCGCCTTTGAGAGGACCTTGAGAGCGAAGTTTCTGCCATAGACGATAGGTGGAGGGGTTGGGTCGAGGTCGAGGACGCCAACGTGGCCGTCTTCGCTGACAGGGATGCGGGAAATAACTTCTCGGACGAGATAGACGACTGCGTAGCTGCCTGTTCCTAGTCTACGAACGACTTGGAATTCTTTTGCAGTGTTCATGTCTATCGGGGCGAGGACGCAAGGACGAACTGGATCGCCCTGGAGAAGTAGGTCCTCGCCTACGAGGTCACCTGGAGCCAAGACATCCTCTATGAGAGAGGAGACTGAGGGAAGAGTCGGACTTGGTGGTAGGAGTGGGGATGGGATTGAAATTGGGGAGGGAATAGAAATTGGGGATGGAATAGAAATAGGTAAAACAGGTGAAACCGAAGAAGGCTGTTTGCGAAGTGGTTCTTTGGCGAAGCGCCTGTTAAAAAGACGAGAATGTGCATGTGGGTAGTCATTATGGGGAATATCTTTAGTACGATTCTGTTTGTAGGGGAGAGGAAGAGGAATTGGTTGGGCGGAATATTGCAACATGAGCTCGTGTAGTCGGGAAACGGAGAGATAGTTATAACGCTTTCTTGGAACTACGAAGGAAGACTTCGAAGACGAAGTTGACTGATTGTCGTCGCTGTCGCCGTCGTTGTCTTCGGACTGCTCAGAGTCTTCAGAAACCTGCTGGACCTCTGAGAGTAAATTAGTTGAGATGCATTCAACGTTGTGCGTCGTAGTAGAAAGGTATCTGTTCATGAGAGAGCGTGAGTTTTTGGGTTTTAGCGAGCGATAAAAAGTGGAAAGCCTCGAGGCAGAAACTTACGAGGAGGGATGATGAGCTCAAGTTGCAACGTTGGAAGGGACAAGCTTATTACAGCCACGATGCCCATGTGCTACACTTTGGCCTTCTTTCCAAATTCGGTTAACCCGCAGTTTCAATTAGATTTTTCTACGACCTACCACGATTTACTACCAAAACCACATCACAACCCAATTATCCATTCAAAACCAACGTTCACCGTTGTGCCCAACGACGACCAGCTCATGTTGTTTTACGTTCATTTACCACCACCACATGCTCATATACCATAATTAGTTTCAGACCATGTGTAGCCTTCTTGTGTTTCCCAATTCGCTTCCGTGATCCCCCGGGTCCCACTAGAACCCACTGGCTCATGAACTTCTCGTCATACCCCACATGCTGCGCTCGTCTTTTGCGTGAGGCGCATCAAGGCAACCCTCTATGCCAAGCCCCTAGCCATTGTTCACCTAGGGGTGCAACCTCTTATCAACATACGTGGCAAAAAATCAAATGTAAGTCACAATACCTCCAATGCCACGCCATCGCGCATCGTGCCCATCACTCCATTTCATTCAATTAACCATTGTCTTCGTGCGAAATCATCCTTACCTGGAATCTGATACTCGGCTTCCTTCCTGACCGCTTTCACACGCACATACAACTCGATCGATCACCATTAACTTTGCTCTGGAACCGAACTCCTCTATGGCACAGGGCATCTCCGCAGCAGCGCCTCCACAAAGAGATGAACCCACCTACTCCACCTCAATGTCTTGTTTCCATAAGCGACACCATTCTTGATCCCTGTCATACAGACTGCGAGGGTAACTGGTGCAAGGGGATAAGACGCACTTCTATTAGCGCATGACAAGCACATTTCACACAATAGCAATTTACCTTTCGAACAGCACCCGTTTCCGTTTTTAGAGTCAGGACTGTACAGGTCCTCGTATTGATCTTGCTTGGACGCCGTACCACACGACTTCGAAGTTCCATTCGATTGTCTTGTCATCATATCATCGGTATCCCATTCGACTGTTGCGTATTAATATAGATTCCATGTCCGTTCGTCTGAACGAATAAATCCTGAGAGAGGGAGATCGATTCTCAATGGCCCCCGCGTTTCGGTCGATGCCATCCGAGCCGCATGCTAGATCTTTCGATATATCTGTAACTCGTTCAATGCAAAACCGGTTTTCAAAGGTGGTCAGGGGTCTGTTCACCTTTGATTTAAGGGAGCCCTAAACTATCCAAATCATTCACAGGGAGTAGCGTTCGGATTAAACTAACAACCCGCGGAGCCACCGTCGCAGTGGGTCGAAATAATATTCATGTGCATGTCCTCCTTCGGAAAAGCAGGTAATATTCACTATGCAGGACGGTTTTCGTTCCATGAACTATGGCTGTATCTTATTGTGCCGCCAGCGACGGCGACGGTACCGTAGTGGTCACCAAAGCTACTTCGGGACATAATCTATATAAGCAGGAGCTTGCGCAGCAACATCGATAGCCGCTCTTACCATGACTAAACGACCATGACACGCCTCATCAATTCCGAGACAACTCAAGGCGCAGCGCGGCCCATACTGCGCGGCGCTCCCAAATGGCAGGAAATGCATAATGATCCGGAAGACTTAGTCGATTGGAACCTAAAAATTGAGTCTGTGAGGGATCTAGACATTCGAAGTTCAGGGGCGAGAGATCAAACATGGTAAGTAACTGGAGAAAACAACAAAATATGTCATAGCAAATGACACACGCGGTACCACAAAAGGGCCGATAAAACTCTGTTTCATGTCAAGAGTTTCACCAGACGCTTGCAAAAATCACAGCTATCTGTGCCGTTATTGATTTATTGCACTAGACTTTGGAGAAGACGTGAGATGATCTCGTAATTGCATCATGGCACGCATCAAATAAGCATGTATTATCAGTCTAGAAACACGTACGCAGAATGGTTCTGATTATCGCCTGTGGAAGTTCAAGCTTGTTCCAGTTATATAAATCGAACATGTTAGATTTTTTTTCTTGGCCCGTCCGCTCGCCTACTAGGGTGGCGTCTTCTCTGGGATAATTTGGATTAGACGAAGAGAGAAGACTCTGGCTCACCTTTATGAACAAAGACGGCAATGTGCGTTCTTTACATGCGAGAAAATACCACAAAAGCGGTGCTCGAGCCCATGCCTTTCAGGAGAGAAGTGGTTTGGATCGTCAGTTTGGATGTTTGCCGCGGATCGACATCTATATCGCGGAGCAAGCTACCTCGGTATTAAGTCTTGTGTCCATGGCGCAACAACCCTGATCTTGGGAAGTTCCCGCATATTCCGAGTCGGACACAGAGGACCAACAATCAGCCGTTGAGTCACGCATCTCTGCTAGGAACTACTCCACTCTTAACGCGACTGCAGAAGCAACCATGCGCATGTGACTCATGGAACGCTTAAGCTGCATGCGGGTACGTCAGCTTCATTTAGAAGGAAGATTTATGAAACTGGACCTTATGCTTGGGTTCCAGCAGCTACGTACAGCTTTGAATGACCGCTCACGGATCCCCGTATGTTCGTTGTGTGCTGGAATACCACAGGAGTCGCGTTTGAGCCTGTATGAGTTTGAAATTCTTGCCTGTTTTGAATTTATATTTGTCCCGGAAACGCATACGGATCGACTCATCGGTACCGCCGGAGCAAACTAAGAGAAGCATGGCGCAGCAGCCATAAACTTGGGAAGTTCTCGCAGAGTCAAACAAACAACAGAAAGCCCCGTTCAGACTGGTCGTACTATAGTTACAGCAGTGCGTGCACCTGTAGAAGCAAAGTATTCAAGGAACACTGTACGTGAGCTTCTTTAGAAGGAAGATTTGTGTTGGCCGAGCACCAGCTACGTACAACTTTGAATGACCGCCCATAGCCACGGATCTTCCAGAATTTTTTGGGAACTGTGGCTTCGTACCACCCTGATGGGTTCGACGGAGCCTTGTTGTGATGTTGAAATGTCGGTATCGTATTCCAGTATTCGAAGAGGTGGATGGCAGCGCAGGTTTCCCTGGATGAACTAAGGATTGTCGGGCGGCATGCTTCTTGCACCCGCTGCCAGTGCGAACCCACTGTACCACTGCATCTAGGTTGTCTATCTAGGTTGCTTCGGAATGTCCAAGGGAAATTACAAAGTGAGTTCGTATATCCCACCATGCCAAGGAAGGGCGCTAGGGTTCGGGAAACAGAAGGAAATTTTGACAAACCCGTCGAGACACATCATACGCGCATGTGACTGTTGTCGGAAGTCATGGGTCGTAAGTACAACTCACGAACTTCAACCGTGGAAATTACATAACTTTCTTCAAGCATTTCCTTTTTCGAATTGAAGCACTCGGTTCCGACTCGGTAAATCCAGTTTGATCCAGCTTGCTCAAGGCCTATATGTCGGACACGGGCGTATTGGCGACTCGCGAGCAGCTGTCAACTTGTTGCGACTGTGGCCACGGTGGTAGTCGAAAGCGTCAGCCTGCGGTTGTACCTGACTGAAGCATGCTGCACACGGTCATTCAATTGAGACCCCGCAGGCACTTCCGGCAAGCAGGCTGACTCAGGCTGAAGCGAAGCCTCGATGCATGTAAACTATGGCGCTATGTAAGTAGATTGTCCCTGTTTTCAATATCTTGTGCCTCTGTGACATATTGCAGTCTCGCTGGAGATGGCAATTCTTCAAAGCTTCACCTCCCAGGAACATCGTGCATGTCCTTGAATGCCCTTGTGTGTTTGATTTGTAGGCAATTCACAGCAACGAGTGTACACGGCATCCCTGAATGATGATTTGGGTCCTCATAATTAGGCCCTGATGAAACGTGCCTCTGCGCTATAGAAGAAATGTCAAACACAATCACAGGGATGGCCTTAGCTTGCAACGTGGCCGCAGTCAGGAGTCATCTTATTGATCTCGCTTTCATTCTGATAACTTGAAATCAATGGCGAGATAAGAGTGTTGTAATTGCTGATTGGATTTGGTGTCTAGGGAACCGGTAGGTTAGCCCACAACAAAACAATAATGATGGAATGCTTGTCTTCCATGTGGTCTGCTAGGGAGCACACACAGGTCAGCCCGCTTTCATTTCGTTGCGCTGACGAGCATATTATAAATCGCATTCACCAGGTACTAAGTAACTGGCACGCTTTACTTCGCTCAACCCCATAAAGCACCCCAGACGTCATGCAATCGCAGGGAAGGGTTTCATTTTCATAAGCCCATGAAGGTGAATTAGGCCAGCGCAGCGGACCCTTTCTGGTTACTCCATACATCGTAGCCGTATTCGTGACCGAGAAAGGACTCGCTGTTGCCAAGCACCTAAGGACGAAATCGTGCTGCGCATTGCGTCAATCATGTTATGAATACGCGAGTACTCCTGTTTGCAATGCAATTGCGCCCATCGAACAACGGCGTCTTCGAACCTTGCAAAATTGGCCAACCCTCACGGATAATACCCGTCAATGATGGGACTGACTGTGAGCAGTAACATGAAAAACTGTAGTTTCCTGAACTGACATTTGATGAAAAGGTCAGTGGAGGCAAGCCCCCCTTCGGTTCATTGGCAAGCTCTTCGCGTCAAATTGTCACTTTCATACAGCCATTTGCATTCATCATGATATTTGCCCTGTTCGTGGGGTCACCTTTGTGTCTACGGCGAATGCAGCTTTGTGCAACCCATGGAATATGCAATATGCTAATGTGCCCATGTTATAGGTTGAAACTGCTGGATCTATTTCCTCTCGGTGTATTGTTCTTTGCAATCTCGCACCTGCTAGCTGGTGGCGAAAGGAGATCCATACTTCGCATCCGTCACTGGCCTACCTAGGCTACCTTCCCTCTTCATTTCCGGCTTGTCCAGGGATATTTATCTCACATTTTAAGCTCAGAACTGGTGTACAACTATGCCTGAACCACACTTACTAGGCAAGAAGACGTCGGCGATCAAAACCCATGCGATATCTGATAGTGACATAGAAGGAAAAACACATCTACGATAAGTCCTAAAGCATTAATATCACCCTTCATGTGGGCGACCTCATGTTTTCATGCTGGCCACCAGGAACCATATCAACGGAGCACTTTCATTTTTAAGACTTAGCACCGAATAGTATGTGCCGATCTGCAGGACCTAATTCAAACCATATGGTCAAGCTCGGCTTTTGTATTGAGGAGTAGATTGATGATCGGGTAGCCTGGAGGTGTCCTAGTGTGTGAAGGGACAATCGATAAGTATTTCAAGGGCCCAGATCTGAGGATTCTGCATACCTTCTTGGTGCTCGTCCCTGAGCTTATCTCCTGGAGATCCCCAGGTTTCCAAGTTTAGATGGCGTCTCGGTAAACTACTAGGGGAACAACAGTGGTCCGACGAATCAGTATGACCATGTATACTGCTAGATATATTATGTGCACATGATCCCAGGAATAGCGAGAATATGCAATTCGTCATTGAAGACAGAACCTCTATGGTGCCAACTCCTCGTTCAGCTGATGCAGATTGACCGATTGAGCTCTTCTTTCAAGTGATATTGCTGACATGCGGCTGGCGGGCATAAACCTAATGGAGTTTGTCAGTAGTGTTGTACAGCCAGGTGTTATTTCAGGCAGATGTCCGTCAGAAAAAGGGCCTACCTCAGTCTGCAAGACAGTAGGAGGTAAAGAAAACCGAGAACACGGCCGCGGACTTTTAATTGTTCTGAGAAAGCGGTCCGAGTCAAGTAGTTCACATCGTTGTAGTAGTTTTCCAACTGTGGTAGTCGGTACAAGCAGGTATTGTCCTACTCAGGTTCAAACCCGGATAACCAGGGGTATTTCCTATGATATAACCGGTTGCACGCATTATTGAATCATCAATCAGGTACTCGATACAATTGCTGTTGCACAGCTCTGGCCTTCCTGGGGACACGGTGGACGTATTTGGCCTAAGGCGATATTTTTGGATGGTATACAGCGCGAGGGGGCAGCTCGCAAGAAAGTGACGTTGAAATTTAATCCGTCGCAAAGATGGACACCGTTGAGGTGTGCGTCTTGAGGGCCCGAGAGTTAAATTATGCAAGACAATATTGTCTGTTGCTAACTTCGTTCATGCAGGTGCACACCCTTTACGTCTTTCGTGGCCACTGCGGAGGCAGAAAGGCATTAGACCCTCTACAGAAACGGTGTTTACCATCCGACAGTCGATATGATGATATTGCATCTAAGCGCACATGTCGGGACACTGGAGTTCCGAGAGGAACTCGAAGCCCTTTATGCAAACAGTGCGGTTTTACCACAAGAGTCCTTGTCAGTTCCCGTTCTTAGTATTTATGGTTTCATTTCTATCTCATTAATTATGGCTGTAGTTTACCATATCACTGCCAGAGCGAGTCCTGGCTGAAAACCAAGCGCACGGCTGAAACCAGAAAGATGACATTGAAAGTTAACATACTTACTGCGGACAGCGTCTCTCTTTTACAAATGAGCTGTTGATTAATTTGAGACGGTGACAATGACCGTCGGCAGTGAATCAAGCTAGGAGAATCTGGATAGTGCTAGTGAGCCCAAATCCTTCTCGTTGTACTGCCTTTCCATCCTTTACGTAGATACTCTTAGGCAAAATCCTTTAAGCTTCAAGTTGGTTCCGACATATCCGATGCATACTGCGGCGGACAGACATGTCCAGCTACTATATTTACTATTGCCACGCGGCCAAAAAAAACTTTCTTCTTCTTTGGCACAGGCCTCCCAAGGCCCGCGTTCCAGCGCGTTCCCGGCACGAAAGATTTGAACCCAGCGTTGCTATCTCGGACAAAGTTAGCATGTGTTGATCCAAGTCCATTACCGATATGCGAGAATTTTAGTGGAACGACTGCGGCTGATTACAGGCAGCAACATTAATGCGGCATGGCCCGCTGTGAAGGATCATCATATAGATATTCCAGTATCGTACTAGATGTAGTGAGCTCATCTCGTTGCGGGATGCATCATTGTGATGCTTACTTTGGAATGGCATGACCTTTGTTTCGTGTCAGGTCTAGAAGCAATGGATGTTGCCCTTTATTCCGCATTGCAAAGCGCTCTGTGAAATAGAACGTCGAGTTTGAGACTTCCTTTGGCCAGGGGTTAGTCAGGTGCCTTCTCTGACCAACTTCTCCTTTTATGCGGAACAACACACAGATGGCACAACAGAAATGGAGGGGGTTGTACCATCGTGGATGAGCTTGCAAAATCGGAATGGTCAATATAATTGATGAACCCAGTGGCAGACTGTGACTTCACTTCAATCTCACGGCCGCCGACATCTTTCGCCTTCCCCATACAGATTGAAGCAATGGCAGCCCATAACATGCTGTCCACGACCTGTCCAATTTTATTCCTCACCTTTTGTTGGGAGCATCTGTCGCCCCAATTCAAACATCAGTTCCTTCGTGATTGAATCCGAATTCAGCGACCCGTCTGAGCCAAAGTTCCTCTCTTGGGTCAAAATTCACTTGGATCAAGATACTTCTCATCTCGACTCGTCGCCCTGCAAGGAGACGTGGTCACGTTGAAAACGAAAAGAAGAAACTACACACCAGTCAACGATGATCACCAATGTTCCTGTTAGGGCCAGCGCATAAGCATCATCACTTGACGTAGCATGAGAAATTCCTGCATGGCAATGAAAGGTGTCTTTAAAGTATGAATTCTTTGACGAACTTCCTATTTTCGGACTGGTCCTGGCCTGAACTTCTGAATAGAAAGAATTGTGGCAAGAATAAATGCGTGCAACATTGAAGAGCTCTGATTGCGTTGTTTCTTTGATTTAACAAAAAGAGCATAAGGTATACCGACTATGGGTGCGACAGGTAACACATCAGGGCGGGTAGAAGAAAGTGTTTGTGGCGCTCACCGATGTAGATCGTCGCCGCACCCGGTTTCATTGCAAACTCCTGTGCTCCACGTTCTCATTATTTGGGTTGAGCAATCAGACACCACAGCTTGTAGTGCAGTCGTTGCTTCCTTAACCAAGTCAGCTACAACGTTACCTCACACAAGATGTGAAAGTAGTCATGATCTTTAATTCGGTAAACTCCAAAGGCACACCAAGCGCCTTTTAGTCTTACTTTCTTGAGTACAATGCATCGCCCTTGCACTAGGAAACTTACGGAAAGGAAATGCTGAGAGTGGCTGCCGCTCTCCGACTCGGAGTAGTTTGCCAGGAGAGACAATCATCATCTGACTGCATTTCGCATCCATACGTGATCCCCATAATATTTGCTGCGATAAAGCTGCTCAAGCTTCAATATATTTGATAAAATGCCATACATGATCACGAACCCCTGAATGTGCCCCGAAACCTCGAGGGTCGTTCAGCAAGCTAGCAAGAAGGGTTCGAGTTCTGCGCAAGTACACTTCACACTTGTGAAGTGAGGAATCAGTAATGCATGTTGGAATACTCATCTTTCCATGAGGTCCTAGTACTGATCCATAGCGCCCGCTCCATGTCATAATTGTGAAAAGGCACGAGTTGAAATCCGTCAAGTTCAACCAAACAATGAGGATAGAAACCCACCTATCGGAACTGGAGAACTTACTCTAATCCCAGTGTTTGTTTTATGATGAAGTATGTAGACAGCTACTTACAGACTGGTGCCCTTGAGTCAAGTGTTTGGATCATATACTTACAATTGTAAGTGGCAAGTGAGACGAGCGTTGAACAGCTCCACGGCATGAGACAGGTGTTAGCTTTCCTGATGTCCCTTTTCATAGAGAAATGCATGCAGAGATACAGACTCGGGGCCTAAGTTGGGCACGACATTCAACAGCACTAGAGGAGGTGGCATGAAGGGCGTGGTGATGGATAACCGACACATGCCTTGCACAAGCATCAAACTCCCGAGCACCATGCTGCAGGAAAGCCGCTCGTTGTCCCCCAAGCATGATGGTAGTTGTTTGTTGTCGGGACTGCAAATTACAGTAATCAGAATCAGCGGAGACCCAATAATCCTACTCAATCTCCTACATGCCTCCCAAAGCTCACCGCGCTGGCGCAACGGGCCTCCCTCGTACACACTCCCGTTCATCGTCAGGAGGCTCTTCCAAAGCAGCATTGAATCTTCACTTTACGCAGAAGGATCCTGCTCCAGCGAAGCAAGCCGAAAGAACGAAGAAAAACGGCTTTGTTCATGACGTGCGTCACATCAATGTTTGCCCCTCAAAAAATCTGGCTGAACCACAGGATCTCTATTGTTTAGCCGCATTCAAGGAATACTTCGCCTTATCCTCCTCGAGTGAATAGCTCGACACGTCTTGCTTCAAGGGAGCAGCTACCAGTTCAAGCGCAGCGGCATGTACCTCCATCAAACCAGCGGCAGACAAATGGCAAACCTAAAGCTGGATTCACTATCGCTAGCCAAAGTGCGGATGAAGACGATGAGTGGGTCTCTAGCGAGAGTGGGGCGGCGACTCCGAGCAGTGTGAGTTCTGACAGTGGCAGGTCCCGGACACCGGTCGAAACGCACAAACATTCGCTCCCTGCAGCTCCGCCCGTCGATGAACTCATACAACGACCGGAGACTCCAAGAGCACAACCGCTCTCTATGTCACGGGTGCCTACCATCCGTCCCCCCGAGGCACCAGCTCGAGTATCATCAGCTGTAGCTGTGTCAGTTGCACGTGCATCACCGGCTCCAGCACTAGCCACATCTAGGCATCAAGTGAAACAATATAATCTTTCTCAGCACCCTTCTCCTGAGCGCCGTATCATGGAGACTCGTTCAGAGAACACCTCGCCTATTCATCGCCCGCGTCCACACAAACGTCAGTCAGTCACGCGCCCCCCATCTACTCATTCGACCACAAGCAGAAATGATGCGCCATTACGCCCACATCCACTTATCCGAGGTCAGTCATATGGTCATACAGCTCCAGTGACACCACGGATGGTGCCTCTTGCCCCACTCACCATCACATCTGAAGCTGCTCCAGCGCATATATCCACCACCTATGATACAGAAGATAGAATATGCACGTCGCCGTCCAGTATCAAGACTACACATGCTCTACCACCTGACCGCAGAACATCAATATCATCTGCGCGCTCGGTGGTCACTCTTCCAACTCAAGCACATATCCAACCACTCCATTTCAAGGCTGTACACGACCGCACTCGCACCCTGTCGTCCATGTCGTCAACTTCATCGAGCTCTGTACAAGCATTGTCATCACTTGCACAACTTCCCACCACCCGTCCATCGACGCCGCAATATACCTCGTATTTTCCTGCAGCTAGTCCGTACACCAACCTTGAAACTGTGCACCCGTTGCTCCCACCACCCTATCTTAGTGCACACGTGTCCATCCTTGCGCACCGAAGTCCGTTGAGGGAGTCGTATGATAGAGTTATTGCCGCTAAGGAGCAACAACGACGCGGAGAGAGCGTTTGAGGCGCCCGTACCGGTGCTTTTGAATCTTAACTGGCCGGTGGAATGTTCGTGACACGTCTCCTCGTTCACCCTCATTTATTAAACTAACCGATATTTCAGATCTATACATACCATTATTATCAATTCTTTCGTCGTTGGACCCGGCTTGTGTACCATTATGGACAATAAGATACCATTCACCGTCCCAGTGTACTTGAAAGGTCTTGGATTCTTCATTTCTTCAGAGCCATGGCTACGTTAATTGTTCAGATTATCTCCTGCCATTACCGCGATAGCCCTGAACTCGAGTAGTTTTACTAAGTATCACAAGACAATTTGACATCTATGCGGAACACTTCACCTAAGCAGTATCTCTTGAAGCTTACATCAGTAAATTCATGATTCCTCGATATGGTACCCTTGTGAACTACAGACAAATATAATCCTGCGCCTGCTAAACATAAGTATTTATACGCCAAAAATAATGAGTTGTTGATACATGACTATGTATGCCTGCAAATGTAGACTAGATTGAAGAGTTCATGACAAAATCACGGCTCCCCACCATTGGGGCCAGCAAGGGATAGCAGGGTCTTTACGCTGACCTTGTTGGTCATTCTCATTTCGGTCATTAGGTGCCTTGAGGTACAAGGCCATTCATGGCCTTATAGTGCCAAGTGGCACTAGAACCGGTCATCAAGTCTAGATAAGCATACGAATTTGCAGCGAGGTTAAGATGTTGCGCTATCACCTTGATTATGTCCCGCTTGTTGAGTAGTCTCATTTTCCTCGAGTATTCTCATTCTCTGTAATAAATGCTTTGAACTGCCAAGCTATTTAAAGCTATTTATACTGCAACACACTGAGTTGTTGGTACATAGCCATGAATGCAAACAAAATTTGATCGATATCGAGGGAGTTCATACAAATTTGAGACATGGCACAGTTACAGCTAGTAAAGGATAGTTGGTGTTCACGTACTGGCCTCTTCAAGCTGGCCATGACAAAAATACATTACAGTTATATCATTATGTTTAACAAGCACGGAGCGGCCTGCGGCAACAATTCGGGTACTTGTAGGCTTACTGTCACTGTGCGCAAAATTCAACACCGTCAGACGCGATGATCTGCAGAACGCCAATACTTAGCACAGCGCAAGGATTCAAAGCAACATCATGTTTTGTCTTAGATACTAGTGAAGACATTCAGCCAACAACATTGCGAGATAGAACAGTATACATATGAAAGGACGGAGCGATTTCGTAGCTGTTAAAAAGAGAGATCATCGAATTCTTCGTCGGCGGCATCCTCATATCCTTCAACATCGTCCGAGTCATCATGATTATCCCCAACATCGTCATCGCTCGACTCCGAGTCCAAGGCGTCATCCGAGTCATGATCACATTCCTCCTCACTGACCTCCTGATCATTGTCGCATTCATCGAAACCCTCGGCATCACTAACCACTTCATCCAAGTCCTCGTCGTTCATGACATTACTCCGTGCCACCGTGACTGACTCGGAGCAGTCCCTTACGACTTTCCGTAGCATTGCCGAGTGTCCGACTCCAAGATGCGTATAGCGCATAAACATATCTCGGTCAACGAATCTGGTACAAAGTTAGGTTAAATGCATTGCGAAAAGGGACAATTACTTACATGCCAACATAGTGCTCTTCCCAGTCATCCAACTCTCCTCCAGGACGCGCCAGTGACTTCCCATAGCGAAGTGAGCTTGTACCACGTCCCGATGAAAAGGCAGGAATTAGGTGAGCTCCTCGGATCACCTGTCCTGGATCAAGGAATCCGAATGCGTCTAGGTCTGACTCCTCCACAAACGCGATCTTTGGGAGACGACCATGGTTCATGCCAGTTCTATGGCTCTGCAAGATTGCTAACCACCTTACCCAAAGCACCTCGATGTGCTGCTTCACAGGCTGGTCCCCAGCAACCCAAACCTCCATATGAAATATGCCTAATACGCGAGCATACCAATACGGATGACGAGGTGTTGTCTCCCCTGATAGCACCATGACGTCTCCGTGGGTTCTGGGGTTGATAGTATCGTATTCGCGCCGTAAGTCGTACGTCGTAAAGTGTACTTGCATGGTCTGCACCGAGTAAATCGTGTTGTTGGGGATGATAATGGAGCTGCGTTCTGCGTCTGTGAAGGTGTGGTCACAATAACCAATGTCTAGCTTCCGTAGTCGATAGAGTATATGATCCTTTAGTCTCGGTAAAAAATTCTGGCAACCGCTGTGAGCAAACTATAAAGTGGGTCTGAAATGCATACCTTAACAGCTGGATCACCATCGTGTTCTCGGAGGAATGCAAAAAGATTTACTGCGTTGTTCCGATTAGTCGCAATACAGTGATGCTGCTCAGAGGCCGTTGATGGGGGGCCGTCGGCCTGCGGTTGGCTGCCAGAGGGTATACCTACTTCTGCCACGCGCCGTAGTACACGGCGCCTGCGCTCATGCTTAGCGAGTTGTCTGGGGGTGTCTATCTTGCTTGTTAGCGGATAAAATGCCTTTAGGGCTCTATGAGCAAGCTCCCCCTGACCAAACTCGACTTCAGATACGAATAACGAATGCGAGTGGTACGTACAATTTGAGTTGTGAAAGAATCGGTGGTGCCGAAAAGCCTGATAGTTGTCGGATAATCCCCCATCGCGTGAAACTTATATGTGCCCAAATTGAATGTTTTGATCCTCGCCCCATTCGATTCTGGAGGGACACCGTTCGTTTCAGAGTGTTTAGCAGCTTTTTGTTGGCGAGCTGCTGCCTCTCTAGGTAATTCCAATGTTTTGAAGGCGGCGCAAGTAAAGTTTCGAAACTTCCGTAACTTTTGTGAGAGCTTTTTGAATGTTTCTCCAAGTAAGTTGACCGTCGATTCCGAGTGAAGCCTAAGCTTGGCAAGTGCATGCCACTGCGCGAATCGATACAGCAGCGACTGCACAAGCACATCATGGTCGGCGGGGAACAATCCCTCAAAAACAGGAATGGCACACTGACAATAAGGGCTGTGAGCGGGTCAAATGAAGACAGCAGATAACGAAAAACCTGTAAAATATCTTCGAAATCACGCGCAGCTAGTCGTTTCATTTCAGACGTGTTATTTGAAAACTTGCGAATGATGCCGTTGCCAAAAGTCGGCACCTGTCGAAACCTAGAGTAAGATTGGAGGTTGATAATGCCGACTCGTTAGCAGGCAAAAACAGTACATCTGACGAAACTGGCGTACCTGCTGTCGAGGCTTGCGACAAGCTCACTACCCCGAGGGAGGGCGTGGAGAAGCCTAAGAAGGTGCGTGAATAGCGCCTTCCACGTACCTAACTCACACTCGTGCATGAAGTCGACGACGAGCATCCTGAACGGATCGAGGCCGAGAGGTCCAAGTTTCGCGGCAAATTGATTCTGTAATTGGATATATGAGCTGACAATGGTAAGAAAACAGTTTCACGTACGATAATAGGCACCCATGAACCTTCTCCAAGGCAATGTTCTACCTTGACACCACCTACAGTGTTTCCGCATTTATAGATGAAATTACGAGCCTCGACGACTTTTGTCATAGTGTAGCTTCGAAGGTTAATTAAACGGCGTTTCATGTCCCCCGCGAGTCCAAGAGTATTAAACATGTTTTTCGGAGTGAAACAGCGGGGACATGGACACAAGCCCATGTCTTTGATAGTAGCAATTAACACCCTGTAAATTGTTGAGCAACTTGAAAAAAAAAACCCCCGCAGAAGAACGCACTTTTCAGGATAGTCGGCGGAATATGTGAAGATTCGAGGAAAGACCCTCCGTGCTATTCCGTCGGCACACTTCAGCACAATACCGTGGCGATATGCGGAGACAAAATCTTCGTCCAACATGATGCTCCAGCAGGAGTGAAACAACTCCCTGCGGCAGTGCGCATGAATGGACGCCATGCCGGTTTTCGATATACCGGAGAGGGTACTGATAATATCCTTGACACTGTCCGGAAGCTGATATTGTCAACCACGCTGCACAAAACGCAGTACTCAAGAAGACGTACTGAAGGTAAAAATCCCACCAGATGACATGCTCCCGATCCGGGTGATGATCGCGCGTATTTCGTCAAATTACCGAAGTACATGTACAGTGGCCAGGCCTTCGCAGTCCCGAAATTTGCTAAATGCGTGGCATCAGAAAAGGGCATAAGACCCACGATGACACGTTCCAGCGAGCATCCAGGTTCTTTTGGAAGCTTGTCCTGAGCTTCTAGCCATGCATCAGACGTGTAAAGCTCGTCGAAAATTCGTTCTTGGTGGCCGTCCAAAGGATCTTTCCACAACCGTTGGAAAGGCAAGAGGTGGAACGCTCTTGCCTGGACATCTGCGAATGCCGCGCGTATGACTTCGACAAAAGGGCGATAGTGAAATCCATCAATTGTATACGGCTGAGGGTTGCCCTCCTTTGACTTCGTCGGAATATCAATGGTAACGCTAGTCTCAATCCAATCATCCGGAAAAGTTACCCTCCTCCCCTGGTCATCCTTGTCTAGCTCTCGCAGGCTCCGCCTCACCGAGAAGTTCTGAAGATGTTCACGGTCAAAGTCATCCGCCAGAATGACATCTTTGACGAGGTGGGAGACTTTACTTTCGGATAGCAAATGGCCGCCAGAATTCATCCAGGACATCAGACGATAGATCGTCATGTTAGGAAAGGGAAAGGGTGGCGCAAAGACGTTTGGTGCAGGATCGGCTCCTTCGACAGCCATTGGAGCAGTTTTTGCAAGTAGTGAAGATGGAACAAACCGATCAGGCTCGAAGGAAGGCCGACGAGGGTATAATCGGCAGAGTCCAACGGAGCTGAAGGATGTCTGGAGGGTGTCTCTTAGCAGTAAAAGAACACGTTTGATTCTTGATCGTGCAGGTACTGAAGCCACTTCAGTTGATGAAGCATTAGTATTATCAGAATGATTCAGATCATCGTGCGAAGGCTCAATGCGATCAAGAGATCTCGGAATTCGTCGGTGTGGAAGTGCGCGTTCATCTTAAGAATTGAGTAATTTGAGAACAAGTTGAAACTTGGGACGAGACACGGACCTGGACTAGAAAAATCCCATAGGTTTCCCAAATTGCTACCCATCTCAACATCAAGCTCATTGCCTCGTTCCTTCTCCGCCTCAGGGTGGTGTTGTGATTCTAGGAGGCTAGAGGTATTACACGAGTCGCCAGCCATAGACATTGACCTGAGAAGTCTGCGAGGGGCAACTGGTTTGAGACTCGGACGGTCTCTCACATATCGGACGGCTGAGGTTTCCTGACATTGGCACTAATTAAATATTACATTTGAAGTGAACTGATGGCTACGCACTGCAGCTTCACCAAGCCTTGGAACCAAATGCGAATGGGCTGCTTCTTTTGCGCGGTCATGTCTCCTCTGGCTTGCAAGAGTGCTAGCTCTCTTGTAATACCGACAGGATGCGCGATGTCTGGTGAGTCCGCGATTGTCTGTGGTCCGCTCCCAAGAGCACCCCTGAGCGCCACAGACTACCATCAGAAGATAAAAGAGAGCGCCAGTCCAAAGAATTTCAGAACAGCGCATTGCACCGCCTGAGTAACAGACCGCAGTACAATGATAGTTTCAATTGGGTGTCGCAACTCACTCCATGCGAAGTTTTTGCTTATATAATCATGCACAGCTCGTTTAACATTTAACCAGTGTTAACTCGTTTCCGTAACCCCACGGTGATTGATATCAGTGTCTTAGCCATTTTCAACAGTACCTAGAGTATTGTAGTAGACGCTAAGTTCTCCCTCGTCTTTGTATCCCTGACTTAAAGCATATCAGTCATGCCTTCAGCGCACGCACTGAGCAAAGATCAAAGTAGCGTAGCCTGCCGCGTTCCGTGCAGTTATAAAATATGCTCCTGCCAATGTAAGAACAGATGTCGCATACGCAATCAATGCTCATGCTAGAGCACATACTGATGAAGGAGTATCTGTCGTTCAAGGAAAAAACAATTTAGTAAAGTGACTCTGAGGGTATGGACTGTCTTGAGAACGCCGGGCGCAATCCATGGGTGAGTATGAATGACCTGACTCAGAAAAATACTAACAGGTAAATGCATGCAGGGAACAACAAACTCGACACTCACACAAATAGATCAGCCCCTTCGATAGGTGAAGACAATATTCACGATCAGTAAGATTTCGAGTGCTGGCTCGATCGATGTTGTACCAAATATACTGACTAGAGAAAAGTTTAGAAGATGCGACCGGCCAGGCGAGACTAAAGCTCATGTTCAAATACACAGACTTACATAGTCCAACAACAGACCCCTTCCTCGGATGTATCCCCCAAGTTCGAATGTTGACAATCATGAAACTTGACGATGATCATATTGTTCCTGAATGAATGAAAGAAGTCACTAGAAACAAAGAGACTGGGCCCCATACGTGCCTTGTTCGCGGACCCAGTACCCATCTTTGATGTCTAGAATGAGGACGACACAGGGTCTGGGCATGGTTCATTGCATGAAACGTCTCCAGACTTCTGCTCAATGGTGAGGCCCAGAGGGCTAGGTGCCAGACCCACGATGTCGCCGCCTATTAGGTGAAGTGATCAGTGAGGCGAAACAAGTTGAGGACTTACAATGCGCAGTGGTGTGCATGCGATGTAGATAGTCGAGGCATTGCACCTACGAGTTGAGCACTTGATGTGATTCCCCTTCGAGTAGTAGTGCTTTGAGATTGCCAGGCTGCCTTTACCTCGGCTTCGAGCTTTGATGTTTTCTCGTGTTCAAGTGCCAATGCACCTTGCAACGCTTGAATCTCATCGGACTTCTTGTGGAGGGCAGACAGCGCCTGATTGAGCCGTCTCACAGTCACGTCGCTCTGAGCAAAGAGTAAGGGGTTGATTAGTCTATCGGCAAAACCGGACTGTAATGCAATGCGTACATCGTGCTGTAGTACGCTCCGTGTTGATGAACTGTTCATCATTTCTGCCTTCGTCGCTTGAGCATTCATCAGGACCAAAATATCGTTACTTATGTCGAGTGTTTTACACCGTGCACAAATGTGATCGACTTCTGAACATATGGAAAGACCAACTTGACCATTGGGCGTAGAACTCCTGCGATGTTGACTCAGACTAAAAATAGCCACCAGAACTCGAAAATGAGCTTACTGTCAATTCGCATCATGCGCAAGATCGTCGATATCGGCGTCTGAAATTGACATGCGGGGGATACCAAAGCCGCCATCACCGTGAGCGAGTAGAACATAAATCTGAAGACCGTGGTTGCAATGATGACCCAGGCGATGGTGTACTGCTGGGAGGGACCGCATGTTGGCGCTGGGGGCGATCCAAAACAGAAGAAAGGAGATCTCAGGACCGGAAAAAATTGCACGACAGCATCAAAATACCATGTGACGATGCCATCAAACTTCTCTTGTCTGCGCTTCGCTCGTTCCTCATGCGAGCCCGGGCCTGTATCTGGCTGCGAGGCTGCTGTGTAGACGGCTGGGCGCCAGCCGTGTACATCGTTGCATTTGCGAGGGCCTGAAGGTGGGCGCGCTGAGCATCATGCTCTTGGTCAAGTGTCGACCCCGTGTAAGCATGTCTCAAATCTAGGTTGTGTTGCAGCGACTGCAAAAGGTCATCGGCGTAGTGATTCAGTTGAAGATCCTGATACCTAGCCGACGGAGATGGTCTGGCAACGACGTAGATACGGGAATGCTCCCTGCTGACACGGAGGCGAGATTCAGGTTCGGGTAGGAGTGATGGATATTTGTTAAGAAAATCTCGTCACGAGGTTGACCAATGACAGGAATGTCACGGGCACTGTTTACTTGGGTCTTGCGAGCGTGAGCCTCGAGCTCTTGGCCACGAACATTGAGAAGAGCGGCCTGAGCGATCGTCAGAATGCCAATGTTGGGCAGGATTGTGAAATTAGATGCTTTGACACATTATTGATTCAGATTTATTGCAGGGAAATACCTGTACAACGCACAGGAGGATAAGCCATAAATGGCTAAACCATCGACATAGGTGTAATTTTCAGGAGTGATTTTGTGGTCCTCCTCTTCCGGAAGAATAACAGTGACAGAACTGGAGTTCGCTACCGGGCATGATCGTTCAATGGTGGGATCAAACAGTGATTGAAGATTCCAGTCTGTCAACATTATCAACGAGGGGTTATGTCATAAATCGGGTACTGGCTCACCTCGTCTCTTCCCCGCGTTGGTCCGCACTGGATTGAATACCGCTTGCAAGGTTGGTTTTAATTCCACACCAGCGCCTTCTTTCCATATCACGTGTATCCCCATACCATGCCAGTCCGCATCAAACACCTTCTGAGGATTGAGAAGTGCAGCAAGCCCTGCATGGCTCTTGCACGGAAGTAGCTTCAAGAAGGGTGTTAGATTCTCTGTGCAAACATTCTCTGAAGGAAGCGAGGCGTGCCGAAGTTCGTGTGGGGCAAAAGTCGGAGTAGACCCAAACAAAGGGAAGGCGACTGTCGGTGACAATGTTTGTCGGGAATCTAGCGACCCAAGAGAAGCGTAAAAGAGTCCTGAAAGTGCGTTTCGAAGACCAGACCATCGTTCATCCACTCTAGCAAATTGAATGAGTGAACAGGATCATAGCTATTCGTAGAGCATACGCACGTCGTTACTTCACTAGCGCCCATCCAAGCCCATAGCTCAGCTCCAGTTCCAACGCCGGCTTCGTGAGGATGCCCCCAGTTATCATAATTCCATTTTCCAGCGTTGAGGGTTAGATGCAGCTCAGTGATCGCGTATTCGCGTAGGATTTGACCAAGGGTCAGCGGGAACAGGGAATAATGCTGGGCTGCACGGCTTGTGTATTTCAGGAGTGAGAGATAGCGATGGTAGACTCACACTCATCGAGTTGTCCTAATGCCTTTGGATTACGTGGAACTGCACCCTCTAGAACAGTCACAAAAGAGAATGTCGTCGATACTCGCCCATCCCTGAGTGGTTGTATGCGGAGATCTTCCCTATAATTTTCCCCTCGATATAGATCAGTAAACAGGCAAGCAAAGACTCAGAATCCACTTGAAAGCGTAGTAGTGACAAACGGTCACAAGACCGTGACGGAGGACTGCGAGGGTTAAACATTTGTAAATGTAAAATCACTGACAAGAGCTTGTACGCATACTGACATTACACAATGATCCGAGTCAACGATGCCTCACTTAACATTACTACTAGCATAGTGAGCCAACCCGGACATGTCACGACATAGTAAAAGTAACTGTGACAAATACAATTTGATCCGCAAGTCAAAGTCAGTGTCGAGGTATGACATCATTAGTACTTAGCGCTACTTGAACCTGAGCATGATACGTTCCTTGTACAGCTGCCATCTTTCCCGTAATACGGGGCATGTCATGACCGTCTCTTCAATGTAAGTCATCAGTGCCGTGTACAGGTCTCTATAAGCGGCTCCCTTGAATTCGACTTCCGGCATCGAGTCCAAGTCAGGGGACAGTCCATGCCTTACCCTATCCAGGGCACAACGGACTGCAACGGCAGAAAGGCAAGCGAAGCTATCGACATCGTCGAGTTCCTCGTCAAGCTGGAGCTCGCGAATAGTGTCCAACATGACGTTAAGGACAACGTGGTTTTCGAGGAAGTGCTGCTCGCCATCTGTACCTAATCCCATAAGAAATTTTGGGGGGAAGACGGAGTCGTCAATGAGGTCTGCAATCAAGGCCTTCTGGTGTTCGAGTTCGGAACCCGTCTCCCATATCGAAAGGCGTAGATCGAATCCATCGAGGACTAGCTCGAAAGCGCGCTTCTTACACGCCTTCATGATGTCTTTGCACGGTTCGGACAAGGTCATGTACAACGACCCAGAGTTTTGTAATGCCCATTCCATTCCATCCTCTGTCGACTCGTAAGTGTCATATTAGTCTAAAAAAATCGATACTTACCTGTACCCAGTACATCTTTGGCTGCCTCCTCTAACTTCCTATCAGCTAACGTTGCTCTATCTGCCTCCTCACTCAAGGCAGCCTTGTTCAGCGCATGTTTTGTTATTTCTTTCCTTGCAGACCGGACGATGCGTTGGTGTTTGCTGTTTCTTTCGTCGTACACAAAACGCCTGTTCTTGGCCGTATACTAGCATTCTGTTAGCGAGTGAACGCATGAAAACCAGTATACTCACCTTCCGCTTCCTTCCTCTCCGGTCGTTCGCCCCCCGATAGAAGCGAAAAGTTGAATCATCTACAGGATTTTCCACACTCGCGTCGGGCTCTCGACGAGACTCGTCTTCCTCATTTGGAGGTAGTAGCTGCCCGGTCTGAGAAAGGAGAGGGTGCGTGAATTCGTGATAAAATTCAGCCATGTATGGTCTCGGTTGCGCAAAGGGAATATGAGCCTGAGAGGGAACAATTGGTACAGGCTCCATGTTCGTGGTGTTGTCGGGCGTCTCTGACACCTGGTCATCGCGCATGACACCAGAGGGGAGGGTTGACTCGGAAGCACCGAAGGCGAATCTGTCATGGCTCGGAGGGAGAGGCAATGGTGGCATAGCGTAACCCTGACCAGGCATCTGAATGCCTACAGACGAGGTGTTGTAACCGAAATCTCTCTGGAACTGGAACTGGGGGTTGACGGACGGCGGCATTTGGGCGAAGCCCGAAAATGGCGGCGGCATCTGAACTTGAGGATAACTAGGAGGAACTTGCCATGGTGTTGACATCGGCATGCCCACGTATGGGTTGGTGGAGGGATCATATTGACCGTCGTCGTGGGGGATCAAGAAATCGGCGGGAGAAATATGATGATTCTGATGTGTAGTCGATCCAGAGGCATACGGCTGTACACTATGCTGGTGACCTTGCAGAGTTCGAGGTTGTGACAGTAGCAAAGGGTTGATGCCTGTATTTTCTGAGTTGTCAACATGATCGTTGTGATTGAGAGGGATCTCACAAACTGGTGATGGTGGTTGAGCATCGTCATCGAAGGTCTCCATGAGCAAGTAGTCAGAATTTTAGTCGAGTTACAAAGATGAGAGAAAATGATTGAGTACCTCGCAAAGCCAGATTTACTACCTGCGACTGCGATAGGAAAAGTCATCCGAGTCCGAGCGATCCGAGTTGTTTTACGACACGAGTAAACTCATTTTGAGTATTAAACACACGCCTAGAATCCGATAGGGTGATTTTGGACAGGATGACTTATTCAATGCAAAAGATAGTTGATCATCGCGTATTCCGGAAGGTTGCCGCCAATTCCAAAGAAGGCAGTCAGAGGTAATGCTACCGCGCTTGCTTCGTAGAACAAAGTTCATCGGAAAACCTCATGAAATACTAGTACAAACACGTTCCAGCTATCAAGCCGCACCGAGAACAGTGTGTTAGGTAGGAGGCCATCGATAGCAAAAATACCCATCCCCACCAAATCCCTCAGCTACTATGCAAAATCTTGATTGCTGACGATTTTTCGTGTCACGTGACATATTAATTGACTCAAACTCTCGGCTCGGTGCTGGGATCGAATTCGAGATGTTGGGTAAGCATCAGGCTACATGAGGCTCTGTATCCATGAGGGAATTCCATCTGAAGGCTTTCCAAATAAATTTCGGGTGGTTCACTTCTAAATCTTGGGCCTTTTGAGATCGAGAATAGTCCATAGAAATAAAAAAACACATTTGATCTGCTACTAGCCTACAACGAAAAGGTACACAAACAATGAGAAGGCTTAGTACTACTACTAAACAGACAAACACTAAGAGGAGTACATGATGTAAGTATGGGTGAATCAGAGTTAGTATCTCTCTGGAAGTACATCATTGCGAAGATGTCGTTACTCTAGAAAACCTGACTATGCTAGCAGTCCGAGTCATCGTCATGCATCTGTAGCTATCATCGGGCTGCTTCTGCATGTGTTGTTCAATCCATCAGTAGACGACCTAAACGGATGCATCCCAATTTGCGTGACACGATCTTTTAGAAGATCTAGCCGAGCATCGGTTTCCCGAAGAGATGTCTTGTTCTGTTGACGGACAGCAGTCAGAAAATCAACATCCGCCGCAACACGAGACGGAGATTGCTTGGTGATAAGCGCTTTCAACAACTCTTCAGTTTCTTGCTCTGCTCTACGAAACTCCGAGTTTTCTTCGGCATACAAAGACATGAGGAGAGTGTGCAACCTGTTTGTTTCTTCAAGTTCCCAGTACGTCGTGAAGAGGCGCATACGTTGGCGTTCACGAACTGCCTCTTTGTAGTGAACAATAAAGCGGCAAGATGCAGGGCTAAGCCCATCCAAATGCTTCAAAAATATCTCATTTGACTGAAATTTGATGCAAATAATGAGTCTTGTACACATTTGAAAGTCAGAGGTACCTACATTGCTGTCAGAAGGTTGTGATTGATTGTTGTTGTCACAGGCAGGTCTGCCAACCAGGTTGTCAAAAGTATGCGCGTCTTGAAAACAGGGAGGCGGACGGAATGGGTGGGAAGAATCAGGGTGATTTTCGGCATGATTCAGACCTGGATGCTTCGCATGACCCCATTCAGACCCAGGAGAGGTATCAGCGATATGATAATATGCGCCGCCTGAGCACTTAGAATCAGGGGTCAAAGGAAAGACATCCATGGGATCCGTCTCCGAGACCATGGTCGTCGCTGTCGCTCATGTATAAGTATTATTTGCATCATATTATGAATGATATACCTCTAGACAAAGGAGAGCTTAGAGGACTTGAACCACAGCTGCCAGAATTACTGGCATAATGAGAGCGTTTAGAAGGTGTTGGTAGTGGTAGGGTGCGCGAAATTTTTTCGTCTGAAGACAGTACGTTCATTCTTCAATGTCGAAGGTTGGTGCTGGACTTTGCTAATAGTAGGGTGTGTGTTGTTAGTGATAAATAATCATTCGGACTTTCAAAGACCTTTATTACTTGCCTTAAGATGGAGAATTCTTAATCCGTAGTTCCTCGCTTTTCTTGGAAGTTCCACGACTTCGAACAGGTAGGAACCTGCGATATGAGCAAATTGCCAGTTTTGGTTTCTGCGGAGATTGAAAACTTACTGCCATGTGAACGTTTGAACGGTGGTAACATGCGGAAGCTAGTATGATATGGGTACCCTCAACGCAATCGAACTTCCGTTTCGAGCCAGCGAGAGCCCTACAGCTGGCAGGCTTGTAATGACAAGACCTCGCGAAACACCCATCCTGTATTTGATGTGTAAAATCATGATGGCATTGGTTCATCTAAGCCACCACATCTAGAAAGTAGTACTCACATGCCCAGGTCTTGCCAACGCATACTACTAGTACCGCTAGCCTGAGGTTATCGTGCGATACGAAAAGTGTGACTTGGAGAGGAATGAAAAACGGTCACGGTTGCTCCCAGAGGCTCAATTCGAATCGGCGTGATCGGTCACGGTGTTGAACAACACAAACAGGGGTTTGGTACCTGGTCACGGTGTATGGTCAACAACAAAACAACAAAAGCGGCGGTAGCTCAGCATCGTGGGTTTGCGCCTAGCACTACTAGTAGCTGGGCGCATTAACTATTAATTTACCATGAGCCCATGACCATTTTGCGAATACCATTTTTGGTATTTGCGGGGATCAAAATCAGAGGTGATGATGACGGACAAGTTTACTAGTTGACAGTAAGAATTTCATTGACCGAACAAACTATCACTACGTACTGGACATGCCGTCACTAGCATTTTGAAAAAACCATAAGAACTCACTGGAGCCAGCATTGAATTTCCGATTCAGCACCGGCCTTGGACCTGACGCAGCTATGTCTAACCATGCCACTTGTGCAACCACTCAACCCTTTTGTATCAAAGACATGATGACGCATGTCCACGCGGATCGCGAGTCCGAACTTTCTGCATCTGGCAGCGGTGACGATGTGTCAGTTTACTGGGAACCAATATCATCTGTCACAGACCCTTTCAAAACCTACTCACCAGATACTTTCCCTCCTCCTCCTTCATCCTTGGAAAACCTTCTAAACCTCCCACTATCGCCCACCAGCAGTCACAGCGCTCGATCCCTTGAGCAGCTTTTTGATGTTAAAGCGTCGCAAAATATCGAATCCTTTGTATTAACCACTGTCCCCGCCAACGAAGAGAAGCTGTCTTGCGCGTGTTGCACCCGTCATCGAGGCGCTCTACCCGAGCGGCCAAAAACTCTCAAGCAGATAAGCAACGATGACGTAGTGGGCGTTCGCATTGGGCAAGCTGAGGAAGGGAAGGAAAACAAAAGTGTAGTCAGTGTTTGCAGCGTTGTTCATTTTTTTTGTACTAACGAAAAGTCAGGAAGCTGAAGCCAGTTGTCTTTGTGGTGTCATACAAGCTCAAGCTTGTCGTTCCACCGGTGCTGGTCAGTCATGCAAGAGGAAGATTGAATGTGCTGGCGCAGAAGATGAAACCGACCAGAAATATGAACCCATCCCAAAGCGCATTCGCAGGGAGAAAACAGGTACCGAATGGCAGACGGTCCTCGACATAACGAAGTATAGTGAACAGCGAGGCGAGCAAGGTCAAGTGGGGGGGATGGAGGCAAACGTATGAGAGCTTTCCCGTGAGAAGGTGATGGCATGGATGTGAAAGGGTTCTCTTATAGACGTTTGGATGGCGAGGAAAGGGTTGAATGGTATCGTTGATCTTGTAGTGCGCCAGCTTGAGATCACATTGGGTAATTGCTTGTCGATAGACGGAATATGGCAAGAGCAGACGTGCCAGTAGCATCATACACGATATTAGTTGAATTGGAGGGATCAGTGAGAATATCGTAACTGGGAAAGCAACAGACAGGATAGCGGGTATCGAGGCAGGTATGATGGGGAAGTCGGTACGCTAGCGAAGCCTGACTCGGAGAGTACCAGTGTGGTAACAGCAAGGGAGTACTAATAATATGTCGAGAAGGTTCATGCAATTGCGATAAGCAACAATGTTGATCTGGCTGAGTCGTACTAGTAGCAACGGATGATGCTAATCATGATGGTGAGTGAGAGTCATCCGAGTCTATCCAACGACCAGTTTACGTACTTGAAAACACTTCGACGTATATGACGTCTGTACTTATATACACACTCACCTAACAAGACAAAGCTGCGGCAAGACTTGCAGTGTCGCGCAAGCTCAGCTTCGATTTGGATATTTCTGCCAGTGAGACTCGACTCGTTCGGAAAGCTGGCGGACTTGGATGGGACTTCCGAGTCAGACAACAACACCGTGACAGTACAGCTGGGGAAGCGATTTTAGTCAATACGGCCAATGATTTTGAGTACGCTAACACCTAACCTGAAAAATAAATTTATCTGGACGAATTGCGTCGCAAGTGCGATCATGATACACTCACTCAGGCCCAGGCTTGCCAGGCGGCCGAGGACAGGGCTCGGAGAGATTGGCATCAGCTTATTAGTAAGCGCTGACAGCGAGAATGCGGCATGCCATGCATGCATCTTGGGTCATCACTTACGGTCGCGCAATGGTGCAATCCTTTACTTCAGACTTGGCTTGGGCATTGGACGTATTTCAAAGGCTGGACATCTTTCAAAGATCACCAGAGAGGTAAAATCTCCCACTTACCAGTACTAGTGAAATCGCGGCCGAGATCGCCCTTGAATTGTATGTCCACTACAGGTACTTCATCATGATCCGTTATTCTTTACCCACGTTTCTACGCCCGTGCAGTATCGACTCAACTCAGTGGAGCGAGTTTACCGTGACTGGGGCCGGAGGTACACTGCAACCAGAGGTGAGGGGTTGGCCTGAAAGTGAGTGAATCAGTCTATCATCATGATATCATCATGATTATCCTCACGTTTGGCTGATAGACAATTCATAGGCAACCGTGACTAGCTACACTGAGGCATGTGTAGTACGGCACCCAAGTCCAGAGGGGTGGCATGTTGAGCTTCTTCTCGTCATTACCTAAAAAGCAACCTCGCACGACACCGACTCACCCCCTCCACCTGTCATTCCTGATGTGCAAGGTCAGTCGGTGTTACGGCACTGCTCATGACTCGGAGTGTCGGTCTCCCTCGCGGTGTTGAAGTTTCCGTAGGTAATAGTAGACAGATTATTTTCTTATGTTAACGCTAAGCTTCTCCACTTTAGACATTCCTGTTCAGGCAACTGCCTACATATCCGTTGTGAACTGGTCCAGTTCCTAAAAAGGTTTCTCATATATTGTGGGACTCCCGAGCAGCATATAAGACGAGCTGGATGATAGCTCTTTCATTACTTCACATCTTTCCCTTCTTCGAGAAACGCCCTTCCATCATTTTCTCTCTCTATGGCGGACGTTGAGCACCAACATATCGAAGGCAGTAGGGCACCATCAGACGGCCAGCCAGACGAGCCTAGCCAAGAGTCCACGGCAGCCGCTGCATCTCTGCAGGCTCGACAGAGACGCAGAATAGCGCAATTGGAGGAGAAATTGGAGGTTCTCGAGGCGGGGCGTGCAATCAAACAAAGGTACAATTACTATTTCACGTCCGAAGTTGGCTTTACTGACCATTAGTCAGGCAGTCGAACTATTACCTGGCTCAAGGAAGGGCGATTAGGCGCGTTGTTAGCTTGTTCGACAATGTCGAGGACCTCGTCACAGAAAACGACCGAAGATGCGACTTGAACGATGACGAGGAAAGGGCCACTGTTGAGTAAGTCTTCCATCCTTCAGGCTAATTTGCGAGTGCTCACCATGCGCTGGTTTATGTAGCCAAGATCGACTGCAGGTGGGGTATGTCGCCCTCATCAATACTTTGCCGTGGTTCCATAAAGAAGCCACGGATGCGGATAATGACGAGTATTTGCATTTGATGAAAATGGTTGGTTCTTTAGATGTTACTTACGATAGCCGTCATTATGTTCATGACCTTTCTTTAGCTTCGGCAGGGAGCTGACAGTGCTCGGGGTGACGATACTTCCAAACTCAAGACACTCGTTTCTGATTGGTTAAATCGCGAATTCAAGCCAGACCAGCCAATCGACCCTGACGACAAACACTCTCGTGGATTCAACAATGATTTATGCGGTAGGCTGCTATGCCCAGCTGAAATTGACTGGAACGACCCAGTGTAAGTTTTGTGTTTGATTATTGCAAATAGGCACTCACTGTTCGGTAGCGTAAAGGCAGGTATTAGAAATCGCTCAGAAGGCTATGTTGTGACGGAAATGTCTTTTCCGACCTATCTTTACGACAAGTACACTGCCAATGAGGATGATCTGGAGGAGGGACTTCTCAAAAGCAAAATTCTTCTTCAGGTTCGTCGCACTCGAACAGTCTGATGATTGACTCACAATGTTTTACAGGGCTACAAGGCAGTATTTACTTCACCTTCTTCAGCGAAGGATGTCGAGGGTGATGGTGACGGGGCGGATGTTATCCACAACAACAGATCCGCGAAGAGATCCTCCGCTGGTGTCAAAGTCAAGAAGCATGTAGCGCAGATTATCAAATTGAGAAAGGTCACTCCTCGCTCTATCGCCTATATTGCATGTCAGGTAAGTTGTTTGGCGAGGCTGGTGATATAAATGACAACCAGAATGGCAGGTTCGATTCGCGCTCTCTTCCGTCACATCGTGGCGGTCCATTGATGGGGACTTTGACTATGTTCAGTTTTGGCGGATCATTGTTGACTTCTTTGAAAAGCCTCCTGGTCGAGATGCACGCCGCAGGGTCGACGCACTACTTGAATGGTGGACTAGGTGCGTCATGTAACGCTCCCGTCGTCCCAATTGAGCTCACCCGGCCTGTCATTTAGGAAGGTTTTTGGAAGGAATCACCGCGAAAGTCTTACCAGTACGGCAAGGGCAAACATGTCTGTCAACGCTCTCGCAAGGCAGAGGGCACAGCGGGATGATGCCTATTTTGATTCTCCCTAAGCTCTGGCTCTCAGGTCTTTCACAATTGTCGCATGTTACTATTGTACTATCAATATAATAATAATAATTCATGTGTGTAACACCTCGAAAAGTATGAGTCATTTGCATATTTATAAGTACCGATTCGTGGATTGGTCTCATTCTGTTCGATAATTTGAATCTAGAACATGCAGCGTGATCACGAGGATCTCTCAGGCTATCATTCATAGTCTTCACGCTAATATCACAAGTCGAGCCATGGTTCGCGCGGATCAGCCTCATTATGTTTGATGGCCAGAATCCAGGACATACAGCGCAACTACGAGGACCTCCATATCTATTATCTTCA
>KN835150.1:159279-185237 GCA_000827255.1 Suillus luteus UH-Slu-Lm8-n1
AGCACCAGCTTGTGGATCTGCATGCGGTTGTCAGGTTAGCTGGCTCCAGGACATACAGCGCAACTACGGGGACCTCCATATCTATTATCTTCACGCTAGTATCACAACTCAAGCACCAGTTTGTGGATCTGCATGCGGTTGTCAGGTTAGCTGGCTCCAGGGCATACAGCGCAACTACGAGGACCTCCATATCTATTATCTTCATGCTAATATCACAAACAGACAGTATTTGTCTGCGAGATGAAGACTCGGAGGTCGCCGAATGGTAGATGTGGTATCAAGGTGAGGCATTCCCATCGGCTGCAAAGTTTCCTGCTAAAGCACTGTGTAGCAACCACACAACGTCCATGCACGGCTGCGACTTCTTGGAATGCATTTACAACTGGCATAACACTGCTATTCATGACTCACCCAACTCAGATCGCCTAAGCACTCGATGCATGATATAAATTGATTATTTCCCGCTTGATGATATATGCTATGCTGCTGCGAAATGGCACAGCATCTTTGCACACATTTCCAGATGATATACAGTGTGTAATGTATCGTTTATTTAAAGAAAATGACGTTAATGGCGGGAGCAGAACGCAACCTTAGGCTCGCTCGCTCAATGAAGACATTGGCATCACCTAGAAGATCCCAGCTTTCATTCTCGCATGGGAGATTGTCTAGAAGGTGGCGTGATAGTTGATGCAAGACTTGAATTTGCGCTCGCTCACTCGATGAAGACATTGGCGTCACTTAGAAAATCCCAGCTTTCATTCTCGCATGAAATATTGACACAAATTTGAAGGACATCAACCCTTACGATAAGTTCGTGTTGATAGCCGCAGCAGGACGGAAATTTGCGCTTGCTTGCTCGATGAGCACATTCGAGTCGCCTGGAAGATCCCAGCTTTCGTTCTTACATGGAACATTAATATACACTGGACGGCAGTCATCCAATTCAAGAAAATGGTGTTGATAGCGGAAGGACGACGCAAGTTCCTCCCAGTTCGAATGTCAGTGATATCAGGACCGTTTCCCAATCATAAACCTTTGTGATAAAATCAGGAAGAGTCCTTGCCTCTATAAGGTGAAAAATAACAATGTGATGCTCGATAGCAGAATTATGCTAGTTCTTGTGATTATGTACTATATATCGCCATATATACCTTTCTCAAACCTTCATCGGTTTACTGATGTAGTACAGAATGTTAATGAAGGGTTAATGTATGTAATATTTTGTAGTAATAATATGACGTGTCAGTCACGCGTTTTCCACGTGTACTACGAACCCTATATCCAGTTGTCATTGAATGGCACAACTTGTCACGCGGTCTCCCATCAATAGCTACGCTTTTCAACAAGTTTCTGCATAAGACACCTTGAACTCTGGGGACATGTGGTTGTCTGATGCGCAAAGTGAGTCTATCCAAGCTGTCTGCTTCGATTGTTGAATGAGAATCGTGTATCTTAGAAATTGGCGTGGCCCTAACAACATTCGGAACACTATTCATGTTCCTTGGCGTCATGATGTTCTTCGACGCTGCTTTGCTAGCGCTAGGAAATGTGTGTAACTCCAATTCTTGCCTTCCGTTTTTGCTCATACCAGGCTCTTGCACAGATGCTCTTCTTGTCTGGTCTTACCTTGATTATTGGCCCTCAAAAGACATTCTACTTCTTCGCGCGAAAGCAGAAGCTTCGAGGAACAGCATGCTTCATTGGCGGTATTCTGCTCGTGTTCATGAAGTATGCATTCATTGGAATGATCGTCGAGATATTTGGCTTCTTAAACTTGTTTGGGTACGTGGAGCATTTCCTGACGAAGAAATAAATCTGATAGCCAGGTTCAGCGACTTTTTTCCCGTGGTCGTGACATTCTTGCGTCAATTACCATTCATTGGCAACCTATTGTCGTTGCCATACATTCGACCTGTAAGAGTTATTTATCAAAATGGCTGAACGTTCGAGTTAAATTCATGGGAACAGATTGTGGATCGTATAGCAGGTTCAAGGACGTCGGCTGTGTGATACATTGAACGGCCTTGCGCAATATCAGATACTCACTCGGAATTATAGGGGCATTTTACAAGCAATCGTCTCAATACATGTTCATGAGATAATTCCCGAGCGGTATTGAGTTATACTAATTAAAGGGGGTCATGGTATACTCTTCTATTATCATGGTCGAGACCTCCCACTTCTCATGCAACATCAACCAAATTGTCACTGAATATCCTCTTTTCACTGTTCGAGCGTGCTGTAGCGTCACCGGTGACCGAGTCGTTTAGACAGCAATCAGCTGCATGCATGGCGGACAGCTCGTCGCGGTTGCGGGATTTGAATATGTTCCCCCTCGCATGTCAGCAACAATGCCACTGAATGGAGGCGAGGACAATGTGAGTTTGAAAAAGGCATAATTGGTCACAGCGGAAAGCCTGACGTCGGGACAAGATACGAGCGACGGGTGTATGCCCTTTCGGCCAGGGCGCCTTGTGCCAGAGGCCCGAGGGTACCAAGTCCCACCCGCAACTTCCTGAGTTTAGTAAGAGGCCTTGGACCGAAAATGCCAGCAGACCAGAGGCTATGCCATAACGATGAGACTGGTGCCCCGCTTGGTTTGAACTCTAAGCTTCTTTGTACCAAAGATGCACTGGCGTTTTGCATGAGAGGAAGTATGAGTAATTTGTTGCTACACCAATAAACCTCCGAGGCAGCATTCAAATGGTCATGAGATTGGAATTGGACTATGAAGGAAGTTGACTAACCCCTGACGTCGACTAGGACTGGTACCCATCGTTGATCTACAAGAAGGTTGATTACAACGGTCACTTGTGCGCCGTTGTGTTTTATGTATGTCAGACCCACCGCAGAAGCTGAGGATAACTAAATGAACGCATGAGGAGTTGTCTGTCGATTTCATTGGTTTGAGCTACATTCAGGTAAATTGTAGGTCATGTAGCGGCTAAAGGACATCGATATCTGCGATGTCAAATAAACTCACGTCATTCAGACATCGTTGTATACATGGACTGACTTGGACATATAATGATGTCTGTGGGATAGTGAATACTTATACTAGTCGAGGAAGCCATGATATACTACTCTTCCTCTATCGTGAATGTGTTTTCATACGACCCCAACTAGTTCGTCATTGGACACCTTCTTTTCACTGCTAGAGCGTCCTTTCGCATCGCCAGGGAGCGACTCGGTCGGAGAGAAATTGTCGGTGGCGCGCTTCAAGTTAGCGGTAAGCTCATCGCGGTTGCGGAACGAGAATCCGTTCTTCCTCGATTGGTCGACAACAAGGCCGCTGTAAAGATTGAGAACAACACAAAATTGTAAATGTGTCGGGACTTACGCAGCGTAAAGAGTCATGGCAATGTAACCTGACGCTGGGACAAGATACGAATGACGGGTATATGTTTTGTCTGCGAGGGCACCTTGTGCAGGTGGGTACCAAGCCCCTCCTCCGACACCCTGGGTTTCGTAAGAAGTTTGAATCAAGCAGGGACAGCAGATGGAAGGACCCACCATAACAATAAGACCAGAGCCCCGTTTGGTGTGCAATCCGAGGTTCTTAGTACCTAGGGTGAAGATACACTGAAAGTACATGAGAAATGAGTTGTAGCTCAAAAAGAGAAGGTGCGTACAGGATAGCAAATGGATTCGAAGAAGAACAGACAGAAGAGACATGCGACGGCGCTATACCCAGGAAGCTGGGAGACCAAGAGGCAGAACAGCGAACAACAAAATCCGTAGAAGGCTAGCAATAAGGCAGGATCGATAAAGTTGAGAACCAGTACACCAACAAATCTGAAAGTCAATAAATTGAGAATGGCAATCAAGGTGGAAAATTGTGTCGCGTCTCACCGTCCAACGGTGAAGGTGACCTGGCAGAGCGAGAAGAGTTGGCTGGCTTTTGACTGGTCGATACCAACTCCTTGGTCAACGAGGAAGTTGACGGCGAAAGAGGCGACGGTGACTTGTGCGCCGCTGTGCTATTTGTAAGACTTACTATACAAGCTGGAGAGAGCTAGACAAACGCACACGTAGGCAGTCTGGGCAACAAACCCAAAGATACAACGATATTGCTGCCAGAAAGGCCCTTGGCCGTCTGTGATGCCGACTTCATCAATCTCTTCAGCCAAAGCATCTTCTGTGATTTCAGGTAGGTCGCAAAAGCTGTTGAGAGTTAAAATTGGTGTTCCCGTCATGCAAAGATCGGCCTCACAAAAATAGTATATTGAGTGCTATGCCGAGGCCAGCAACTGCGAGATAGACCCTGATTTAAGTTTAGTACAGCTTTTGCTCAAAAGCCATCAGACGGACCATTGCACGGTACCAAGACTGGTCGCATTAGCACCGGTGAAGAACCAGCGCGAAGCGATCAAAGGTCCAGCAAAGGATGCGACACCTTGGAACCCTTGACTGAAGTTCAAACGGGCGGCAGCATACTGAGGCGTGCCGAGCACAGATATGTAGGAGTTGGCCGCGACCTCGAGTGTTGAGAGGCCGCAACCTGTGTGGGATAAGATATCAATACTATAGATGATAGCTCTGGTGGTTTGAATTACCGATTACGAATGTACTCCCGACAAACCCTCCATATGTTTCGTATTTCGCGGATGGCCAGAAGAATATAGCGCCTAAGAAATTGTGAGTCTGTGTAGTTTATGAATGAGGACACCAATACCAATAGAGTACAAGGCAAGGCCGATATGAATACCTTTCTATAGTGAAATCTGTTTGTTATCTGGTTTGCGCGTCTCCAGACAACGAATCACCTTGTATCCCACTCGTCTCATCTGCTTTAATCAGTATTGCTCGAGAGGAAACACTAATGCTACTCACAAATGTACCCGCGAATGGTGCCCACACGAAATAGGCACCCTAACTCGCGATCAGGAGATCAATCGCACCATTACTAAGGTCCAGACACTTACGAAGTATGCTAATTGTAATAGCGTGCTCTGAAGCTTCGAGATTCCGAAGACGGTCTGGAAGTGAGCGTTGAGCACATCAAGAAGCTGTTATCAAAGGTTTCGATCAACTGGAAGAATTCATTTACAAATAAAGGAATTTCATACACCATAGGCAAAGCCCCCTGCAGTTCGAGTCGACTTCGTTATTTCGGTTCCGGCGCTACCAAGAGAACTACGACTCACAAGTAAAGAAAAGGGACGTCACAAGAGCGAAAGAAAAGGCCCATTGCCTTCGTCCGAGTTGAGCTCCTGCATTGCGTTCAGCGATTCCCTCTAGACAATGAAAATGAACCTGCCCGGTGCTCACCAGTAGTTCCTGCGGGAGGCGCCATACAGGAAAGGATGGGCACGCGTCTGTATGCCTGAGAACCATTCGACGCTTATATAGTTCAAGTGGACAATGATCGCATTCAGAGGTCAGCAAATGATATGAATCACCATGGGGCATATTGATATCGGATCACAAAACCTGGCATGGGGCTCCCGCATATCCACACCAATCGGATATAACTTGGCCATAGTAAGGTGTGAGCGCTGCGCAGGTCTTATGACCTATATCATCTCCCTCCACAACTTACTCGGACCGACAATCCATGGAAGTTTCTCCCATCTACGGCCAATCGCGCGATAATCGGTTTTGAAAATTCCCTTTAAGCTTGAGTCTATATGCCGCCTTTGAAGTTTGAACCAATTATGGAATGGAGTATCGGTTCAAGTTCAAGTTGAGCTTGTTAACAAATATTGTTGGTCACGCACAGTGGTGTTCCTGTGGCGACCTGGCAAAACAATCAGGCAACCCTTAACGTTGCAATTGCACCGACGTCCTCGCATATCCACAGAAAATGTCCTCAAGGACTTTCGTAGAATGGTTGCTCGTGGGTTCAGTCACTTCTCTCTCACTGAGGCCTAAACTGACTTCATCATGATCACAGATTCACTACGCGTCGATTAAGAGCCGATCGCCAAACGAAGGTCGCAGACGGTGGAAGCTTCGCGTCGCACAAAAGTTTTGGGCCTCGGGAGACAAAACGTTGGCATCTGTAAGCACTGAGCAAATCATGATCTCGTTCACATAAGATTCCCCGGTATTCAAACGTATCTCAGACCACTGTCGTTGGACCTGATGACAATACCGTGGATTTCCACATGGATAGTGATCTTTTTGACGAAGCATCAACTAACAGGGAAGAGCTGGGAATCCTTTTGCGGACTGATTTTTCCGATGAGGCTGCTTGGCTTGCTTTCTGCAGTCGATTGGAAGAAGGAGAAAAGGAGTTTATAGCCAACCCTTCGGAAGGAGATGACACGAAGATGGACGATCAACCTGAGCCCAACAAAGCAAGTCCGAGTGGTACCGCTGCAACTACCACGACAGCAGATGATGACAGCGATGAATCCGATGATGAGAACTCGCTCAGTGCAATCTTTCACATCATCAATCCATCTCTACCTCAGGAACGTGCTCTGCTAACTAACATCTCAAATCTTACCGCGCTTCGCCTTTTTAACGACGTGGATGTCCGGCAACTCCCCACTCTTCCACCGGATACCAAACGCATCAGGCCTCCAAACAGATTAGTTGACTCAGATGGCTGGCAAGAGGTCTATGTGGGAAAAAATCTGTGGATATACGACGCGAAGTCCAACCGTGATCAATGCGTGCGTGTAGTCAGTCAGACCAGCTCAGACATGTATGGGACAGCAACGTGAGACTGATGCAAATACACTTGCTCACAGTGCTAATTATCGTTGCAGGGCCGATAGCTGGAGAGCTAGGGTATCCCACATCTGCGAACTGCAAGTAAACCTGTCTTCTGGTGCGATGAAGATTGACTTTGGTGGCCTTGATCGCTGGGATTACGCGGAACGTCAACGAAACATGCAGGAAGCTGAGACTCCAGGAGATTTGTGAATGTTCATTAAGTCATAGATTCTACCAGGAACTGAGATGCAATGTTTTTTTGAGATGCAAAAGCTACAGTAAAAACGATGCATAGGGTAAACCTCAAGGTGTTTCTCCACCAAGCAACTTCCCCGGAGGATTTTAAGAAGTGACAGTCCAGACACGAACAAGGTTGTCAGTGAATCCACCGAACAACGTCTGCCCGTCTGCTGACCATGCGATCGACACACACTCGGGTTCCCGCGAGTTGGGGCCAACGTCAGTGAAGCTGGGCTTGAGCTCGTCAACGATTGACCTAGGGATCACGTCGGTGAGTAAGATGTCATAACAAATTTTGGAAGTACGTACTTGCTCTCGAGGTCAAAGATTTTAACGCAGCTGGCAGTGGCAGCACATAGCCAGTAGCGGTTGGGCGAGAACACAAGGGCATTGACAATGTCACCAGCCTCAAGCGAGTAAAGGTGCTTGCCCTCATTCAGGTCCCAAAGCATGGTAATGCCGTCCTTGCCACCTGATGCAGCAAGGGAGCCATCAGGAGAGACGGAGATGGTGTTGATGTAGCCGGTGTGGCCGTGGTGGTTGGTCTTCAATTTGAACTTGGAGAGTTCCCAGACCTGTCAAAGTAGTATTAGCACTGAGTGTATCAGGATATTGCTACGAGTGATTCATGGATCTTGGATGGGAAACACCATCTCATCGGGTGAGCACTCCCGAGTAGCAAATAAAGATATCACGTCACTAGACTGGGATGGCCAGTGATTTGAGTCTTAGGGAAGCTCACCTTCACAACCTTGTCCCATCCACAAGACACAATAACAGGGTTCATGACGTTGGGGCTAAAGCGCACGCATGACACCCTAGACCGTATTATCAGCATACGATCTTCATTTTAGCCATGACTCCCACGCACCACTCAGTGTGACCGTCATCCTTAATATCATACTTGCATTCTCCAAGGGTGTTCCAAAGTTTGATTGTTCGGTCACGCGAACCAGAGACGATCTGTCTGTTGTCTGCGCTGAAGCTGACAGACAAGACATCGGAGGTGTGGCCAACGAATCTGCGAGTGGTCTGGCCAGTGTTCAGGTCCCAGAGACGCAGGGTGTGGTCCCAAGAGGAGGAAAGGGCGAATTGTCCATCGGAAGAGATGACAATGTCAGAGACGAAGTGGTTGTGGCCATGAAGAATTCGTTTTGGGTAGCCATATGTGTCCTCATCGCGAGTAAGCTGCCAAACAATGATGGTCTTGTCTGGGCCGTAAAGTCAACTAACGAAAGTTAGGCAAAAATGTCACTCATACCTCGGGAAGCCGTCAGAATCATGTCTGGGTTCTCCGAGGAGGTAGCAATGGCAGTAACCCATCCCTTGTGGCCGGGGAGGGAACCAAGGAAACGCAAGGATTCAGCCATTAGTCGTAAGTCGCTAGATATCGAGAGGGACGCGGATGAGTATGGCCTAAGGTTAGGCGTGATGTGACAGCCACCGTGACTTCAGCTGCATAGTTCTCCGGCATATTCCGCTTTATGAAGTCCAACAAATCCTTTCTCTACGGGAGTTTTAACTTTTGTCGTGTTTTGAGCATGGTGAGTCTGTATGACTGCGCATCATTTTTTATGATGTTATTCTTTCAATATTTGCTACTTCAGAGGCTAGCCCGATGAGACAATTTTCCACCAAGATCTCTGATACTTTTTTGCTCTTTGCCCTCCGCAGTACTTTGGCTGACTTTGTTCTGTTAATAGGTACAAATCCCTTGGGAATATTTTACGCCCTATGTATACAATTGAGCTTGTGGAGCAATTCCAATGATTCTTGTGCAACCCGTTCTCTTCCCTTGAGACTTGAATGGAAGCTGAGGTAAATCTGTGACTGGCAGCCGCGGCAGTTGAGCGGAAAAGCAGACATCCTGTTACATAAACTGTGATGAAACGCATCGTGATGCATGATGGTTGTTTCTGTCATGATGTTTATATGTTGCCGTGATCGATGAAACGATAAAGAGCGCTTTCTGATACGAGTGATCAAGGCTTTTTCCCAGTTTGCGTTGATTCCGTTTGTGAGCATCTGATAGCAGCATGGCAGGAAAAACGAGGACGCCGATCATCAGTGAGTGGTTGGCCGAACATGCTATGCTCACTCTTGCCTGACTATGGCATATAGTCGACACTGACCCTGGAGTGGATGATACTCTAGCCATGTATGCGTTCGACTCCCTCCACGAACTCAGAAACTTTGTTCTAAAAGGATCAACAGCCTGCTTGCTATTGCATCCCCCGAACTCGAAATTCTTGCCTATATCGTCTCATTTGGTTCGTAAATGCGCTGGGATAGGCTGAAATGGGAAGCTTATCGGTATTTGATTACAGGGAATACCGATGTTCACGCAGCTTAGTTGAGGCGCTGCTTAATCTTATTCTCAAAGTTCCTGAACGTGACTCCGCAGCGACAACATCTACAAGCTTTACCAGGCGATAGGGCGCCACATTGCGCTACACCCTGAAGATGCCGCGAGGTTCCCGAATTTTTCATCCACTGTCCCGCCCCTCCTTGCAGTCGGACCAGAAGGACCCTTAGAAGGTGGACGACACTATGCTCAATATTTCCATGGCCGGTAGGTTTCTCTTGAACTTCGGAGATGGGTTCTTATTGCTGTTGTAGTGATGGTCTATCAAATATAAGCGAACGCCACCCTGACTTGAATGTTGACCCTGGAAGCTCGTCTTTCTGCTACAATTTTCAACCGGTGAAAGAATCAGGTGTTGAGGTGGCCTTGCGTTTACTGGAGTCACGTCCCGACAGAAGCATCACATATGTGGTCCTGGGTCCGATGACCAACCTGGCACAGCTTGTGCGCCAGCACCGTCAAACAGTTGTGGATAAAATTGGTCGAGTCATTGCCATGGCAGGAGCCTTAGATGTTCCCGGAAACACTACTTCGGTCGCGGAATGTAAGCAGTTGAAGACTTGTTCGTTTAGAACAATCCTACTAACTTTGTACGCATGTGCAGTTAATGTTTTTGCCGATCCTTGCGCGGCGAAAGAACTTCTAGTACCGACAGATCTCACCAGTGGTCTCCCGCTTGACAGAGTAGTACTTGCTCCTTTGGACGTCACTACTGCCCACGAACTCCCCTTCCCACATTATATCCAGAAGGTAGACCCTGCATTTACATCTACGGTCCAACCGTCGATCGCAGATGGCAAATCACCCCTTGTCCACTTCACCAGCTCTGTTTTCGAAGGCACGAGGGAAATTATGCTCGAGTGGGGGAAGGATGCATTAGAGTTGCATGACATTGTTGCCATTTGGTGCGCAATGGAGAACCCACCTGAAATCAATCCAGTTGGTGGTCTTCCTGGAATGTCACCTGGATGGGCTATCGCCGAGCGAACATTCGATATTGAACGGTGCGATCCTACACACTGCCAATGATCTATTGCTCACCTGATGTCTTTTGTATAAAGGACCGGAGAGATTACTCGTGGCATGTTTGTCACTGACCGAAGAGAGGACAATACTGCATATGCACCTGGTGCCAATCGGGCAGAGGTCCAAGCTCAGCTAGACCTGCGCCAACTCGGACACGGCCTCCTTGAGTCCACCGCAGTGCCGGCGAGAGTAGAGGTTGAATATCCGGGACTTCAGCCGATACGACGAAGAGGCGTAGCATGCCTCGTAGAAACGCCGGGGCCAAGCGTTCTTCTTGAACTGCTGACACACAGAGTTTGGGGCATCCAATAACTGCGATATTCAAATATAGATTGATCGGTGGAAATTGTACAATCAGAAACTCTGGCTGATGATTACTCCGACCATGAGCGTGCGTCAGACGATCTATCAGTGTCATGCGCTGTGATTCAATCCGTCGGGGCAGATCTATGGATGCTCGAAGGGCAATGATGTAGAGACAACAACGTCAATCTAAGTGTATTACAGTGTCTGGTGAGACTGGTCTGCGCTAGTTGTGAATCTTCTATACCGCGCCTTCAGATGAATTTCGACCGAGTCGTCGGCCATTGACCTAACCTTGAAATTTGAGCTCTGTAGTAGTACTAGGCTAGGTGCACAAAATTGGTAAGCAATATCGCACTGTGCAAAGAGCATTCAATGCAACAACCCCAGCAGTATATGCCATACTAGTTTGATTCACACCGCGACTGTTCTTTTCAACTTGAACCATTCCCGCCCTTTCCACCTACCATACAGTAATCATGGTCAGAGGACGCAAGAGAGACTTGACTGCTCCCCCCACGCGACAGCTTACCCAGCAGCGCGATTACCGGGCACGCAAGGCCCGATATCTTACCGAACTCGAGCAACGGTGTCTAAAGGCCGAAGATGAGAATGTACGGTTACGACGAGAGCTAGAACTAGCTCGAGCTGCCATGCCCTTTGGCTCGCCACAGGAAGTTGTACGCACACTTCAGTTCTTCGTTGAAATAGGTAACCCATTGTAGATGTAGGTTCAAGTATCATCCGAGTTACTGCGCGACCTAGTAAACGCCTCTGCATCAATTGCACGCTTCCAACAGATCACCGCACCTCGCAGTGCGCCGGTCCCTCCAGATGACAATTCCTTCCATCGTCGGCAACCACCAATACCCTCATATTCACAACCACCAGCAGGTCCTAGCGGCCTTCGCTCCTCTGAGTCATCATCTTCCCCACGTCAAGCATCCTCACAGCCCATTACAATTCTGCCCTCACATGTTCTTGCACTTCAAGAATCCCGAACCCACCCGGCACCTCCTAATCGGATACCGACTCTTAGTGACGGACAGCGGATAGATCGAACTCCTGCTTCCTCGTCGGCCAGTTCGCAAGCCCGAGCGACGAGCCCGTCGCCAAGCCTTGGTTCTGAGGAGTGTTGCGGGGGGTATATTGATTGCACCCAACTATTAGAAGAGAAAGAGGGAGGGGATGAGGATGAGGAGGGAGAAGGAGAAGGAGACGAGGATTTTGGCATGTATCATTTCACGCATACGTCGAAACTTCGTTTCAGTCAAGGCGACTTCCGAAAAGATGCTGAACGCTAAATCCTTGGCAGTCAGAATTTCGTATGGTGTAGCTATCCTATGTCCCTGCCGCATTGAATCCGTCGCTGCAAGCTACAATATTCAACAACCCTACCGGTTTCTACATGCGGTAGCGGTTGTTCTAATTATAATCATATCTCATGGTCAGCTGTACGGGCTTATCATGACAATGCGATGTACGATGGCGTACGAGGTGGTTCCACTGGAGGATTTCTCCAAGGAGTTTGAGTCGACGACAGGTCAGCTGTCAATGGTCACAGCCCTTTCTTCAACTGAGCTGGTTTTCTACAGAATTATCGAGTGTATCTATAGGGGGACAAGTAGTGCATGTTTCTGATGAATTCTTCGCTGAGGCATACCAACTCCTGCTAGTGGAGGTCAGTCCTAGACTCCGTTGCTCGACGCCTTGATTCGATACAGAAGTTTACAGCCACCCGTTAGCCTTGCTAAGCAGTATGGACCGAACGGAGAGCTATATAGCGGATGGGAAACGCGGCGACACAACCCAACATACGACTGGTGGGTACCTTTTGTGCAGTCAACGTATCTGCAAGAATTCACTCTGCATAGGTGTACTATCAAACTGGGGACAACAGGGGTAATTACTGGTTTTGATATTGATACAACTCACTTCGATGGTATGCCTGGGTTATCACTCGATATGGGACCAGAACTTGACGACATCGCTACATAGGCAACGAGGCGCCAGAGGCTTCTGTTGACGCTTCGTACGAATTTCCCGACGAAGAAACAACAGTACGCGTGGTGCTCATGGCATTATCATCCATGACAAAGCTGATTGACGTCCCAGTGGAAAGGCATCCTTCCTAAAGTACCCTTGGGACCATCACGCCGACACCTTTACAAGATACCTGCGACAGGACAGGTTACCTATGTCAGACTTAGAATTTATCCAGATGGGGGGATTGTAAGTGTGCGTGTGCTGGTTTGCTTTGAATGCTTCATACTTTGCAGGCCCGCTTTCGCGTTTATGGACATGTCATGCCCGTATTCCCCTCAAATCCTATAGAACCATTTGATCTTGCTCATATCTTTACGGGCGGTAAGATCGTCGCTACATCCGACGACCACTTTGGGTCAAGCTCGAATCTTCTTCTTCCGGGGCGAGGTCAGTTGATACTAGAATTGTGATCAAGTTACAGCTTTCTTATAGACCACAGGGAAAGATATGGGGGATGGATGGGAAACCAAAAGAAGCTACGAAAAGGATCACCAGGACTGGGTCACTATTAAACTGTATGTTTTTACTTGCTTATAGACTATCGATTGATATTCACTCTTTCAGGGGTGCTCCAGGATACTTGTCAACAGCAGTCATCGACACCATCCATTTCAAAGGAAACTTTCCAGAGAGTTGTGATATTCGAGGCATACACAGCCAAGACATTGTGCCAGATGTGAATAGCGAAGACTGGAAGACAATTTTGTTGCCCGTTAAATTGGGCCCCCACCGCATGCATTTCTTTCAATTAAGCAGGACATGCGAGCAGTACACGCATGTCAAGGTATCAATTTACCCTGATGGTGGCATCAAGCGAATTAGGATCATAGGTACGATGACAATGAAGTCTGAGGCAGACGTGACAGAGATAACAACAGAGGCAAATGGAGAACATCAGACCACTCCAATTATTGTCGAGGAGGGTTGGGAGATTATTGAAGATTGAAGATGCCTACCAATTACGCAAAGGAGCTGTATTGATAATCTTATGACAGGGGTCTTTACCTCTTTTTATGGTGTCCTCGAGTTTAACCTGTTCCATCAACTTGAGCTGGGACTTTATTCATGCTGTGAACTTCAAGTCAGACAGTCAGATTGAATGATTGAGTCCGACTTAGTGATGCTGCAGCTCAACTCATTAGGAAAACCCTCCCAAGGAAAATTAGGTAGAATTCACATAAGATTGTAACATTAGTGCAATCACAGCTGTTTATGAATGATAATATTAGGTGGGATTTTTTCTAACATAGCAAAGAGTCATTGATTATCTGAACATTAAAAATGGATGGATATACATCAGCAAATCACTGAACACTTATACAAGCGACAAAATTTCACAACAAAGTCCCTCCTATACAAGCTTGTCACAAAGCCTTATAACCTATACAAATGGTCACAATCTTGACACATTGGACATACTATACAGACTAGACACATTACACAGTTTAGACATAGTGCACACACTTAGATCCAATTCAGTAGCACTACACAAACAATACATGATGGACACAATGTGCAGGCCTAGTAAGGTGTTGCAGCCATTCTCTTCAAAAAATGTGACACTGATGACGACAAAGAAAACTACTATAAAATGATGTTGACATTGTCGCTGCCTGCCCCACTGTCAGAATTGTCCCAAAGCTCACTCATCATCCCCACATCAGCCCATTCTTCTAGCATACTTTCCAGTTCCTGACAATGCTTGGGATTAGCCATCAGTGTGTCAACCGACTTTCATAGGACGTCAAAGTCAGACCTGCATTTATCAGCGGACAGGTTGGGGACTTTGTCTGTGCCAGTGTCACAGAACCCAGTTAGAATACCCTTTGCCTGTTGAACACTCATCAGCAATAGCATTAAGAATAATTTAACAAAAAACACGTGACCATGCTGACGAGAATGAGCGCATCGACGGAGATTGTTTTGCAGAATTCTTCGGTCAACTTGAGGGCCTTTTTGCTGTTACCATAGTAGAAGTTGATACATGCGTCCTTGAGAACTTGTGAAACAAATTCTTGTACTTGCCCTAAATGAATCAATGCTTCAGTAAAATGCACTGCCCCACGATGTTACAAACCGATGATGAGTCAGGCAATCAAAGATAGTTGCCAGATTTGATCAACATCAGTAAATTCTCACATTCCTTAATCAGCTTTTCTGACACTTGCCATTAATTAATTTCCCACAAGAAGCAGATAAGTCCCTGGCAAGGACATTAAAAACCGCTTGCCGCAAGCCGCCACAAGTTCAACAAGTAGATCCCTCCTCTTGTTTTGCACTTTTTCGTTCTTGTCACAGACTTATTTTACACTTATTTTACACTTACTATTCAACAGAGTTATTTACAAGGGCTGGCAAGTACTTGACAAGGATGGCACTTATTTTCGCTTGTGCTCACTTAATTCATAAAAAAAATGGCGGCAAATACTGCATTTCAAGCTTGGCAAGCGGACAAGTTAATATAAAGTAACAATCAAGCGCTGGTAAGTAACAATCAGGTGCTGGTAATTGACAGGAAAAGTGGGATAGCGATGGTTCAGCTTGAAAATGTTTGAAATTAGTGCTACTAGTAGTACTACTACTATTAGATGACAAGAGATGGACAATGAGAGACGACAACTTGAATGAGAGACTGACAATGAGAGAACAAGAGACGGATGGCGAAAGATGAAAGATAGATAATGAGAGAATGAGAGACGGACGACGAAGAGTAATGGAAAAACGAGTGAATGTCCTAATATCACAACACAAAATCTTAATAGTCAGTTGCAAAACAAGTAACATAAAAAAGAACTGCACCAGCGACTAGCAGATGAGGGCGCGCTCATCCTCTGATTCCTCGTCCAGATCCCTTCACACACCATGCCTCTTCATGGTGAGGTTCTGAGCTCTCTCCCACATCTTGCTAATGACCAAGTCTCCTGCGCGGGTGATGGATTTAATGTACGACTTAGTGGGTGCACCCCAATTGGCATCAGAAAACGCCAAAAGAGCGCTACTCTCGTTACCCGTCGATTTGTTGTGCTTCTGGGGGGCCTTGGAAGCCTTTCCTCGGCTGTTGATTTCGATGTGACTTAAAAGAAAGCCCTCTTTGGCAAAAAGTCTGATTGCGCGTTCCATCTAAACATGACTGATGAGTTAACTGTATAAACATAGAATAGAGAGACCAAGCACCGCCGAAGTGGCAAGGGCAAGTGCCCCCTTTGCATGTCCCAATGTTGTAATCCCTGGCACAACAGCGAGAGCACCCGAAACGGCACAGTGATGCTGTGCAAGCACCTGCATGATAAGATCAGATTGGAATGGCTCCGTGTGCTTACTACCGTCCTCCTTGATAGTCCCAAACAAGAAGGCACTCTTGGTTAGTAGGCATGCGGAAAATTGCTCGCGATCTTCATCGGTCTCCAGATCAGCCTGCGAGCGAAGGAAGTTTGCAAATACGACGAGGGCAGTGGTGCCGAGGCTGTTGCGCCATTCTGACAACCGCTGAAGGGCCTGCAAAAATGAGAAGATCAAATGTGAATGGGGTCAAAAGGCACTTACCACGGCAATGACAGGCCCGTCAGTGGTGACCATGTATGGGACACCTTTGTAGACGGCATCCCAGATTAGTTGTAGAGTAGCTCTGAGGGGACTGTCTTTGATGGCCCAGACTTCGTCTTGATTGCCGATGCAGTAAATCAAAGTGGGGATAAACACGCCACTCCACTTGCCCGACATCTGACAAACTCCAGGAAGATGCTTCATTCTGTACTGAGATCGAGAGAGCATGATTGGTGGCGTCTCTGTTGCCTGGGAGGGCGTCATGCTTGTGCGAGAGGCTGTACTTGCAGCAGAGGACTTCAACCTCTTCGTCACAGGAGCTTTTGGCTTGACAGTGACACTGGTCTACATAATTCCTAGTAATCAGTAGAATATTCCGACCAGCAAACAAATACATACTGCAGAAGTCCGTCGTAGTGTTACTGCTTCAGGTTCCTTCTTCACTACAGCCAACACTTCAACCTCAGATGATGGGGAGAGTAAATCGTCTTCTGTGAGTTTGCGCTTTAGACCCAGGCCCGTCGGCGAGGTATAATACACAGGAGGGACATAGCGAGTTGAGGGAGGCTGGGCGAGGGACGGAAACTCGAGATAAGCATCCCGATCTGCGGGGGAGGCCTGCCCTGAAAGAGGAGTCTCAAAATCAGTGTCTGAATCGGATGCGTAGTTCACTAGGGGGATGGGGCGTGCAGAAGGATGGGGCTGGACATCCTCTTCCGAATCAGAAAGCATGATGAAGTCATCAGTATTGTCATTTCCAATGACATCAAGCTCCTCAGGCATCGGAATTGCAGCATGTTGTGCCATATTCTGTGGCTCCTCCTTGTCGTCGAGAGCAATGGGAGTAATCTTAATATTTGTACCCTGAGGCATTGATGAAGGCGTGAAATTAAATTACAAATAATTGAACTCACCGCAGAAGCCTTGACTTGTGCCCCACTAGCAAAGCTGTACTCGTTCGATTCATCATCGTCCTCCTCGTCTTCATATAGGTGCGAGTGTCGAATTATTGCGCCATCATCAGGATCGGAAGTACCTTGTGGAGTGAGTGGGGGTGCACTATTATAGCTAACAGTGCTCCCCTTGGTAAGCCTAGAGGAGGGGGCGGAACTAAGTCTAGAAGTGATAGACTGCTGGACAGAAGGTGCGGTAGAAGGTGCGGCCTTAGAAGTGGGAAGGTTTGACCTCCAATCTGGAATACGCCCAGCGAGGTTGAACTTTTTGGCGGGTGTTTGGCTAGCAGTATCGATATCATTTATTGCAAGATTGAAAAAAAAAGAATCGTTTCAGTCAGATGAAGTTTCATTGTTTAAACAAAAGACTTACGGCTTAGCGACAGACATCTGATGGATATCACCATCACGTGCCTTTGTTGATGGATCAATAAGGCTCTCAGCGCCTGCTACCGCTTGAATTGCATCTCTCACTGGCGTCTTCAATGCTTTCTTATTGCTTTTGTCCTTCACAGGTTGTGCATCTAATTCCTCGTCGCTTGCAGGGTTTTCGATATTAGCACCGGCTGCCAACATACCTCCAGACCCGCCACGCTTGCCCTTGGTGCCAACAACCTTATCAGCAGCGACTTCTGCACCTGCCTCCCCATTAGCCATACTCAGTTCAGAGGTCGCTGAGGGCTTCACTCCCTTTTTTATGGGGCGAGCGCGGGGATGTTTAGGTTTCGGTGCGTCGATATGTGCAGCAGCTTGATCTGTTGCCATCTGTTCCTGGAGAGTTGCTATACGCTGATGCCCTTGCTGTATAGCTTGTTCACTTGCCTCTTTTTCCTCGAGCTCACGCTGCCGGTCAGCAATCATTTGAGCTTTGCTGTGTCTTTTTGCACGACCTTCGGCCTCGAGCACAATGCGTCCTGGATGTTGGGTTGCATTTTTAGGACGAGTTCCGATATGCTGCGAAGCTGGCTGAGACATTGTATCACCAGAGGGCTTGAGACTGAAGGATATGGAGGCAGTGGTGACGAGTGAGTCTTGTGAAAATTTCTAGCCTAAGCTGACTCTGAATACATTGAACTTTATGCGCCCTAATGTACGTTTGACCTTACTACCATAAGATTTCGGGCTACATCTTTCGGGGGCTCTCAATCGAAACACTGGGCGGTGCTTTTTTGGCCCGGCACTAGCATTTTCCTTACAAGAACGTGATGCTGTTTGTCTGAGGACTTTAAAATCAGTGTTTCCCGATTTTCTTCGACATGCACTACATCGATGTTCACCAGTAGTACCTTTCCAGTGAGTTGGCCAACCTTTTGACCTTGACAACGGCAATAATCGGGTGCTCTTGTTAGGTCTAATATCGCTAAACCTTGTTAAGCGCCGAACCTGGAATGTTGAGCCATGAAGTTCTCATTCCAACAGCCTACTAGCCTGTGCTACGACTACCCCGTACTATGCCTCGCCGTTCTCACAACCTCTTGCAGTTTGAGTGTCCAGCTCCAAATTGTACACACTGGTTCAAGAACCGCTCAGGTCTCACGCAGCATATGAACGCGTACCACCCTATCGATCATGTTGCACCGCCTCCAGGGCCGCGCCTTCATGATCCTCAACCATCACCTCCCCCTCAAGAATTCTTTTCGCCCCCTCCAGATTTCGACCCCCCACCCCAGTCATCACCTCCCAGGTATTCCAGCATGAGACCAACAGTTGATGACGAGGAGGCCGAGGAGGCCGAATTTATGGATGCGAATGGGTGTTACTATCGTACATACCACTCACTCCTCAATGGTAAGTTACTTTCCATCCAATCTCTTCATGTTGACTCATCACATACCCTTAGGACGACCTTGTATGGCTGATGGAGTGTTTTTGGCGCCTGGTGTGCCCCCAACTCCTCCGCCACCCAAGTCTCGTAACAATTGGAGCCCATATCGTAACGATATCGAGTTTGCAACAGCAGAGTTTGCGTTTAAACAGCGCCACATGTCCAATGCGGCTGCGGATACATTATTTGACTTGATGGCTGCACTTCTGGCGAAACACAACAACTCTCCTCCATTCGCTGACCACAAGGACTTACACCAGGTGATTGATGCCACGCAACTTGGCGATGTTCCTTGGCAGGGTTTCTCGGTCCAATACACAGGGGAACGCCCTGAGAACGCCCCGTCATGGATGGATGATGAGTATGATGTTTGGTACAGGGACCCCCGCTTGATGGCGCATAACATGCTAGCAAACACCACCTACAAGAAGGAAATTGATTATACTCCATTTCGTGAGTATGATGCGGCCGATGACACACGCCGATGGAAAGACTTCATGTCTGGAGACTGGGCATGGCAACAAGCTGCAAGTCATTCATATATATTTATAGTTCACTACCTAACATCCCATCAGGACGAGATATCGAAGGATCCAAACACGCATGGATCAGCATTTGTGCCAATTATTCTTGGTAGTGACAAGACTACTGTCTCTGTTGGCACGGGTAATAACGAATATTACCCACTCTATGCCTCGATCGGTAATGTACACAACAATGTACGGCGCGCTCACCGTGACGCACTTGTTATCATCGGTTTCCTCGCGATACCCAAAAGTATGTATCAATGTTTATATTATTGTCACTCATCTAATCTATGCCATAGCAAATAGAAAAGATGCTAAAGAAGACATATTTCGGAACTTCCGTCGCCAGCTGTTCCACCGCTCATTATCCGCAATTCTCGCCAGTCTGAAACCTGGGATGACTCAGTATGAGGTCCTGCGCTGCGGAGATAATCACTTTCGACGCATCATATATGGTCTGGGTCCATACATAGCGGACTATGAGGAGCAGATAGTACTGTCTTGTATGGTCAAAAATTGGTGTCCGAAGTGAGCACTTTAACTCCTCATCAGCACCAATGCTTACGGACATAGTAGATGTCTTGCACTTCGATTGAATCTTGATGGCGGTGGTATATACCGCTCTCGCGAGCACACAGATTTAATGATAAGTGAACTACCTGGGGACACTCTATGGTTTGAATATGGCATCCATAGCCATATCGTTGTATGTAGAACTGCCGGAGGCTCCTCAACTACAAACTAATTTGTTTTGTGTAGCCTTTCACAAACGACTTCCCCCGAGCTGATATACATCAGTTATTATCATTTGATCTCCTCCACCAACTCATCAAAGGTGCCTTCAAGGACCATCTCGTGGATTGGGTAGTGAAATACCTCAGGATTACACACGGTACCAAACGAGGAGACGAAATCATGAGCGATATAGACCGCAGGTATGTTATCTCACTCATCGGCTTGACAATACTCTTACAATATGTTAGAATTGCCGCTGTAGCGTCTTTCTCTGGTCTACGGCGGTTTCATGAAGGCCGCGATTTCAGACAGTGGACAGGGAATGATTCCAAAGCATTGATGAAGGTGTTCATTCCAGCAATAGAAAGCCATGTACCTCAAGAGATGGTGCGCGCGTTTCGTGCACTCTTAGAATTTTGTTTTCTCGTGCAGCGCAACGTCATCACTGAGGACACCATGAAACAAATTCAAGACACACTTACTCGGTTTCATCATTACCGCCAGATATTCAAAACCTCGGGTACAGTTCCTCATTTCTCGCTCCCTCGCCAGCACTCGATGATCCATTATGTGGACATGATCCGGCTTTTCGCTGCCCCAAACTGATTATGTTCTTCGATTACGGAATCGAAGCACATTAAGGCAGTGAAGGATCCCTGGCGATGGTCCAGCAAGAATAATGCTCTCGGCCAGATGCTTTTGTGTAACCAACGCCTTGACAAGCTTGCAGCCTCTCGAGTTGACTTCGCTACACGAGGGATGCTCAATGGTTCTGTACTATCAAGAACTGTTGCTGCTCTTTGTAAGTTTTTTCTATTCATGTCTACCCCTCGCATAGTTAATGGACAGTTGCGGGCATGAAGACCCTGCAGAAGTACCTGTTGTCAGACCACAAACAGAAGACGAGGCGGATGATGGCGAAATTGTCGAAGGCTCGACAGTACTCGCATTTGTGCGGCTCGCGAAGACTCCCCGTAAGTGATATTGTTGTGAAATTGGTCTCAATATTGATAACTTTACACAGAACGAAAACGGGCATGGACGGTGGCAGAATTAGCAGACAAAGTCAGTGTACCACATCTACGACGGCTTATCCGGTACTTCCTGTTCACCCAGCTCTTCCCTGATGATCCCCGTGACCCTGAAGATATCCCCGCTGCTAGTTGCCCTCGACATGAAGGCAAGCTCCAAGTCTTTAATTCTGCCGCCGCGACCTTCTATGCCCCGAGTGATCCGAGTGGTGTGGGTGGCATGCGACGTGAGCAGATTCGTGCCTGTCCACTCTGGCGAAACGTGTATGCCCGTAATGATTGCATTTTCATCACCACCAATCCGGACCTCGAAGGGATGCGAGGTCTCGATGTTGCGAGGGTCAAGTGTTTTTTTTCTTTCAAATTCAATTGGGAGGTTTATCCCTGTGTTCTCATCCAGTGGTTTGACAAGATCGGCGACTGCGCCGACGAAGACACTGGCATGTGGATGGTCAAGCCAGGTGTTCTTGAGGATGGCTCCCCGAACCTCAGTGTCATTCATATTGACACAGTCTATCGCGCAGCGCATCTTATACCTGTCTATGGTCCCGAGTTCATCCCCCATACCCTCAAGTTCTACCATTCCTATGACGTGTTCCGCTCATTCTACGTTAATAAATACGCAGATCATCACGCCTTCGAAATAGCGTCATGACCACTCTGCTTATCACTGAACAGTGGTCCTTACCCTCCTCGTATTCATAGAAGAGGCTTTCGAGCGATTGCTTCTTGATTACGACCTTGTCTTCTCAGCCATGGGTGTCCCAGCGTGTCTCTGGCGCCGAACAGGTGAGATATATAAAGGAAACCGCGAGTTTTCAGAATTCGTGGGTGTCAATGGGTACATGATGCGAGACGTAAGCTGCCTCGATGTGACTATGAATGCTTGCAAGGACTAACGTCTTCTATGCAGGGCCACCTCTGTATCTACGAGCTTATGGCAGAAGGGTCAGCAGTCAATTATTGGGAGGCGGGCAGAGTGGGCTCGACGTTGCAGCGCGGCTTAAGATGCTTGGCATGAAGACTCTAGTAGTGGAAAAGAACGAGAGAATTGGTGATAATTGGAGGAAGCGTTATGCAGCGCTGTGTCTCCACGATCCCGTCTGTGAGCCTATCACTCTTTCACAGTATTATGTTTGCTTCTTGCTCAATGATCCCCCTATGTACAGGGTATGACCACATGCCATACCTTCCGTGAGTCTCGCACCTCAATTCGACCATGACTATCTAACCAAAAACTATGCAGGTTCCCTGTCTTGTGGCCTGTCTACATGCCTGCGTTGAAACTCGCAGATTGGCTGGAATCATATGCACACAGTATGGAGCTCGATGTTTGGACCAGCGCTACAGTCATGTCCGTCATTCCAGGTACGAAGGGAAAGAAATGGACTGTTACAGTTCAGCGTGCTGACAAAAAGGAGCGTATTTTGAGGTCAATCATGTCGTATTTGCCTCAGGCTTTGGCAGTGGTATGGGCCAAATTCCAGATATCCCAGGGCAGGTTCGTCCGATCCATGAATGTAGGTGGGAGGTGAGTCTCGTTTATCGTAACACACTTCGAGTTTTGACCTCGTATGCTAGAAATACGGTCATGTTGCCTCCGGCTCTTCCCAAACATACCTCGATCTTGACATCCCCGTCAATCTTTTTCAGCATGCCCTAGACTTGCGTCCCACTGGTCATCCAGACTGACCCATCACCCAGCTCCATCTTTCCATGGCTCTGCCAATCTCAGAATAACGAATCTTCAGCTACCAGTCAAGGGCTTAGTACTGGGGCACAAACTGGTCCAGCATTTGGGATATGTGAGCTAGCGTTGTCCAAGCTTTTCCTGCAAAATATTGACTTCGTGATTCCAGTGTTTCTCTTAATATTCGGCGCGATGCTAGTGTGCTACGTAAGGAAACAATCTCGTAGGGCTTGGGAGAGCGTCAGTTATGGACGTCCTCAAAAGTAAGCCAATACCGTCCCCCTCATGCTGTTGAGCTGAGAGAGAGAAACCTTCCACCTCCGCCTCCACATCGGCTGGATACTACATATCCCAATACACCTGATAACTCGCACCCTTCATCCCTCAGCAATCTCAATCGCCGTTTTGCATCCCTCACCCCACATCTGCTTGGAACCGTCACAGCGGATTGTCGCAGACATCAGATCTTCAGCAAATTGCTATGCAAGATGCGCATATTCTGTAGGACTTTGCTATCCTCACACTTGTGCTAACTTTGCTATCCTCACACTCGTACTACGAAATAGGACAAGAACGAAGGCGACGGCATCATACGCTACAACGAATCCTACAGGACGGGAATGAAGGGGACGTTGTCATGCGTCATGACGAATATGCCAACAGCAAACGCTAATGTAGGTAAATAAACGTAGGTAAATCAGCCGTTCGTCGATCGGAAAAAAAATACTAACTCACCTTTACTCTACCAGTCCACAGGCACCTGACTTCACGCCAAGTCATGGATGCTTTCGAGGGTCTCTCGATCCAAGCAACCAAACATCGCCCTCAACCCCTTCCAAATCCCAATCCGCATACTTCTACTCCCTCCTCGCCCTTCACTGTCTCGCTGCCTCGCCTCGTTGCGTCTCCCTTGCGTGTAGTAGACATCAGCGTCTACTATCTGTTGTCGACGATCTCCGAGTCCGGACGGGACCAGATGCTATTGATCGCGTCAGCATCTGCACCCACACACATACAAGACGGTCCATACCATGTTTGCAAGGCTCATATTTGAATGATCAAAGTAAGTGGTGTACTAGCTAGTAGATGATATGATATAGCGCTGAAGACAGTGTTTACAGGTGAATTGTTCAAATTGGTCAAAGTTTCTCATGCTCGTCGTTGTCCAGAACAGCGAGCGCAACCTGCCGCGTCCCCGCTATTGGACTCGATACAAACAACCTGTCGGACATGACGTGAGTCATAGCGTTTGTGCACACATGTTTTTGACCTTATAAATTTGCAGACTATTGTACAGAGGCGAGATTAAAGGAAAAGGCAGATCTAGTACAAGGAGTACTATACAATATTGCACTTACTCACTTTTTTGTGCTTGTGTGCCGCGTGTTTAAATTGCCAGCTTTTTTGTCCTTGTCTGCCTTGTTAGCTTTGGCAAATATTCAGTAGCTTGCGAAGGTCATGGCACAAGTGAGTAATTAAAAACAAGCGAAAATAAGTTTCTATTTTTGTGGCAAGTGCCGTTAAGGAGTTTGTGAATTTACTGATGAACTTTGATGCCACTTTGGCAACATGCTGTTGTAGGGTGTCCTTCTGCCCCATGTTGGCTTTGGGGAAGATACTATAGAGTTGTTTCGCAATAGATATGATGATTTTCTTGAGCTCAGTGCAAAATGTAAATAAGTTGTCGCAAAGCTGGCAATGGATCAGTAAGCGTGTTCATGGTCAGTACTCAGGACTCACAAGGCGCGACATCTGTGTACTGTCCTGCAGGAAATAGCCTTGACAAGGGACATCAGATGACAGCAACACTTATGAATTAAAACTTACCATTTTCCATTTTGATCTTTTTTGAATGGTAACTCCATAAAACTGCATCTAAGACTTCTTGTGTGAGCAGTAGTGCCTGCTGATGCTCTGGGATAGGATGAGTCAGAACAACCTGCAAGTGCATTTCTAATTTGGTGGCCTGGAGAAATCCTTGCCAACTTGGTGGATAAAACCTGAGTTTCAAGGGATTAGTCTGCTTGTTCATTGGTTTGTCTTTGTACCTTGATTCAGGTGTGGGACTATGAGTACGAGAGTGAGAACAGCTTGGAACAGGGGTATCAGAATGCAAGTGATTGGATTGAGGGGCTTGTCTATGTGGTAGCCATGATGAGGAATGTCCAGGAGATGATCCATGGGATGTACTCCAATGTGGAGATCTTGAGCAAGTGAAAACAGTTGTTGACTGAGTTGGGGAGAATCACCAAGGAGATAGTCTGCGGAAAGTGTAATCATAACCCCTGCTTGAACGTGGAGACCTTGAGCAAGTAAAGACAGTCATTGACTAAGTTGGGAAGCATTAATAAGATGGTCCATGGGAGGTGGGATCACGACCCCTGCTTGAATGCGGAGACATTGCATCAGGCATTTGACCCAAATATAACAAAGCTTTACATAACTTTATCTGATTTATAATTAAATATTTATCATAATTGCAGACCACTTGATTGTTAGAGACCATGCTGGAGGGTCGGATTAGGAAGGAAGGGCTTGGCCTCAGCTCGTGCGCTGTGCCCCTTACCCAAGTACATGCCCCACATTTCGGAATGAAGTCCGGAGGACATCCAACGAAGTTCAGTTGAACTCCGAAGGTAAGGCAACTCTGGTGAAAGTGCCCAGTGGACTTCCGGAAAGGCATGGGAAAGTCCGGATGTGATATCCAGAACTGCAGGAACTTGTCCGGAAACATATCCGGAGCACGGGAACTAAATCTGAAGCGCAGGAACTAAATCCGGATGTATGTCCGGAAATAGGAAGACTACTTAGAACAAGTCCGGAGGTGTGGAAGGAGTTAAGGACTACTTCAGGACAAATCCCAAGTAGAAACCAACAGAGGAAAGGCTGCAGCGGACTATGTCTGGAGCAGAAAGGAACAGAATGAGATGTCTGAGATCAGACCAGAGGAAGTGTGACAAAGGTTAATCCTATGTCCGGAATCAGGAGAGGTAAACGAAGGATAA
>KN835151.1:0-173176 GCA_000827255.1 Suillus luteus UH-Slu-Lm8-n1
GATTGAAATACCTGCATCGTCAAAAACATGGGTTGCACGCCGTTTAGCATCCCATAGGATGATTGATGGAGACATGTGTTAATGTGAAGTCAAGAGTCAAGACGCGCTCAGACGCGTTTTATGAGATCACGTGTGGACTGTGGATATTTTGATTTATTTGACCTCTGTGGTCAACGCTGCGGCCCTCGGCCAGCGACCTGAACGTGTGGAAGACCTGAGCAGAAATAATCGTGGAAGTGCCATCAGAAAAAGCAGAGTGGCCCTGTGGGTCAACGTGATCGTCGTCGACCAGCGACCTATTTTTTTAGAATTTCCTGGTAACCAAGTTTGATTTCTCACGAGTGGATGATTGTTCTATATGCGCATCGTGTGTTTCAGACTCCATTATCCTGCCTTCATCACCGCTGGGCGCTGACTTTTCTCTCTTTTGTTATTGTTTTTCATAGTCGCTCTTTACTTCGACCGCTAATCGTCGCTCGTGACTATTAACATGGCTCAACCAGCCCATGGGCCCCAACAGCCCACCAATCCTTTTCCAAACTCTTACGGCCAACAAAATTTCTACCAACAACAGCCTATTCGACAAGACTATGACAATGAATCAGAGATTGGCACTCCCTATGCTAGCACCACTCGTCTTGCAGCTAACCCCCAACATTATGATTCTAACCCCTTCGCAGGTCGCGACTCTCCTTCTGATGCTGGACATGGCACTCGCTCTTACGCACCATCTATCAACTCACAGGCAAGCCAGCCATATGGCTCTCCCTTCGCCGACTCAGCCGCCTACCCATATCCAGCCTGGTCTCCTGACCGTCAGATACCAATTTCCATGGAAGAAATAGAGGATATTTTTCTAGATCTCACCCAAAAATTTGGATTCCAACGTGATTCCATGCGGAACATGGTTTGTGATATCATACAACCCTGACTTACACAGGCACTAATTTATTTTTGCAGTTTGATTTTTTGATGCAGTCCCTCGACTCCCGCGCCTCTCGCATGAGTCCAAATCAGGCCCTGCTAACCCTCCATGCCGATTATATTGGTGGACAACACGCAAATTATCGCAAGTGGTACTTTGCTGCACAGCTCAACCTCGATGACGCTGTCGGACAAACTCAGAATCCCGGCTTGCAGCGCCTCAAAAGTGTTCGAGGCGGCTCAGTCAAAACACCCGGCTCGAAACACTTGGACAGTGCACTGAATCGCTGGCGTAACGCGATGAATGGCATGAGTCAGTACGACAGGCTCCGCCAGATAGCTCTTTACCTCCTTTGTTGGGGTGAGGCGGGCAATGTGCGCTTTGTTCCCGAGTGCCTATGCTTCATCTTTAAGTGCGCAGACGATTACTACCGTAGTCCCGAGTGCCAGAATAGCGTGGAGCCCGTACGGGAGGGTCTCTACTTGCACACAATCATCAAGCCACTATACACGTTCATGCGTGACCAGGGTTATGAAGTTTCAGAGGGCAAGTTCGTGAGGAGGGAGAGGGACCATGACGAGATCATTGGGTATGACGACATTAACCAACTTTTCTGGTATCCTGAGGGTCTGGCACGGATTGTTCTTGAGAATCATGTAGGTAATTTTTCCCTACAACATGCATTAAGCTAACATTCCATCCAGTCTCGCCTTGTGGACATCTCACCCTCCAAGCGTTATATGAACTTGCGGCGCGTAGACTGGAGCAAAGTCTTCTTCAAGACCTACAAGGAGAAGCGTTCCACCGCGCATCTACTTGTCAACTTCAACCGCATCTGGATTCTCCATGTTGCAGTCTACTGGTTCTATACCGCATTCAACTCCCCCAGGGTGTACGCGCCTCCAAATTCGCAATTCCCATCCCCTGCAATGACCTGGTCCGCGACCGCCCTCGGAGGTGCAGTTGCCACTTTGATCATGCTCCTAGCCACGCTCGCCGAGTTCATGTATATCCCCACAACATGGAATAATGCTTCCCATCTCACAACCCGATTCATATTCCTCCTCGTCATTCTAGCGCTCACGGGCGGTCCGACGGTATACATTGCATATGTCGAGAGCCGTCCAACCCCCACCACCTCGCAGATCCCTGTTATCGTTGGCATTGTGCAGTTCTTTATCTCCATCGTTGCGACTGTTGCTTTCGGATTGTTCCCCTCCGGACGCATGTTTGGTGACCGTGTTGCTGGCAAGTCACGCAAGTACATGGCCTCGCAGACATTTACTGCATCTTACCCGGAACTTACGCGTACTGCACGTACTGCAAGCATCATGCTCTGGCTTCTAGTCTTCGGATGCAAATTTACAGAATCATACTTTTTCCTCACTAGTTCCTTCAGCTCCCCAATCGCAGTCATGGCGCGGACTACTGTGCAAGGATGCAATGATAAGCTCTTCGGCACCACCCTTTGCTCGAAACAGGTCCCTTTGACATTGACCATCATGTATATCATGGACTTGATTCTGTTCTTCCTTGACACGTACTTGTGGTACATCATCTGGGTCGTTGTTTTCTCCGTTGGTCGCTCTTTCTCGCTTGGCCTGTCGATCTGGACACCTTGGAAAGATGTCTACACCCGCCTCCCTAAACGCATCTACGCCAAACTCCTTGCCACTGCTGAGATGGAGGTCAAATACAAACCCAAGGTCCTTGTCTCGCAGATTTGGAACGCGATCATCATCTCAATGTACCGCGAGCATCTCCTTGGGATTGACCATGTCCAACGGTTGTTGTATCATCAGGCTGAAACTCCTGACGGTCGCCGAACGCTTAACCCACCTCCGTTCTTCCTGAACCAGAACGGTGGGAACTATAAAGACACATTCTTCCCTGCAAACGGTGAGGCTGAACGAAGGATTTCGTTCTTCGCTAGCTCCCTCACCACTGCACTGCCCGAGCCTCTCCCTGTGGAAGCTATGCCCACGTTCACAGTCCTCGTTCCGCACTATTCTGAGAAGATTCTACTCAGCTTGCGCGAAATTATCCGCGAAGAAGACCAGAACACCCGTGTGACGTTGCTCGAGTACCTGAAGCAGCTTCACTCTGTTGAATGGGACAACTTCGTGAAGGACACAAAGATTCTTGCTGGGGAGAGCGAGGATGGAACGAGTTCAATCAATGAGAAGACGAGCAATAAAGCGGATGACTTGCCTTTCTACTGCATCGGTTTCAAGACATCGAGTCCAGAATATACCCTCCGCACACGTATCTGGGCCTCACTGCGCGCGCAGACACTGTACCGTACTGTCTCCGGCATGATGAACTATTCCAAAGCCATCAAGCTTCTCTACCGAGTTGAGAATCCTGCCATCGTGTCTGCTTTTGGAGGGAACACGGAGAAGCTCGAACGGGAACTTGAGAGGATGGCGCGGCGCAAGTTCAAATTTGCCATCTCCATGCAGCGGTTCTCGAAGTTCAACAAGGAGGAGCAGGAGAACGCCGAGTTTTTGCTGCGCGCATATCCAGATCTGCAGATTGCGTACCTTGATGAAGAGCCTGGACCAAAAGGCAGCGAAGGCCGGTTGTTTTCGGCATTAATAGACGGACATTCAGAGATTGATGAAGTCACTGGTAAACGGAAGCCGAAGTTCCGCATTGAGCTGCCCGGAAATCCTATTCTTGGTGATGGAAAGTCAGACAACCAGAACCATGCCATCATTTTCTATCGCGGCGAATACCTTCAGCTCATCGATGCCAACCAGGACAACTACCTTGAAGAATGTCTCAAGATTCGGAACATCCTTGGCGAGTTTGAGGAGTACTCCATCTCAAGCCAGAGCCCGTATGCGCAATGGGGCCACAAGGAATTCAAGAAATCCCCCGTTGCTATAGTCGGCACGCGCGAATACATCTTCTCAGAGAACATTGGGGTGTTGGGTGACATTGCTGCTGGGAAGGAACAGACATTTGGTACGATGACAGCTCGTGCGCTCGCATGGATCGGAGGAAAGCTGCACTATGGACACCCTGATTTCCTCAATGCCCTTTTTATGACAACACGCGGTGGAGTTTCAAAGGCGCAGAAGGGTTTGCATCTCAACGAGGATATCTTCGCCGGTATGAACGCCTTTGGGCGTGGTGGTCGTATCAAGCACTCAGAGTATTACCAGTGTGGAAAGGGCCGTGATCTTGGCTTCGGCACGATCCTCAACTTCCAGACCAAGATTGGTACCGGTATGGGTGAGCAGATGCTCAGTCGGGAGTATTACTACCTTGGCACGCAGCTGCCCATCGATCGCTTCTTGACCTTCTACTATGGACACCCTGGTTTCCACATCAACAATATCTTGGTCATCTACTCGATCCAGGTGTTCATGCTCACCTGTAAGTTCTAGTGTGTTGCGCATTTGACGTGCATTCCTGACTGACGGACTGTAGTGCTCTTCATCGGAACTCTGAACAAGCAGCTAGCGATCTGTCAAGTTGATGCACAGGGTAATGTGCTTGGTGGTCAACAGGGTTCTGGGTGTTACAACCTTATTCCTGTCTTCGATTGGGTCAAGCGCTGCGTCGTCTCCATTTTCTTGGTGTTCTTCATCGCCTTCCTGCCTCTCTTCTTGCAAGGTAATTCATTAGCATTTGACTCTGGACTTTACTGACTGATGAGCCGCAGAACTTGTGGAACGTGGAACTGGGAAAGCGCTGCTGCGTCTCGGAAAGCACTTCTTGTCCTTGTCTCCCTTCTTTGAGGTTTTCTCGACACAGATATACTCTCAAGCAATCTTAAGCAATCTGACATTCGGTGGAGCTCGCTATATCGCAACTGGCCGCGGTTTTGCGACGACTCGGATATCCTTCAGCATTTTGTATTCCCGCTTTGCAGGACCGAGTATCTACATGGGCATGAGGAATCTACTTATTCTTCTCTATGCTTCTCTGGCGATTTGGATACCTCATCTCATCTACTTCTGGTTCTCTGTGCTCTCACTGTGCATTGCTCCCTTTCTTTTCAACCCTCATCAGTTCTCATTTGCCGACTTCATCATCGACTATCGCGAGTTCCTGCGTTGGATGTCGCGAGGTAACTCGAGGACGAAAGCGAGTAGTTGGTATGGCTATTGCCGTCTTTCTAGGACTATGATCACTGGGTACAAAAAGAAGAAGCTTGGTTTTCCATCAGAAAAGCTGTCTGGAGACCTCCCTCGTGCCCCATGGCGAGCTGTTGTCTTCTCGGAGGTTGTCTGGCCGATCTGCCATGCGGCCATCTTCGTCATCGCATACATGTTCGTCAAGTCGTTCCCCAACGTCAATGGCGAGCAGAACCCCAGTCCCTTGGTTCGGATAGCTGTTATCGCAATCGGTCCTATTGTCTGGAATGCTGCTGTTCTCATATCGCTGTTTTTCGTATCGCTGTTCTTGGGTCCCATGTTCGACAAGTGGGCGAGGTTTGCTTCGGTCATGGCTGCTCTCGCTCACTTCTTAGCGTTGCTTGGAATTATCTCATTTTTCGAGTTCTTCGTAAGTGATTCGATTTGCGCTTTAAGGATACCCAGTTGATGTGCGTGTTTAGTGGTTCCTTGAACTTTGGGACGCATCTCATGCAGTGCTCGGAGTCATCACTATCGTCGCCATTCAGCGTGCGATCCAAAAGATTCTCATCGCAGTCTTTCTTTCCCGCGAGTTCAAGCACGACGAAACCAACCGTGCGTGGTGGTCTGGCAAATGGTACGGTCGTGGCCTCGGTAATTCCGCCATGTCCCAGCCAGCTCGCGAATTCATCGTGAAAATCGTCGAGATGTCTTTGTGGAGTTCAGATTTCTTACTTGGTCACATCCTCCTGGTGATTTTGACGCCACCCGTTCTCATTCCATTCGTTGACAAGCTGCACTCAACTATGCTGTGTAAGTGATACTGTCGAACTCTTCACCTTTTTGTAAGTCTGAACTCGTGGCAGTCTGGCTCCGCCCATCCAAACAGATTCGAGCACCTCTTTATTCGACTAAGCAGAAGAGACAAAGACGATGGATTGTAAGCCCCATGATCCACCCCTTACTCTACTGGCTAAAGCCTTCAACAGATCATTAAATATACCCTGCTTTATATTCTCGTGGTGTCGGGCCTGGCATCTCTTATTGTTCTGCGTAGGTTCACTTCACATTATTTGCAAAGCGTCCCTAACATGGTTTCAGCTGCTATCTTCCGAAACGAGATTACGTTCCACTGCACTCTCTGTCAGAATATCTAATTACTGGAACACTTACGCATGGACTGGCTTGGCTTACCACTTGTATATCCCTTATAAGCTTTCACTTTGCTTGGTGTATCATAGTAAACGATAAATCAAGCTAATTTGCATGGACAATTCGTGATTCTATTTGCGCATGACATGTTTACCATTCTCGCGCCTACTTCCAGCAAAAACGACGTTCTTATCGTTAGTTACCATTCATGTTCAGTCAGGGAAGCATGTTGTTCGCTGCTGCTGTGACCAGGTAAAGGATTCAACGAGAGATTTTTGTTAAGTGTCGGATCCAGATGCGTGCTGGCTGATATGTGAAGTTATACGATGTGGGACCGATTGCTTTGCTGACATCGAATTCAAAAAATTGCGCGGTGCGTGCCCTAGGTTGCATGACACTCTATCGTCACAAGCCTGCTACCAAGTAAGGAGACCTCTCATAGATCTCGTCATGCCAGACGATCTTGGGTTATAACAAAAGTCCGTAACATTGCAAATGGCGCTGAGTAATTAGTAATAGATGATATGAATTGTTGCATCGATTGTTCATGTGTACTCTTTAATGAAGGTCGCACTGAGGGATTCAAACATCATACGGTCTCGCGCACTATAGCCGTCACGACCGTAACGCTATAGTCATCGATGTCAGCAAAATCACGGATTAGAAGCAATGGCTTACTCGTCAATTTTCTGCAAGCTCAAAGTATTAAGGAAGTCTCAGAAAAAAGTGTAAGTCAAGAACGCACCCCCCCTCGGTAATAAAGTCCCTCCCGCAAGGCTTCACCTACGAACGACACAAGTACGTGAAAGATGAGAGGCATGTGAACAAACGTAGGACTTACGTGAAAACGGGGACATCTTCTTCCGTTCTCGCATGCACACTCGTGCATACTCAACAATGCGGTTAGCCATCATCTGCGCTTGTGCATCTTCAGAGCCACCTGAGCGAGCTACAAAAGAGCATATAGTAACAATATCAGGTGTAAAGACATTGTCAGATAGTCCATCAGTCTGCATCCAGAACCTTCGGTATGGTATCTAATGAGAAATAGAAACGACGCACGAATGCGATGATAATATCACCATCCCGGAGTTTGGTCTCATACTGAGCAGCCCGATTTGGCTGATCAGCAAAGTGAGTGGATGGTACCATATTTGGCGGGAATTTTGTGAGTTGACTATTGATGAACATGTCTAAATCAGAAAGCTTGCCAATGAAATGCATCTTACTATGGGCAATTGAAGAAATGAGTTTGCGGTGGTTGCCGGTATATTACCGACGACGATCGAATGATTAGAAAACCGCTGTCACCAAGACTATGTGAAGTCTGCCTCAGTTGAGTTCCTCTGGTAGTAAAGTCCGCTTACTTTGCAGACCGTAATACACCTGATGATGCGTTAAGACTGATCAAACAAGCAGTACTGGATCCTTGATAGATGTTCAGGATGGATGTGTGACAACAACACCGAGGGACAGACCTGCATCGACAAGACGCTCCCGCAATACACCGTGGTAGGCGCACTCAAGACATTTATATGGTGTCAACTCCCACCCTTCAACTCTTTCGCGCTCCTCGTACTCTTGAGTTGGATCAATTTCTGGTTCACCAGCCCATCCAAGTTGCGAGTAACGATGTGCATGATACATGAGTGTTTGCGCAAAAAGTGACGGGTCAACGCCTGAGTCAACCCATCCGCCCACGCCGTCAGCAACACCGAATGACACTCCCTATCAATAAAAAAAACGCCCTATGAATACACAAGAAATATATGAGAGGACATGAACGTACCTACCGAACTATTTTGCATCTGTCACATAAGAAAACGTCCACGCAACGGCAAAGGGGTCTTTTGAGTGGAACACCAGGCTGTTGGACCGTCCGGGACGCACCTCTGCCACGAAGAAAAAGTCCTCTCCTGCATCCCTGCTCGTCCCATTTTTCCATTTTCCAAGCATCTCATCCCGCCAGCGTCCTACCGTAGTATCCGGTGGGAAAGGTACGTGAATGCGCGATTTTTCTGGGGGCTTCGCTGCCCAGCTGGCGCCAAAATGAAACTGGAAAGGTCGGGATGGCGGGGAGGCGGGTCTTGTGCTGGAGTATGGACGTTTTATTGGCCGGTTAGCACGCTGCGATACAGACGCCAATAAACAAGTGCCCTTGTGCGTGAGTAGGCGAGGCACCGGCGGTGACCATAGGCCATGGGTCATCGTGAAATGAAATGGAATAACGAATCGGAGAGCGTCTGTGTAGCTTGATTTTGAAAACACGTGACTTCCAACGCGCTGACACATCGTGACGCGTCATCCAATCCACTGATTCATATCTTACATACTACTATAAGTGCTATAGCTAGGTTATACATTTCACATCATAATCGGCTGTATATCTGTTGTTGTTATTGTCCAAACAAGCCCACTGAACAAGACCTCATAGACGTCTTTCAATGTAGCTCTCAATCATACCAGCGGGTGTCAAGGGATATTCTTTCAATTCCACTTGACCATCCACAACAAAAGTATTGGGCTGTAGCATCAACTTGCGAGGCTACGAAACGGTAAGGTCGTATAATCTCGCGTAATGGTGAACACGCACTTGTTTCTTCTTGAGAACAATATCACGAATCTCGCCGTCCCACCCTGGAAGAGGCGTGGTGAGCTGGGTATAGAAGTCCCGTGCTCCAGCACCATCAGCTGTGCTCTTCCGGACTTGAAGGTCAATGAGGAGTTTTCCCGCAACAGCCTGTCCATGGGCCAAGCATTTCTGGCGGTCAAGCTAATCGAAAGGCATGTGTTAGGATCATCTAACGGTGCGGGACAAATAAACTGACGCGAATATACAGATTTTCTAGCGAATTATCTGCGCCGCGAACCTCTTCGAGAGTTACAAGACCTTCCTTGATCATGTGCTGGGTGATACCAAGACTAAGTGCCGAGATAGTCAGATGGCTGGTACATGCAACGTAGAAGCTGCGGAACTCACCGAGCTTGCATGTGTGCCTGGCCGTGTTTCTTCGTGGCAGGGTCATAAAACTCAAGAGCACGTAGACCTGCGCGAGCCATTAACAAAAAGGTGATATAAACGACATCATCGCAAGTCTTCTTATCGGTATACTGTGATCAGCGCTATCAGTAAGTAGCACACCCAGAGAGAGGAGAAGACTCGCGCCAAAAATGTTAAGGATCGTTGGGTTGCTTGCAACTGAAAGTGGCTTAGTGATCATATAACTTTATGAGGCAGCTCTCCACAACTCACGATAGAGGGCAACGGTTTCCGCGCGACACTCCTCCATTGAGGACGAAACTTCACCGAGAACTGAGCCGGGTGTTTGACCAGGTTTATACCACGATGTGCTATGTCGCATTCACGTCAGTTCCATAGTCTAAGAAGTGGGGACATACATCTTCTTTCCGGTCAGTGGGTTAATGATCTGGAATATGCAATTTGAAATTACGGCTGCGCTCAGGGTAAGCAACACAAACCTTCTCTGGGTCAAAGTTTTTTGAGCCGTCAGCAGCTTCCTGGAAAAGCTTCCCAGATCCATGGCCCAACAGTTCGTGGTTTGCGACCTGAAGCTCAAAGGCGCGCGAATCCCATTCATTGTATAGGTCGAGATCGTCAGGATGAATGAAAGTAATTTCTTCGTCTGCGTAAAGCAAGAATAAGCAGCGCAGCAAGTTGTAGCTGATGGCAAAATTTACCCGGTGCCTTGGCTGAGAGGATGTTCTATCAGAAAGGTAAGTATAGGACACATTGCCCCTGCAAATACACTGACAGCTAGGGAGACATTCTTGAAGCCAGTCGATTCTCGGATATCGTAGTAGTTCTTAGATGTTGGTGAGATCATGTTAACTCCAGCTCAGAATACTTACGGGAATCTTGGTAGGGTCGCCGTCAATCAGTAACCCTCGAAAATACTCCATGTACTCACATTGATGCCAGCGGGAATACCTATCCATCTCAGATGAGTCAAATTATTTCGCGATTGAGATGCACTTGCCTCCTGTAGCGAAGTTCACAATCTCCAGTGCAGTGAAATCCGGTTTTCTGAATACGTCAACCTCAAAGTCCTTACCCCAGGGCAAGACCTTGATTAACTCCGGTGCATCATTGACAAGTATATCATACTTGGCGCTGAGTTCTTTGTTCACGATGGCAGTAAACCCTGTCAGAGGCAGTCAGCATTGCGAATATCAGTGAACACAAATGGCTCACCTTCCCACTCGGCGCGACCACCGTATGGATCAACGTAAGTTTCAATAAAGCCTATGTAGCTTTCGACGACAGGGCCGACGTCCTTTACCCAATGTGCAGAGGCAGCCTTATGCTCCTCGATCGACCCAGTCTTGAAGCTAATTGAATTGTACACCAAAGGTAATACAAGGTCGCAAAACTTGAGACGTACGAATTGATGTAGCCCTCAATCATCTTTGTCTGGGTGTCACTGGCCGTATACTTTTTGGCCTGATAAAGAAGGTAAGAAACCTAAACATGTCGATGAACATGAAGTTGACCGGACCTCGTGCAAAGCCGCGACAGCATTTGCCAATGCTGCCGAGCAGTCGCCATACTCGACTGTCAATGTGATTGATTTTGATTCCGCGTGTATCTCATGAACGATCGATTCAGTCTTGTTGACAGAGGCAACGAGAAGGGTAAAGTCGTGGGGCCCATTCTTGCGCACACTAGAAGGAAATCAGATGTGTTTCGTATACATAGCAAATTTGAATGTCATGTTTACCGGGTGTTCAGCACGTCGACTCCGATTTTCTCGGCGGCTGCTTGAACGGCTGCGACCTCTTCGTCCGTGATCGTTTGACCAAGATAATAGTTGGAAATATGACCATCTCTTGGTTTGCCGATGGAGAGGGAATTTTCAGGTGAGAGTGCATAGATATGGTCTTTCAACTAATTGTATTGTTACATTAGCTTCGAATACCAATGCACATGTAGCTACTCACTTCGTTCCACAAAGGTATGGCGTTGGCCGCATTGGCCGACTTCTCAACCACAGCAGCGAATTTAACTTCGGGAACGCGAGGTACGATCTTCGTGAAACCAAAACTCTTGTAGTTGACCAAGTTGTGCAAAACCTTAATCCAAGGGGTCAATTGCAAATGGTACACAACGACGTGGACGAGGAATACTTGCCTGGGATGAATATTGCAGTACTTGCTCGAAATTTTCATGAGAAACACCAGATTTCTGAGCGAGTTCGTCCAAATCAGCCAACTTCCCATTGGAGCTAAAGGTGAGTATGAGGAGATCGTAGAGCCTGAGCGCTTGGGGAGTCCACTGTTCTTGGATGATCCGAGCGCCTGCCCACGAAGCTTGTCCGACGTAATGAGCGTAGAGCTTCTCCTTTAGTCTACATGAAAATCAACAACCGACCTCTGGCAACTGAAGTGTACTACATACGTGAGTTGCGAGAATGACTTGGCTACCTCGACACGGCAGATCGGAGGAGCCTTGTCGGCCAAGAAGCGGTCTGCAGCTGCGGAAACCATAGTTCGATGAAGTTCGGTACGCAACAGTGGTGAACTGTGAAGGGAGATTGATGACCGATAACTTGATCTCGAGTTCAATACTCGATTAAGCCTGGTCCGAAGCATTCACCTATACTAAGCTTGACAAGCTCTTGGAGCAATGAAATAAATAAAAATAAAAAGCGCGTGACTAAATTACTAGACGCGTCGCGTATTATTTTGTGTGACATCAGCAAGATCGGTCATCACGAGTCACGAGTCGGCCGATTGTTCTTCAACTATTACCACTGTACGTGAAGCTGACCGAATCGTGTTTACAAGCCTTCTAATGATCACCTAGTAATGCCAGTGGGCTGGTAGGTGTGACTTGTTCGCACTAGCAGCTGCTGCACTGACCGGGCAGCATAAAAGCCAACTGCTGGAGCAGCTGTTTGACCCAAGATTTCCTTTCCATTCCACACAGTATGACCGATGCGACTAGTATCCCAAGCAGTACGACTGTCTTGATCGTTGGCGCAGGACCCTCTGGTCTTGCTGCAGCGCTTTCTCTCCTCCATCGTGGCTTCAAGGATTTTGTCATCGTGGATGCTGTTGAGCAAGGCGAGAATACCTCGCGCGCTCTGGTCATTCATGCTGCGACGCTAGAGGTACGCCAATGTATCACAACTCTTGGTCATGATACAAATTGTTTCGTTTAGACACTGGACACCATAGATTGCGCGGAAGAAATTGTAGCGAATGGAACCAAATCCAGGAGCATGCAGATTGGCAACCGCTCGTCAAAGCTCGTTTCCACTGACCTCTCGTCTCTCGACAAACACACCCGTCACCCGTATGCCCTCGTCATCCCACAGAATATCACCGAGTATATTCTCCACGAGAAACTCAAAGGCTATGGCGCGAAAGTTCACCGGCCATGCAAAGTCGCCTCCTTGAAGAGAAACGAGAATGATGTCAATCTCACTGATGTCACTTTAGAAGACGGAAAGACCATCACTGCAAAGTATGTCATCGGTGCAGATGGCGCTCGTTCTGTTGTGAGTCTTATCTCATGTCACTTTTGCTAGTTCTGACTTTTTTTTCGCTGACAGGTTCGGCGGATGGCAGGCATCAGTTTTACAGACCCTAAGACTGGCGAGGAAGGTGATAGGGTTAACAACCTGACTCAAATGATCCTTGCGGATATTGTTTACGAAGGCGGAGACATTAGTGGCTTAGGGTTTTCAGGCACGATGTCGCCCGCGAGCTTCTTCCTTTCTATGCCCATGCCGAAGTCGTTCAATGAGTTACTCGCCAAGGACGGGCACGAAGTTGAGGGTCAAATATACCGTATTGGCGCAGGTGTCCCTCTGGCGGATGGAGAGATTCCGCATTCGCCAAGCAAGGAGTATCTACAGAACCTCGTCGATCGATTCGGGCCCATAGTCCTCTCATCAGACGCTTCAGTTAATCCCAATTCCACATCGATACGCATCAAGGAAGTTATATGGTCAACTCGATTCCGCACACATTCCGCAATCGCCGACAAGGTGTTCACTCGGCTTGGCGGAGACGAGCTCCAAGAAGCGGCTGAAAACTCCACCACAAAACACGGTGGTGTGATCCTTCTTGTTGGAGACGCGGCGCACATCCACGCTCCCGCCGGCGGCCAGGGCATGAACCTTGGCATTCGCGACGGAGTGTTCCTTGGAGATGCTCTCATAAAGCACATAAATGCGACTGCCTCGCAGCCCCCCAGCGCCGATGCTGAATATATCTTACGTGAATTTGCAGAGGAGAGACATCAACGCGCTCTAGAAGTGATTGCATTTACCAAGAACTTGCTTTCACTTATGGGGACGAAAGATGAGAAGATATCATGGTTGTTCCCAGTCTCGGCTACTACTGTGCGGGACTGGGTGTTGTGGCTCGGTGGAAAGCTTGGCTTCGTGCAGGCAAGGATGGCGTGGTCGATAAGTGGACTGGGGAGAAGATAACAGGTATTTCTTATGAATGTAATTCAATCATGCTCGAGCTTTTTACCTTCGATAAACCAAGGAAATATTGTAGTGTCATTTGTAACGTTGCGTGGGTGGGAAATCTAGGAAGGTCTAGCTACATACCTGGAGTAATGTGTGCGGCTGAAACAAGAGGTTGACATCGGAGCCTTCCACGACTTGGGTGCAGTATCTTCCGCTTACATAAACAGCGCTACGGAATGTTTTGGAGGCGTTCACAGCACCACCTTTGACTTCCAACTCTGTTTCCAAACAATGGCGACTCCACCTGCCCGTAAGGCCGTATTAGGTCTTTACGCGTCCACTTTGCAGACGGCGAAATCATTCAGTTCATATAACTTTCGTACCTACTTTGTTCAGAGGACGGAGGATACATTCCGTGGGATGCAAGTATGTTTCGACTCATAATTCTACCAAGGATAGTATACTGATGTGATTCACTTAGGCAGAACAAGATCCTATCAAGCTTTCACAAGCATACAACGAGGCTGTGAAGGAGCTTTCGGTACTAAGACGGTGCGCAGTCGTGAATCAGCTGTATGGTGGTGCGCGGCTGGCAGTTGAAGAACAGAGTGATGCACCCACCCGAGGAGATACGTGAGCTAGGATACCACCGGAGGATGAAAACATAATAGAGAGCATGTTTCACTGCACAGAATGGTACATGGTCAACAGCAGGAAGACATGTTCTTGAGCATTGACTGTCACATAGTCAACTCTCAACAACATGCTGTATTCTGACTTTCATGAGTCTACTCTGGTTTGCCGACGATTGTATTACTACGATTTGTAGAAGAGAGCGAATATCTAGTTTGTGTCAAACAAAGGTTTCTGGTTACTCCTTGAAGTACTTCAAGAGCCTGAGGATCCGCCCCACGGCCACTTGAACCACCGTGACCAACTTGCACCAGGCCGTGACGAGGTACTCTGAGGCATTTGGCCTTGGACGGATGGCGAGGTTGAGTCACCCTTGGCAATTTTCGTATTTGAGTCCCTCCCTGACAAAACATCTTCAGTCTCTTTCCACTGCTTTTCCGCATCCTTCAGTCGGTCCTCAAATTCCTTACGATCCTTGCCAGCACGAGCTTCCCTATGCGCCCGTATCTCGTCGAGCTGTCTCGTTTGTTTTGATTCATCGCCAGAGGTCGAACCCATTGCGTAGGTTCCTGCACAGACAGCGGCGATAGTTGCACCTTGAGCAATGACACGAACCCGTAACCAATTGTTTAGAGATTGAGAGTTGCCCTGTCTCATCTTGACGGTAGCCATGATCAGTGCACCACACGTCAGAAGGGTACCTAGTATAGCGCGAGTCGTCAGATTCGGAGGACCAAGTGATTTCGTAGCACCATGCATACCAATAGGGACAAATGGCTGCTCCTTGAATTTTCTCCAAGCTTTTTCCTGATAAGATTCTCCTGTGTGAAGGCTAGGGGTGGTCGGAACAGCAGCGGGTGAGGTGGACATCCTGAATGGTGACACAAATGGAAGAACAAGTAGATATTATAACTGAAGATACCTGAGCAGTGAGCCCGTGATCCAGGGAGCAACGCAAACGATGCGAAATCAAGTTTGCAAGTTGGTTGCAGGTGAGTAAGTGGTTATGCAGCGATATATGCTGTCCCGAATCCAGCACTTCGTTCACGGAACATTCCCGACCAATGAGAGTCGGCGCAGTCTCGTGATGCATCTTGAACGTTTGAACGTTCGCGACGAACTTCGCGTCCTTTAACGAATTACCTCAAACTTCGTAGTCAAGCATAACGTGACAGTGTCGCGTCTTGCTATCCTGCTCTTGTGTGTTTTTGCGCAGCTTTCAAGTTGATCTGCTAATCTACTCGTATATGCTCTGCATTTATAGAATCAAAATCGCGAGCCATTGAAGCATACTAGCCCTAGCGATTGGGACCAAAACGCGTGAACTCAGAATAAGAAACACCAACAGCACGACAGCAAATATCTTGTATCATGTAGTCTCATGATGGGCCTGATGTGCATCTCGAGTCGCGGGTTCAGGTGGGTTATTCACCAAGTTTTGCTTTCCGATTTGAACCCGTGAAACATCGCCGTGACTCGGAGTCTAAAAGGATAATAGTGCTCGCGGCCAATAACAAGGACAAGTTCGCATTCTCCTCGGTATACGGTTGCATAGTACAAGAATACTACGCTCAAGTAGCGCCAGACTGGCTCGGAATACACCCGCATTAATTTGTGACGTGGTTTGCATCCTAAACCCTCCGAGTATGGTACCAATTATCCAAATAGATGCTGCGTCGGTGTCTATGCTGGCTGGCGCACTACTTTTGGGACCATTGGACATGCAAATTGGAAGCAGCCGAGGTCGAACTTTCGTGTAGCTATGCGTCATTTAAAATTAATGAAACACACGAGTACTACGGACATAGCCTTGAAAGGGGTTCCGTTCCTGCGTACGGACTACTGTGGCACTGTTCAAGGGTCTGAATCCAGTGTTGCAACTGTTGGCATGGAGTGGAACAAGTTGAATCCGACTGACATGATCAGAGAACCAAAGTACACCCCGGGCGTGACACAGCACGGTGAGGCTTACGCAGTACTGACGCGACTGGGTGTGAGCCTTGACTGACGAGGCAGAAATTTAGAATACCCACCGACTACGTATTCTTATACATCAACTGATAATCAACAGGCGTTAATATCGGTGTCAGAGACATCATGACTCATGAGGCCGTGGGCGAAAAAATGATAAGGAATAGTTTTCCTTTTATCACGGTTCGCTTACTGGAGAAGGCCATCATGATGAGCGTTGCCAAAATGTGAATGGCCTGATATGCAAATGATATGGATGAGCTTTGTCCCAGTCGAAATTCACTCCTGCTTGGAGAATTATATTCAGATGACCTTGTAATCGTAGGCTTCAGCCAGCATCAATGCAGTAGACGGCTTACTGTCTCAAGCCATCAAGGCGAAGAGTATCAGAATCGCATCCTGGGGTTCGCAGATCTTTGAGGCCAAATTCGATCCTCTAAAGAAATATTCCGCCCTCCCTTTATCCCTCATTATCCCTCAAAATGTGACGGAGCTCGTGCTTGAGCAGAAGCTGCAGAGCCTCGGTGTTCGAGTGCAGCGTCCATACAGGGTGGTTTGAATGAAAGAGAACGAGAACGATCCTTGCATTGCTGATGTAACCTTTGAGGACGGTCAAGTCATCAGAGCTAGATATGTCATCGGTGCAGACGGCGCCCGGTCATTGGTGTGGAATGTGTGATAACAATCTCCAGATCCGTACCATCGCTGGAACCGGGTTCTCTGATCCAGAAAGCTCAAATCTAGTCAGTAATGCATTCTCTCAAATGGTTGCTGCAGATGTTACATTCGAGCCCGAACCTACCGGTCCCCTGACCCTCGAGGGCCACCTCAATGGCACGATCTTCTTCATGTTTATACCATTCGGCAGCTGCTTCAACGCGGAGTTGACGCGAGATGGAAAGCCCACAACAAAGTCTGTCGTCCGTGTAAGTTGCGCTATACCAGTGAAGTATGGAGAACCACCCCATTCGCCACCAAAGGAGTACATCCAGGACATGATCGACAAACATGGTCCAGCATGTATATCATCGGATCCCTCCCTCAACCGGGCACCTGTTAAGATCGACCAGTTGGTCTGGACCACGCGTTTCAGAACCCATTCAGCGATCGCTGATCGCACCTTCACACGTCTGGGCGCTGCTATTTTCCTGGTGGGTGACACAGCCCATGTACATTCACCTGCGGGCGGCCAGGGCATGAACCTGGCTATTAGAGGTGCGATCTTCATTGCAGATGCTGTCAAAAAGCACATACAGGCCTCTGCAGAAGACCCCGACATGGATGATACCATTTTGTAGGAAATTGCAGAAGCGCGTTACGCGCGAGCACTGGAAACCATCGGCTTCACCAAGAAACTTCTGAAACTCGCAAGCCTTGGGTACGATCCATATGCTTGGTGGACGCCGATCAGTTGGGCCTCTATCCGCGACCTGGCACTAAGGGTGTTGGGCAGATTTAATTTCGTGCAGTTGAAGGTTGCATGGGGCATGAGTGGACAGCGCTGATCGCATGTTTGAGATAGATTTTTCATCTGTTCTGTTATTTCTGTAGACAAATACTTACAAGCCATTCCCATGTCGTTTTCAAAACACAGGATATATATAAAAGCCCAGAGTGACACATTGGCGACTTGTACCGCCAATAATTGACTCGGCAGGAATCCACGGACCGTGTACGTGATGTGCGGGTGCCTGTCAACTGTCACTATCATATCAACCAAGGGATGAATGATGTTGATTTTTGAAAGTACTAGGACGCCACCTATATGATCCGACTCAGTGAGATAGTGGCAACCGCTTCATTACGATCGTTAACAAGCGGAAGACAAGCGGACGACGCAGTAATCCGACAGCAAGATGTGTCATGTAGGAGAAATCTTCACATCGCAGGCGTTATCGAGTATATGTCCCGCGACAGGAAACTGATGTCGAACGTACAAGTGCAGCGCCAACTCGCATAACTGCATGGTGTCGTGAGCATGTGACGCATAGATGTCAAAGAATGATTGCGACATACATATCTTACGCCAGGGTTGTCAAGACAAACCGCTACCGAGTATGTATTGTCGGTTACTGTAGCACTTCGGTATTCATTTGCATGCCGTATACATAGATCTGCGTTCATTCAGGGCGGGCGTGTAATCTGGGGATGATGGACTGCCACTAGGGAAAACCCGTCTATGACCATGTACAACTGTTGTACAGTTTGTGGCCGCACTTTCGAGTTTATCATGATCGGTTTCGAATCAGATCACTGGTAGGTCGCTGTGACCTTGTCGTCGGACCGTGCGTCGAGGACAGCTGGAAAACCTTGAATGCGGGGGAATTTTTGTTCGTAAACGGAGAGTCAGTGATGGGCGCCCAAGCTATCATGACGATTACATACCGGCCTGCATAAATAGCGCATGAACGTTTGAACCCAAGATGAGCTGGCCCGACCGCCCATCTCCGCCACCACCCCAATTATAAACACGTCATTTGACCGTCATACAGCATACCATCATGAGATGTATCTTATAATAATTAGTTCTGAGCGAGAATAGTATGATGCAGATGAGATGCGCGAAATATTCGACAAATCAGCCATGGACAAGATTTAATCTAAGGCTCTGTTGTTTGCGTCATTTGCTTCCGTGTCGCATCGCGCACACGAACATAGTTATTCCAAAGTACTTTCCATTCTGCTTCTGGTGTGCCTTCCCCAGGCTCACCAATGCCGCCCGAACGGTCTGATGAGACACCTGCCCACCCCAAAGCGCGTTCATAACACTCAAGGGCGCGTTCCGCACCATCTTTCTCGCCTTCCCTCAGTATACCTATGAGATTCCAGGCTTCAGCAGCTGTCCGGCGAGCATCGCGGAGAAGACTTTTAGCTGGCTTTCGCATTGCGTTCGATTTCGTATACACGGTAACGAGAGATGCTTCCGAGGCAGGCGGATGGGGAATTGCCGAGCCTGGTGCATCCGGATGGGTGAATGGGAGACCTGCAAGGGCAAGAGCAACTCGCTCAGATGAGTCTGCAGCGCGCGTGAGCCATTGTATGGATTGTTCAGGTGCTGTGCGGAGGGCGTAAAGAACTTCTGCAAGATGAATGGAAAGCAGAGACGATCGGTGAAGTAGAAATAATGAATGCAATGCCTGCGGTGGAGATGCTGTGGAAATTCTGGAAGGAGATGGAATCGAGCGTAGAAGATCAAGCCCGGACTCCTGTACATGTTGCGCTTGCTTGAGGTGGCCAGAGGTGGAATAGTAGGCAGAAAGCGATACCAACGTGGAGGCAAGCGTGCGTTGTGCATACGGAGATGAAGGGATGGCCTGTGTAAATTCGGGAGCCGAAAGGTTTGATTGCTGAGTGCCCTGGGTGAGGCTGATGGTCCGCGCCCACCATGCAAGCGCGTCCTCGAAGTCCCCGAGGCGATAGTCAAGGTCCCCGAGTTTTAATGCAACTCGTGCGGCGCCCGTGCCCTTGGCGGGCAGTCCAGCCCACACTCGCTCATACTGGAACCGGGCCTGTAAAAGTGCATCCCTCGTCCCCATACGCTCGAGAACTGAAGCGTGGCGGGCGAGTAGCTCACCCAAAGTTTGTGGGCGTAACTTTCCGGACGACATTTTGCTTTCGGAAATGCTGATAGCAATAGCCATAAAATTTTGAGCGACCTCTAGGCGAGCCTCTATGACGTTGAGACTACCTGTGCCCTGGGAGCCTCGTCCCGAAGATGTGTCCGAGCGGCTGATGATCGCTCCTGAGCCCGTTCCCCAGTTCTCGGCAATCCATGCACTACGAACAGCATGCCTTCCTTTGAAGCCAAGTGCTGGGTCCGTCCCACCTTTGTCCCCGCCTGACCACTTCTCTGCCTCGTGATCCCACTCCCACCTGCGTACTTCGCTATCTTGATCACATGCGAGTTCGACGTTCTCTACCCACATGTGTAAACCTTCGAACACTGTCCAGCCGGTGATGCCGAGTGCAAAAACACCCACAAGGGAAAATTTTGCCAGGCGCTTGAAAAAGTCCAGGGTAAACAATGTCGAGTGGGTGAAGGGATCACCGATGAAAACGGGTTGATCCGCATGCGCGTCTTTTTGTCGTGACGTGGGCTGCTCATTGCTCGTACTTCGTGATTGAAGCCGACTATGTCTGGGTACTAGGGGTGCATAGATGCGCAGTGGGCGAGTAGGCAAGTGTGTTAGTGCTCTGAGCATTGGAGTTCGAGGGTTCAAACTCAAAGTTTGAAAGTTTGATGAACAGCAGAAGGTTCGGAAGGTTGCGAGAGGTTCGTATCAGATGACTATCTTGATGAGAGGATCAGAACTCGGCGCTCAGCGCTAGTGATGGAGGAAGCTGAAAGTTAAGACCACATGAATATTCAAGGGTGCTTCCGAAGATAGCTAGGATGACAATATCCCACGTGATCTGTCGCGTCACCACCAATTTCCTATTTCAGTCTGTTTAAGTACTGATGCCGCTGCTTTGGCTGTGCTACCTGGCTGTGTTTGTTTCTGTCATGTATGTGCAGGCGGGCGTGCGCGTAGGTAGGACTACAGCATGTGTCTTTACTTAGGGCGCTGGCAGCAAATATCCGTGCAGGACTCGGATCGAGTTGGCGGCTGCGGTGTGAATATTAATATTTTGTACATAATATTAATAAATATTTTGCGCCGCTTGAAGCTTGAGCTTGTTGGCCCAGCTTGATCGGAACCTTCATCCGGATTTCCAGTCCCTTTCACCACATCTCCGTTCGTAGTATGGACTCGGACAAACTGGTCGTCCGCCTCAATGCGAATCGACAAATTTCCGATTTGTTGTCGGTGGTTCTTTCCAACATCAGTGCATCAAGCATTCCATTTCTTGAACACCGGTTTTGACGCCTGGCTCGATTCGAAATAGACACGAGGTCACACATGATGCATCTGATGCTCAAAGCGGTGCGCCTTCATGTCAGGCACTTACAGAAGCCTCGCCTACATTGACTCCAGGGTCAAGTGTCTACCCTACTTATAGTTCGATGTATACATCATCTCCGTTTCTCGCCTCTCACTTGTTATCGAGTCGTCTCTGGTGTGTACAGGCGCTACCATGAACTTCCTCCCTTGGGTGTCACTGTTCATTAGCATCCTTTGGGCCTCTGCGGTAGCTGCCATTCCATCACCGACCACTGATAAACGGGCTTCCAGTCCTTTTGTCAGCACCAGTGGCCCTGGCTTTGTGGTGAACGGCAGGTATGATCAATCCCCATTCGACGTGAACCCGTAGTAATTCATCATTCATCAGTTCGTTGAAGTACATCGGTACCAATGCTTATTGGTTACCTACGCTAAACACGAACGAGGATATATGGAACACGCTTTCGAACATTTCAGCTATCGGCATCAAGGTGGTCAGATTATGGGCTTTCAATGGTATCTATTACTTTTTTACCCTTTGATGAAAATGATGCCATAGATAACGATCAGATGTGTCTACCGTTCCCGTGAATGGCACTTGGTTCCAGCTTATCCAGAATGGCACCCTCTCCGTCAACAATGGACCGAACGGCCTCCAAAAGCTTGACACGGTCATTCAGATGGCCGAGCAACATGGCCTATACGTCATTCTATCTCTCACGAACAACTGGTACCCTTTGCCACTCTTGAATTCGACGGTCCCTCCTATCAATAGTACCGCCTTTGATGTCACGCCGGGCACGAACAACACCCTTCCTCGCAATTATCTATCTAACAATTATGGTTGGTCTTCATCAGACTCTTAACCTCTTCATTGATTTGATCATGACTGTAGGTGGCATGGATCTATATGTTCGCCAATTCGGCCTCCAAACTCACGACCAGTTCTACACTGATCCATCGATTCTAACGGCTTTTATGAACTACACGACGCAAGTGGTCTCCCGCTACGTGAACAGTCCATCGGTCTTCAGTTATGAATTGGCTAATGACCCCAGGTACGTAATGGCTTATCTTGTGGGGCCTCTCAGTCTAATGCACTTTATTCAGATGCAACTCTACCTTGCCAGCATCTGCTACCTGTACGACAGAAACGATTACGACCTGGCATGCGACGATAGCTTCGCACATCCGCAGCATTGATCCAAACCACCTCATCTCTTCAGGGTACGTCACAATGTCAGTCACGACCGTAGGCACCCTTTGACGACTGTTCTAGTGTCGGAGGATACTTGTGTACGGATTGTCCGAAATTATACCCTCTGACCCCAGCCCCAGCACCTCCTGCAACATCGCCAGCTCCTGGTAACAAGAAGCGCAGCCAAGCGAAACCCGTGACCAAGGAGCAAATCCTTCGAGAACGATCTGAGAGGAGACGCCGAAACAGAGAAGCTGCTAAACGTGCGGGGACTCTGGTGGAAGATGGTGTGCGAGTAAGAGGACGGTGGGTTTCGACTGGTAAGTCAAACATATCGCAGCAGTTTCTTGGCTGATTATGTTTGACAGGTACCAAAAGGCAAAGTACTCCGACTGTGGGGTCAGTATATGATGGTTCATACGGCGTCGATAGTCAAGACATTTCGAACATCCCAGATATCGGCTTCTCGTCCTTCCAGTTATTCCCCGATCAGCAATCATATGGTCCCGTCGACCCGAACGTCGCGCCTTGGCAAAGCATAGAGCAGAACGGTGCTCAGTGGATCACCACTCAGGCCCAAAGTGCTTCTGCGTGAGCATCCTGTGGTTGTCCAATGCGTCGGATGTCTGATATCTATTGCAGCGTCGGGAAACCTTCGATACTCACTGGTTTTGGTCTGGTTACGCAATCCAATGCTCCTAGCTTCGTGCCATTCAACTCTACAGTTGCTCCGTTTGCTGCTGAGAATCGTGAGGAGCTTCTGCAACAAGTTGCGTTTGGCTAATTGATTCTCCTAGCGAGTGCCAGCACAACCTATGGTGTGACCAGCCAACAACAAGCAGATACTTACACATCATGGCTTAATAGTACGTTCTTCAATATCACCCTTGTCATCTCTTTCGGCCTTACAAGTATTTGATTAGCTGGTATTGCTGCGGGACTCAACGGCATAATTCAGTACCAGTGGGGTCAGTCCAACCTTACAGCTGAACCGGGTACTACCGTTAGCCCATCTACTACCACTGGAGAGTCGCCTACGCCGAGTAGCCCAGGACAAGCGCCCACTCCTCAGCAAACCACTGGCCAGTCCCCCAATGATGGTTACTCTACGTTCGTAGTCCAGCCATTTTATTCTTGCATGTACTGACTTCCTTGTAGTACCGGCTCCACCACTGTTCAGCAAATTCTCGGGGGCGCGGCCCAGTCCATTGCCGCGAATTGAAAGACACTTGGCATCATATTTAAATATTGACTTGCTCCCAGATTCAACGGACATGTGGTATCCTTTGGCTACGCTGTTGTACAATCTGACGGTGAAATCGCGTCACCTTCTTGGACTCTATCTGTGCGGACTTCCAGTACAGTTGTTTTTACAACCATGTAACTATAGATAAGCAAGTACTTTGGTACCACGAGTAGAAGGTGTTCTTGTCACGTAGTACTAGTGATTTAATTTATTGTTACGACTGCAGCCTCGGTTTGGTCCAGTAATAGTAGAACCAGTTTGCAGCTTTAATTGAGTCGGTTCATGGGGGCGTTGATCGATCAGCGATTATCAGAGGCGCTTCAGAAGCAATGAAAGATAAAGATGCTGTAAACTTGTACATTGTACATGTAAAGATAGTTGCGGGCCCGCGTGGGTCTTGGTCTAATGACAGGCGACATGCCGCGATAAAGCCAAGAAACACAGGGCGAGATTGATGGTCAATTCAGTGAATTACTGAGGAGCTTGTCAGGAGCTGTCCACTTGCCGCTAGATCTGAGTCCGCATGGAGTTTGCAACTGACTAGACTTATTCTAGATATATCACCTCACCGGGATTGACCGCGACGACTGTTGGAATCGAAACTTAGACTCAAACCTTACATTGTCACAGTCACGTCACGAGCTACTCGTCACAACGTTACAACATTTGCTTGTAGGGCGGCAACACCATGTGGCCATTAGGTTTCTGGTCCGGCCCAAGACTTCCTCGTCACCATCTGCAAATTCGGTGTTCATGAAGTTCTTTATCGACAATCTACCTGTCTGTACCATTATATTTGGTGGACATTCGCAAAGAATTATGATGCTGAAGTCCTCTGCTTCAGATTATCTTCCCTTATGACCGAATTTACCCTGGTTCGTGCATTCAAATGCCAACCACGCTTAATGCTGACTTTGTTATTGCCTGCAGAGCAATATGCGTACATGTGTGATCTCAAACGAACCCTGGATGCAACAGTACAGCGCACGTAAATATTGTCCTGAACTTGCTATGCTGACCGCTTTCCTCTAGGGGCACTGCGTTTTGGAGATGCCTTCAGGAACAGGGAAGACCGTTTCACTGCTGTCTTTGATTGTGTCGTACCAACAGGTCCGTTTCCAGCTCGCGTCGCAGCAGATTTATGAACGCTTCTCGCTAGTTTTACCCCACGAAACGGAAACTTATCTATTGCTCACGGACAGTTCCTGAGATTGAGAAAGCATTGGCCGAGCTGAAGCGTCTCATGGCATACCGGATCAAGTTTGCGGAGACTCCCGAACAGAAAGCAAAAGAAGAAAGTTTTATGGGGCTTGGACTTACGAGTAGGAAGAACCTTTGCATACACCCAGACGTGAGTACACATAAAGAAGCTGGAAGAGCCCGCTCCACGGCTTACTTTTCTTGGTGTGCCACCTTGCTAGGTCTCTAAGGAGAAGAAGGGCAAGGTAGTCGACGCCCGTTGTCGAGACCTCACTAATTCTGCTACATGTGAGAAAGGTCGCGCAGACCCAGGCTCAGTCGAATTGTGCGATTGGCATGAGGTGAGGCAGTGAATTTTACACCAATTGCTCCATAGGTGCTGATTCATCTTAGAATTTGGGTAAAGGCGAACCTGGGTCCTTAATACCCCCTGGTATATGGACACTAGCCGATGTTCTTCAGCACGGGCGTGAAAACAAGACATGTCCATACTTCACCGTCCGGCGAATGGTGAGTGACGTCAATAGCACCTAGTAATCCTCATCAACTGCCCAAGATGCCATTCGTGGATGTCATCATCTACTCATTCCACTATCTGCTTGATCCCAAAGTTGCCGAACAAGTTTCCAAGGAACTCTCAAAAGATGCCATCGTTGTCTTTGACGAAGCCCACAACATTGGTAGGACCTTGTTGAATCACTATTCGATTTCTCTATAATTTATTGCAGACAATGTGTGCATCGAGTCGTTGAGCATTGACTTGACCCGACCCATGTTGGATTCAGCTGCACGCAGTGTCGTGAAATTGGGTGAAAAAATAGAAGAGTTGGTGTTTTGTGTATCATCAGGATGGTAGCACTAAACTATATTCTTTTTAGGATCAAGAAAACGGACGCGGCCAAACTACAGGACGAGTATGCGAGACTTGTCGAAGGGCTACAGGAATCGGCGGCGGACGCTTCGGATGAAGACGCATTCATGGCTAACCCAGGTTCGTCAAGAACGAAAGCAGCCCTCCACTCTACTGAAATTTCCAGGAAAGTTTTGCCAGACGACCTCCTCAAAGAAGCTGTTCCAGGAAATATCAGAAAGGCTGAACATTTTGTAGCATTTTTGAAGCGATTCGTGGAGTATCTCAAGGTACTTAGCCTGACGTTTACGCAGCACACTCCGCTGACAGTTATCATAGACCAGGATGCGCGTTTTGCATGTCGTTGCCGAAACGCCATTGTCGTTCCTACAGCACTTGAAAGATATCACTTATATTGAGCGGCGACCATTGCGGTAAGCATCATTTTTATTCCGCTAGTATTCTCTAATGTCAGCCTTCAGGTTTTGTGCAGAGCGACTACAGTCGATGATCCGTACATTGGAGCTGAATCGGCTAGATGAACACTCAGCATTGCAGAAGGTCGCAAGTTTTGCAACGCTCGTTGCAACTTACGAAAAGGGTATGAACACTAATTCTCATTAACATCGATATTAACTCTTTAACAGGATTTCTTCTTATTCTTGAACCATTCGAAACCGATAACGCGACTGTTCCTAATCCCATTTTCCACTTCACGTGAGAGTTCGGTTACCTGTTCCAAAGTTTATTGCCTATTCAGCATTAATTTCAGATGCCTGGACCCTTCTCTTGCAATCAAACCCGTATTCGAGCATTTTAGTAGCGTCGTAATTACTTCTGGAACCATCTCTCCGCTGGACATGTATCCAAAGATGCTGCAATTCACCCCCGTGGTGCAGGAAACATATCCTATGACACTCACACGCAATGCTTTCTTACCGTTGGTGAGTTGTCTCGCTAATCTTTGTGTTCTTGTTCATTGAAAAATACAAGGTCATTACACGAGGAAGCGATCAAGTCGCTATCAGCTCACGTTTCGAAGTCAGAAACGACCCTGCTGTGGTTCGCAACTTTGGAAGTATCCTCATTGAGTACAGCAAGATCGTACCGGACGGCATTGTGGCATTTTTCCCTAGTTACCTTTACATGGAGTCCATTGTTGCAGCTTGGAATGATATGGTAAATCTATGTCCCAAGAGACGAAACTTCATTCATCATTTTTTCAGGGTATTCTCAACGAAGTCTGGAAGAACAAGTTAATATTTGTGGAAACGCCAGATGCAAATGAGACGAGTATTGCTTTGGAAAACTATCGCCGTGTGAGACATGCTCATGTCACAGAGGAGTTCAACTACTCACAATTACTGCAGGCTTGCGATAATGGCCGAGGAGCTGTTCTTCTGTCGGTCGCGCGTGGCAAAGTGTCAGAGGGTATTGATTTTGATCACAACTATGGGAGAGCTGTGATCATGTTTGGGTTTGTAATTAAATTCATAGATCAGAGCCGGCAACTGATGAATAGTAAATAGGGTGCCATATCAATACACGGAGAGCCGGATATTAAAAGCACGGTTGGAGTATTTGCGCGATGCGTACCGTATAAGAGAATCCGAGTTCCTTGGTTTCGATGCCATGCGCAACGCCGCTCAATGCGTCGGACGTGTCCTGCGGGGTAAGACTGATTGGGGTCTGATGGTGTTCGCAGATAAGGTCCGTCTGTCTTTCGAAACAATTGTTTGACTAACTGGCCAATCGTAACAGCGTTTTGCTCGTGCCGACAAACGGGCCAAGTTACCTCGGTGGATAAATCAATACATCACGGAGGTTGCTTCTAATCTCTCCACGGATATGGCCTTGACGCTATCCAAGCTCTTCATGCGCACAATCTCGCAGAACCCAAACGAAAATCAGACTGGTGTATCGTTATGGACACTAGAAGACATTGAAAAAGCGCAAGCAAAGCAGAAGGAGCAGGCACTGCTCGTGGAGCAACAAGAGCAGGAAGACGAGATGGATATCGACTATGGAGATGGTGGGATTGATGATGACGTATTGCTGGGCTTGGATGTGTAGTTATACATAAACTTTCTACGGAAAGAGTTCCTCTGGGTTGAAGGCTAAGCCTAACTGAGCGATTGGAAGAATACAGTAAATGATCCAAGAGGTGATATATATATACAGACTGTCGTCAGACGACCAGTGATGGGGTAGATCCTGTCATTGCGGGCACTGTGGACATGTCCCCGGACGCTGTGAACATGACAGATGAACACTAAACCAAATTTAAAATTGATGAACACGTACTTCTAGTGTGATCAGCCGCTGGGGTTGACTGGAGAATAACAATAAGCGACACAAAGCTTCGCGGAAGCAAAAAAATGCTATACCTATAATACCGACGGCAATTGCAAGGTCTCCCAGGTGATCCGCACGTGGTGGGATGACTGGTACTGAGCATGCAGTCGCGTGTTAAACAGTCAATGTAAGTGTCGCCTTGGAAAGTGAGGTGGCCGCATGCCGTGTTTTTCGTGAATCGCAGCTGTCGGTAGCACATCTTGAGACCAGGGCTGGCTATTTCAGTTTGATATGAAAAAGATAAAGAAGTTTGAATGGGTCTTACACTTCGTCGGCGGCGGTAGGACAACACAAGCGACGAGTTTTGAGTTTACCAAAAGCACTGCATTTAGTGACTTCGTGAGATCTTCCCGGCGGCATCGTTATTGGCAGGTGGCACGGGCTTACCGCTACTAGTTCGCTGGGCAGGAAAAGGTCGTCGATGCTAAGGTATACAAAGGCTGAGGCAGAAAGGCCCTCGATGGCTCCTGCTTTTAAGCCGAGAGTGCGCACAAGTATAATTAACTATTACATACGATTCATCTCGCGGTACAAGTCCGCCAACTCCCGTGTCATACCAATTTTTGGCCCATAGGATAGTCCTTTCATCTGCTTTTTGCCAAAAAAAAAGTACCAGTCTCAAGATCTCAGGGATGACGGTGCGAATTTTGGGCGAAATTTTCACCCTTTGACCTTGTTTGCAATTGATCGACGCTCATGCCGATGGGCGCGAGGCAAATGGAGACGTGAGCTTGTATTCTGCCCAAGGAAATTGTTTCCCGAACTCGTGGTCCCTTTCTCCATTCCGTGGAACGTTGCAAAAGGTACGATCTTACTGACAAGCTTCTCTTCCTGAGTTATCAATCCCCTTTTGGTTTCTCTGCAGCTCGAAGGCCTCCAGCCTGAGGATTCCAGGAAAGTGTATAAATAATTCGACATTTTGTGAGACCCATAGATTTTTTCGTTGAAAAGAGTCGGGGGATGATGCGGCACAATAGCCCACAAATCTTGTTACGGTGGCCTGCTTGGCGGCCGGTTCAGCGCTCGAGACAATTTAGCGGCATCGCACCTCCAAAGTTAGGCGCCAGGCTCCTATCGTTTCCAAAATACAAACGGGCATGTGGACTGTAATTTTCCGTTTACACTGGCCCGGTGCAAATAACCGAGTCCAATACCGTCAGCAGTGATTTGTCGCTCAAGAAACTCATGATCATCAACTTATCTTCATTTTGGAAAAGTTTCCTGCAACTCAACCATGTTCCCACCTCGGCCAAGCGGATGACAGATCTCTTGCTCGCATGTTGCCGAACTCAAGCGCTATGTCTTGCGCAGATTTTCCAGATCCCCGCTCTATTTGGACAAAATTGTCAATCGATGAAATCCACCACTGATCAAGGAAGGCGAATTGAAGCCGGGTAAATGTCAATCGGTAGTCTTTGCTTTGTCTTTGCTCTGGAAGTTCTTCCACGACTTCGAAACCCCGCGCTGGAATCGGCATTTGTATCGTGACGTGCGGGCACTATTACACCAATCCCCATTCTCTCGGCAATGATTGATGCAGCCCAGGCAAGTATCCATTATTGAACCTAATGCATATCTGCGATAACAGCTTCCTTGTTGAGACTATACGCCTTTGCATAACATTCGGTGAAAGGCGAAAACCTGCAAACTGAACTCAGTTATCACATCCTTGATAAAACACGTGAGAGACACGGTACCGATACTAGCCTTGGCAGCGAAGTTGTTCTATATAACAAGAAGGCCTACCGGGAAACGGCCCAAGAATTTATCCTTTGATGTGGTACAGCTCAGATAAACGATATTCCCCTGTCACCGTGTTCTGCTCAATGTTCGGTCATCGAGCGTGTCCTCGCACGTGGCACCCGCATTATGGATGCAATGGCTCATTGCTCACATGATACCGCGAACGTCAGTTAATTTACTCACGTTGAAATAAGAGCTTACGAGGATGTGACCATCTGTACTGTTGTTATCAGAGCATGGTCCGGATTTATTGTTAGATTGGCTCGAGTTTCTGGATCTATTGCTGCTGTTTCAATATGGCATCAGGTGACATCATATCACCATCAAATTCGTTGACCAGGTCATCTGTCAGTGTTGGGGCATAAAATTGCAGGATCCTGCCGTCTTCATAACAATCCATAAGCCGCCTCATCCCCAGCAACTGGTCAATCAACGGCGCCAAAAGCATGTCTACTTTGGAAACTGAAGGGAGTCATCGCCATGGCAGGCTTGGCGAGTTGGATGTTTAGAGACATTTAGTCATGACTATACACGCTATAGTAATAGCGACGACAATCCTGTGCAAAATGCTACGGTTCTTGTCCGGTCGTCGAGGATCGGAGACTAGGCAACAAGCGCACGACGAAAACGTGATGGGTTGCGCATAACAACGATCCACTAACGTACAACAAGAATCAGTGATCCTGAAAACTCGCGCTTTAGGCTTGCCAAGGGCATCCTCTCACCTTTTACTTGATGCAAATGACATATTCGCCACCCCAAATTTTCTTCGGGCTGCTTTCTATTGAAATTATCACGGAGATCATTGGATGGTCATCTTTGCAGATCTCAAATCAAGAACAGACAACCGCATAAAAAGCGAGATCTTCCGACTCAGCCCTGAGATATACAAAACATGCATTATACGTCCTAACCCCCAACTTAGTCTAATATTTGTGCAAAAAGTAAGATGCACCTCATGTTAGTGCAGGAATTTCCTCTGACGCAACCTCCGCAACCTCATCGTGAGAAATCTTTTCCTTGATATTCCGTATTGGCTCGCCCCTGATGACCTTCTTTACTTCCTCGGCATCCAAAGTTTCGTGTTCCACTAGGGCGTGCGCAAGCTACGAGCGCACAAACGGAAGCTAGTGAGATGTGAAGATTTACAGAAAAAAGAGCTGCGCGCACCAGATGTAGTTCCTCCTTCTTTTCCGTCAGGAGTTTGGTTGCCCGCGCCTCGCCTTGTTGCAGTAATCTAACGGCACCATGGTTAGCATAATGGCGACAACTCAACAGAAGTTACTCGCTTGGTAATCTCCGCATCTATCTTCTCCCTTGTAGCAGGGCTGATCGCTTCATCTTGGTCGCTATAGAATACTGGGCCAACTTTTTCCGAGAAACCCCATTTCTACAAAAGACACCCAAGTAGCGGTGAGATGCTCACGTAATATCCAAGAGAAATATTTGATTTATGCTAACCTTGACCATAGCGGTTGCAGTACGAGTGGCATGCTGAAGATCAGATGAGGCGCCGCTTGTGAGGCCCCCCGTCCCATAAACTGAAATTCCAAGTCAGGAGTTGCGGGAGATCGAGGTGAGAAGTACTTGCTAAGTCCCTCCGCTACGCGACCACCCATGCAAACGTCAATTGTGGCTTTGAACTCCGTCTGCGTTACTGAATACCGGTCATCTTCAGGTAGTTGGGAAGTCTGATAAATGCAAGAATCAGCATAGTTTTTCAGGCCTGAAAGGTCCACGTACAACGCCCAACGCATGACCACGCGGAACACACGTGACTTTGTGGAGGGGCATGGCACCATCTGTATAAAGAGCTGTTAAGGCATGTCCTCCCTACCACCATCCATCAGCTTCGAAACTTCTACACGAGATTTGTGTGGTTGATGATGCACCTCGTGATAAGCGGTCAACAACTTGTTCTTCTCGTCAATGTATGCGCTCTTCCTCTCGGCTCCCAAAAGAATGCGATCCTGTGAGACAGTGTTAGAAAGTCGATGTAAGTTAGCCGACATCTGAAGAACACGTGCCTTGGCCCATTCAAAGTGCTTGAGTGTGACCTCGTTATAACCTTCCTTTGATGCTTGTATGGCAGCCTGACTAATATATTATATGTCAAAATCTCGGAGAGACGAATAAAAAGCGCGTGTTGCACTCACTTCACCATGTTTTGCAATTCGGCACCGGAGAACCCTGGCGTGCCTCGCGCTAGTACCTTCGGATCGACAGCTATCGGTAAGCACGTCATGTTTTAGTGATTAGATTGCACCGAGCAGGAAAAAAAAACGTACAAACGCTTGCAACCACTTCTTTCATGAAATGCTGGAGGAGTTGGACTCGACCACGGATATCGGGCAAAGGGACAGCAATGATCCTATCAAAGCGGCCTGGGCGTGTCAAAGCACTAGATAAAAAATTGTCAGGGACGTCAGCACTGGAAAATGATAAGCCTAGCACTGACAGGTCCAAACTTTCTGGGAAGTTAGTGGCGGCAATGACGATGATACCTTCGCTTTGCAAGAAACCATCCATCTCCACCAACAGTTGATTCAAGGTTTGTTTCATGTAATGTTGGTCCCTATGACTGCGCTTCCCACCAACGGCATCCAATTCGTCGATGAAAATAATAGCAGGCTGTCTCTTCCGAGCTGTTGCGAAAAGCTCTCGAACACGCTTCGCGCCAACACCAACAAACATTTCCTCGAACTCAGAACCGGATGCGAAGAAAAATGGCACTCCCGCCTCTCCGGCTATAGCGCGTGCGAGCATGGTTTTACCAGTACCGGGAGGCCCTGTTAACAAGACGCCTTTTGGAAGTTTACCACCAAGGGATGCGAAGACAGTGGGATCCTTGAGAAATTCTACAATATCGTGGAGTTCCTAGAAGGGCGTGAAATATAGGTCTTCTCAGGCAGTTTAATTGCTGTAAAGCTTACCTCTTTCACTTCGTCGACACCATGGACATCACTAAAACGTATGGTCCTTTGTTGAAGTGGCTCAAACTCTGCTTGCCGAGGAACAGATTTAAGCAAGCCAGAATTCTCCAAGAGCACAGACAAGATGACGAGAATGACTGTCGAAGAATACAAGATTAATGAACTGAAGCTCGTGGTCTAATGTGGACTTACAAAATCCACTCAAGGCAGTCAAAACTAAGAACCGCGCAAGCCGCATGATTGTAGACCCTTTCGCTGGAAGTGAAGTGAGAGGTATGAATTTTGTGTATGTTGATGATTACTTACGCTCACTGATAGTGACATGAATTGGATTGCCGCTTACGCCACTGCCCTTGCTCAGGGCAGCTGCAAGATTCGCCATGTCCGTGCCCTGAGAAGCCGAGGCACCGTCAAGACGAGAAGTTGCGAGTAAAGTTCCTGCGCGCCCAGCAAGTACATCGGATGCAATCTCTTGACTTCGAGATGGAGGTGGTGTCGGCGATGATGCTGAGGGAGCATCAGAAGAGGAGTGCGAAACATCAGTCGGGGAACCGGTTGGTGAGGCATCTGTAGCCGTAGTAGTAGTACCAGTAGCCGCGGCAAGAAGCGAATCACGTCTGCGAACGGCCAAGTTGACTGAAACCTCTTGACCAGTCTTGAGTAAGGATGTAAGATACAGCTGGAACGCCGCATCGGACTGAAGAAGTGGTGATGCCGAATTCTACCGACATAAAAGTAACCCATGAGTTCAATGAGGTTATAGATATGCAAAACATATTTACAAATTCGCACATCCTCTCCCAACGAGTTATTACCACTTCATACCCAGCTTTCACTTGCGTGCCTACAAGAGCTTGATATAGGGCCAGCTGCTTAGCAACATCATCTGGATTTGCGTTGGCTTCTGCTTCTAGACGAGCGACATTCGCTACGACCGCTGGAGCAGGCGTCGACGATGGTTTCGACCAAGGGAATAATGACAGCGCACGTCGGAGACACGGCTGTGCGGTTAGTGGTTGGATCCGGTGTTGGGTAATTAGCAGGGAAGCTTTAGATGCGAGCGTAAATCTTGAGTAGGGTTGTATTGATCGAGAATTAGAGAACGAGCGGCACTGTATGAATGACTTTGGAGGCAGAGAAACGACTGAACGCCCTTGGGCGCGCAGAATGCCCGGTAACTACAAGATAACATGAATAATGCAATAGAATACAGTCAAACTAACAATTGCTTACCAGGAGGTGCACGGACATGCACTGGAGAGTTGGAGGGAAATGGTTGCGCTAGTGCTTGCGACAAGAGCGTCCAGTACATACACGCAAGAAAAATGGACAGCTTTACGTAAGCCCGCTTTTGATTAGATGCCGCGTATTATATGTTTTGACGCAGAACATGACTGACAAGCAGAAAGGTGAGTGGCTCACTGGTTCATAAATTCTGTTTTGAATAATGATTGCTACCAGTCATCGTCGCTCTGACATCTGCGTCCGAGACATGCACCGCTGCACTCTCCGCACTCGCTTCCCGAAATCAGCGCGATAAATCTGAGCCCCAAACCTCCGATCTTGCTGTGATCCTAAAAGACCTAGACTCTCTCCTTTCTCTGATTTACAATTCTAGCACCAAACTTGCTCTTGCGCTCAAACCATCATCTCCCACATACTCCGCTTCCCTACCCGTGATCGTGGATCTAACAAAATATACGGCTGGAATCGCTCATTGCATTCACCTTTTGAATCCTGACTCACACGGAGCGACGCTTATCAAGGAGGTGCAGCATGAGATGACAGCTATTTTGGAGGCTTTACGTGCAGTCGTACAAACATTTTTGAGCCTTGCTGCGCGTGGTCCATCGATAGCAAGGAGTGGCTCCGCAGGAGAAGAGTATCTTGTTCGGACAGGCGCTCTTCACGATGTCATAACTCAAGCGCGTGGACCAAACGGAATACCAAAGGATAATATATCTGCTATCCGTAGAATATGGAAGCAGGACCGAGGGGCTCTTGAAGATAGTCTCCGAGAAGTGTCTGAAATGATAGACGAAGCCGAAGGGAGCGAAGGCGATGATGTCGATGGCAATAATGTCGATGACGGTTGGGATGAGCTCGGTTTGGGTGATACAGGAGCGAAGATGGACAGGGATGAACTGGCGCGCGCAAAAAATGTACAGCACTTATCTACTGCTTTCAAATTAGCTCCTTTTAAACGCACCATTTGTCAGGTTTACTCCGTACTGCGGCTAACCGCACTATTGCACAAGCGTATATTCATGGATCTACTTTCGTCTGCACCGACCCCATCGCCTCCGAGCTTTGCTCTAGATGCTTTGCTGCTGCAGTCACATGCACTCCTTGCTGCGTCCGACGAAGTGGTCTCCTCGTTATATATCCCTCAGAACCCCGCTACGATAAGGAAGGAAACTTTGGCGCTGCTCGACATAATTAATGGACTCCAGTTACAGCTACGAATATTCTTCCCTGATACGTCCTCCCTAGAACACCAACTCTCCGGGCTCAGTATCGAGGGGGATGATAAGTCAACCTCGACACCTAGCAAACCCACGGCGGACAAAAAGTGGTTTGATATTTGCTTCGACCAGGTAACAAAGACATCCGCCAATCTCGTGTCCCCCATGTATAAGCCACCCTTAGGGGTCGGCCAGAAACCAAGATAAAAGATGCTCCAGAAGTGTCAGTTGTACAATCATTGATATATTGATAGAGTATAGAAAATTTGTGATATTGCAGTGAATATGTATTCACAAGTCTAGTATTGCATGTCCGAAAGCAAGATGCACAAGTCAAACAAACCAAGAAATGAAAGCCCTCAAGCTTAAGCCTCTCCCTCCTCTTTCGTGGCACTCCGGCTCCGCTCCCTGTCGTGTCGTAGACGCGCTCTCTCCTTGTCGTACTCCTCTCGGAACTTAGCAGCAAGGAAGTTTGGGTGCAGAGCCATACAATTGTTGGCTCTGAGTTTTTGTTCAAAACCGGCGATCTTGTCTGCTTGTGACTGCAGATCGAAATGATGTTTCTGCACTCGAATTAGAAACAAATATCCAGTGCGAATAAGATAAAAAACAGACAGCTTCTTCCGCGCGCTTAGCCTTTGCTTCATCACGCATCTTGTTCAGCTCTTTCCGTCGTTCTTCCTCTTTCTCTCTCCTGTTGAGTCCAGAACGAGGAGTACTACCACCAGCCTGCAGAGCAAATAATCATGTAAACGTGCAAGAACATTGTCAAAGCTGACCTACCCCTTTAAAGAGCTCAGCATACACGCTTTTATCTCGCAAATCAAAATCTGCTGCCCCCATGAGACCTGCAGCCTTACGCTGCGGATGAGGAGCACCAATTTTTGTCACATCATCAGTTGAAGGTGGTGGCTTGGAGGGGGCAGCGGTGGATTGGGATTGAGCGGAAGTGGCAGCTGAGGCAGAGGGTTTGTTCTTCTTAATTGTTGGGAGTTTGCGCTTCTTCAATTCTGGCGGCGGCAAGGCGGAGTGGTCAGGTACGGCAGATGAATCGACTACTGATGGTGGATGGACGGAAGACTCGTCATCCGCAAAGAGATCAGAGACCTGACTCTGGGCTGTGATGCTAGTAGACACAGATAGGGTGTCAGAAGGAGGAATTTTGCGTTCGACCTTGATCATGATCTCTTTCTCTTTCTCCTTCTCTTTTCCAACCTTCGGCTTACCACCCTTTCCCAACACCAATTTGACCTTGGTAGGTTTGTTCTTCGCGGACGAAGATGCCTTTGCTGCTTTTCCAACACGCTTTGGTGCGGCTTCAGGTTCGAACTCCTCGCCTTCAACATCTGGGAAAGGATCATCAAGAAAATCATCCTCGTCCACAAAGTCATCAATGTCGACTTCGGCTTCTTCTGCGTCGGAGAAGACTGCTTGTGTCTTCCTCTTCGCTCCTGATACAGAAACAGCCGTCTTAAAACGTTTTGTGCTCACATCCGCCTTACTCTTCTTTCGAGTTTGACCGGGGGCGACTGGAGCGCTGCCAGCGGCAGCGTGTAGATCAATAGGGTCATGCGCTAGAAAACGAGTTTCTTCGTCTCCATCCACCTCTCCATCCACATCCACATCCATGTCATTATCCACATAATGATGTTCATGACCTGTCGGTTCCGGTTCTAGTTCTGCAGTACGAGAGCGTTTAATGCGCGAAAGCTCAAGGTGAGCATCAGCAGCGTCATCAAATTCTTCCTCATCAGAATCTATGAGGCGCCTCTTTGGCTTGCGTTTGCTGATTAAAGGCTGGTTTGGATGAGCTATCTGTGCATTGATACACGAAAATTGTTCACCTTTGAGTCTGCTGAATCCCTGATGGCGACTCGGGACATCAGAGCTCAAGGTGGCTGTGTTCATAACCGAGTTTGGATTTGTTTGAAGCTTTTAGACAACAAATGCAAACAAACGCGTAAATTGAAGTGACCACAGTCTGGACTTTGGAAGTGATATTTAGGTGAGCTTGCAACAATTCAGCGAGGACTCATTGGCGGCTTCTAGTAAGAACAACTGACGCTCAATGCGCTTACCTTGCTCGTTATGGCGAAATTTTTATGGGAGAGGAGCACCCTCGCGGTACCTCGCTAACATGGCTGCCCAACGACCTTCTCACTGTGTCACCGTGCTAGGTGAACAGTACCCCACCGACCACATGACAAACATATCTCCCACAATCGTGTCAAAGCTCCCACTAAAGCTACACACACAACCCTCACATCCCCTCAGCACACTTCGAGCACTCATAGAATCACATTTCCCCACCTATGCTCACCTCTCTTCACTCTCTCCCCTAGTCACTCCTTACCAAAACTTTGATCTGCTATCTTTTCCAGCAGACCACCCTGGCCGGTCCGTGACAGACAGCTACTATGTCAACAAGGACCTCATGCTGCGTACTCACACCTCTGCACACGAAGTAGAGGTGTTTGAACGAGGAGAGACGAAGTGGTTGCTAACCGCAGACGTGTACCGGCGTGACGAGATAGATGGGTCACATTACCCTGTATTTCACCAGACAGAGGGCGCACGTATCGTTTCGGCAAACCCAGCTGGTATGAAGGAGATCGAGGAGGACAACGAGCGTCTCGCAGCCCATTTGGAACGATCCAATATAGAAATTGAAGATGTCCCTCATCTATCGCCGATAAATCCTTGTCAGCCAGCCCATGATCCAAAACACACGGAACTAATCGCGAAAAACCTGAAATTATCCCTGAATAGTCTTATGCTACACTTGTTTGCTGGACGTGTCGGTGCTACCGCTCAAAATCCACTTAGAGTGCGGTGGATAGAAGCTACTTTCCCGTGGACGACGCCAAGTTTCGAGGTGGAGGTCTTCTTCCGTGGTAAATGGCTGGAAATTCTCGGCTGCGGAGTCATCTATCAGCCAACACTCGACAACGCGAGTACGTTGATCACTTGGCATACATTTACGTGACGAATAACGCGTAATTAGATGTTTCTGACAAGCTGGGGTGGGCGTTCGGCCTTGGACTCGAACGGATAGCGATGGTTTTATATTCTATCCCCGACATTCGTTTGTTCTGGTCACAGGACCCTCGTTTCCTCTCGCAGTTCAAACAAGGCGAAATCACTACGTTTAAACCGTACTCGAAATACCCAGCATGCTTCAAGGACGTGAGCTTTTGGCTCCCTGAAGGCCAGGGGCTTCATGAAAATGACTTTTGCGACCTTGTTCGAGACGTCGCTGGAGATGTGGTGGAGGACGTTAAATTGGTGGGTCTTGTTCTGAATCAAGTATAGCCTGGCCTGACCTCCAAGTAGATGGACAACTTTACCCACCCGAAAACTAACCGGAAGAGCCTTTGCTACAGAATCAATTATCGTTCGATGGATAGGTGAGCCCCTGTCCTTCATGAAAACTTTTTTCTAACCTTCAGGTAGATCCCTTTCAAACGATGAGGCCAACTCTCTCAATGCACAGGTCGTTTCCTGTTTGCGAGATCGGTTCGGAGTTGAGATTCGGTGAATTAAATGTGCTAAAATAATATCTACGTGCATGCAACCCACCCACACCACTCATAGAGACTCTAGAGTACTTACTAGTGCAGCTAATAGTCCTCCCAGTACCTGCCCCGCCCTGCATACCCATTACCGCCTGAACTCCGCTTCATATCAATGGTATAGGTCATGATGTATCCTGCACGACGCCAACTTGCGCTGCACGCAATAATCGATCCTTAATCGTGTACCCGGTTTTCTGGCACTCTAAAATAGTCCCAGGTTCCTTTCCGGGTATCGGGGCTTGATACAATGCTTCATGCTGATTAGGATCAAATTTATCACCAGTAGGGTCAAATGGCTTGACGTGATACTTGAAGAGTGTGGAGAGGAGGAGACGATGGGTCATGTCGACGCCCTGATGCAACTCCTTCAGATAGCTTTGGACCGATTTTGAGTTGGATGATGATGATGAATCGGACGAGTCTGGGGAGGGAAGGTCTGCTTGGGTAAGGACATCCTCTGGTACGGACTTGAGGGCGAGTGCGAGAACATCTACGGTCTCAAGCAAGTCACCAGCAAAGCGAGTGATGGCAAAATCGCGTTGCTGCTCTTTTTCACGAGCGGCATTGCGTTGCAGGTTCAAAAAGTCTGCTTGCAGGTACTGTAACCGACTCTGGGGGACAATTAAGACGCGTGCAGTGTTCGAGGGAAAATGCTAACTTTTAAGTCCGTGGTTTCAGCTTCTTTTGCTTTGATGGTTTTAAGCAACTCAGTCTCCGGTGTGACTTCTGTCCCATCAGTTTCTATCACCTTCTCTGCGTCGTCCACCTCCGCTGCAGGAGCTTTGTCATCAGAGTACAGTCGTGTGCCTGCTATTCGCCGACCATGGGATGCCAACATATCTCGTGAGGAGCGGCCAATCCTTCTCGACGGCAGTGAAGCCGTAGAATGACGAACAAGCTGTCGGACCCATGCAGCGTTCATGATAATAAATGATAAAAAAGAGAAAGAGCAAAGCTCGCAGTGGTGTGACCTTATGAACGGAGCCAAACGCGTCCAAAATTTTCGGAAAGGAAAGGGTCGTGGGAATACGTTACGTATCCCCTTGAAGAGCTCATTTTCTTCAGCAGTCACTAGAAAATGGATATTGTAAATCAGATGTGCTCTTGCTTCTCCCGCGTGTCACTGTCTTTCAGATTTTCACTGTCTATCTTTTAAAAGTTCTTGTGTTGTGTGTAACTTTCGTTCGTTCGTGGGTTTGCTTGCAGATAATAACCAAAAGAGGCAAATTGATATGATATTTATTAAGATGCCTCGCCCAGCCTTTCGACCTTTCCTTTTATCTTCCATTTCGACCTCTTCTTCGGTTCGAAAGCGTCCAAGATCGATCCTTGTTTCTACCATCATGACCGCCCAGATCATCGACGGCACTACCATAGCCAAGTAAGTGATCTGTGATCAACGGCCCAATCGTTTTAATCCAATCACGTGCGTCCAGGTCTATCCGCGATGATGTCGCGCAGAAAATCAAGGCGTTCCAAGCTCAATACCCTCGGTTCCAGCCCCAGCTTGTAGTCGTGCAAGCTGGCGAACGTCCTGATTCGAGCACGTACATCCGCATGAAAGCCAAAGCTGCAGAGGAAGTCGGTATCAAGTTTAATCACGTCAAATTCCCAGAAGCAGCTACTGCCGACGAGATCATCCAGGTCGTTAAGAAGCTTTCGGACGATGAAGCTGTTAGTGGTGTCCTTGTTCAGCTGCCTCTCGGACCTCATGTCGATGCGGACGGTACCCGCGCTGTCACTGAGGCGGTTTCTCCCGAGAAAGATGTTGACGGGTGAGTTGTTTTCATGTGGGAAATAGCTTTATCTGAGATATCTAGCTTCCATGCGTACAATATCGGTCACTTGTCTTCGCGTGCTGCTGCCCCGTTGTTCGTTCCTTGTACACCAGCAGCTGTTATTCGGCTGCTGGAGAGCACTGGCGTGTCCATCGCTGGGTCAACCGCAGTCGTGCTGGGTCGTAGCGACATTGTTGGCAACCCTGTGGCTGCACTCCTGAGAAGCCGTGACGCAACTGTCACCCAATGCCACAGTCGCACCAAGAACATTGAACAGATTGTCAGTTGTATCTCGTGTGATTATCAGATATCACAACTTTCTCACGCGCACTTGCAGGTCAGACAAGCTGATATCGTGGTGGCTGCTATCGGCCAGTCGGCATTCGTCAAAGGTTCGTGGGTGAAACCTGGCGCAGTCGTTATTGATGTTGGCATCAACTTCGTTCCTGGTATGTTTTTGGTCTTTGCATACGCTCTGGGTTATTTATATTTACGACATCTAGACGCGACTAAGAAATCAGGTCAGCGCCTAGTCGGAGATGTGGATGAAGACGCGTTTGCTGTGGCCTCGCACATCACCCCTGTTCCAGGAGGTGTTGGGCCCATGACTGTCGCTTTACTGATGGAGAATGTATACAGCTCTGCTGTCCGTCTCTGGCAAAAGGCTCGGGAGCGTAAGATCACGCCCTTGGCACTTGACATCAAAGAGAAAGTTCCCAGCGACATCGAAATTGCTATGGCCCAGACCCCGAAGCCCGTCACTCAGCTTGCAAAAGAGATGGGACTCCTGCCTGACGAGCTTGAAAGCTATGGCAAGTTCAAGGCCAAGGTCGAGCTCAGCGTGTTAGACCGCTTGGCACACCGCAAAGATGGAAAATACATCGTCATTGCTGGGTAGGAATTACTGCAACACGTTCTCCTATTTGGAGTTGACCTATTTTAAAGTATCACGCCCACTCCTCTGGGTGAGGGCAAGTCTACAACTACCATTGGCCTTGCTCAGGCACTAGGTGCACACCTTGGACGTCCGGCATTCGCTTGTGTTCGTCAGCCTTCTCAAGGACCGACATTCGGTATCAAAGGTGGAGCTGCTGGTGGAGGTTACAGTCAAGTAATTCCTATGGATGAGGTAGGCTGTCTTTCTTTAGAACCCTTCTCGTTCTAATCTTCTTTAATTAGTTTAACCTTCATTTGACTGGTGACATACACGCTGTCACGGCTGCCAACAACTTGCTGGGTGAGCTCACTGAGTTTGCTTTGACACTCGATCTCTAACTTTGAGCGCAGCCGCCGCCCTTGACGCTCGTTTGTTCCATGAAGCGACTCAATCCGACAAGGTCTGTCAATGTTGGGAAATATGCCGTTATACAAGCTCACATTCTGCAGGGTCTCTTCAGTCGTCTTGTACCCTCCAAGAAGGGCAAGCGCGAGTTTGCGCCCCTCATGCTCAAGCGCTTGAAGAAGCTCGGTATCGACAAAACCAACCCGAATGACCTGACACCCGAGGAAATCAACCTCTTTGCTCGCCTTGACATCGACCCCGAGACTATCACTTGGAACCGTGTCCTCGACACAAACGACCGTTTCCTGCGCAAGGTCACACTCGGCCGCAACCCCACTGAGAAAGGTCACGAGCGTGAGGCCGGGTTTGATATCGCTGTGGCCAGTGAATGCATGGCGGTGCTGGCATTAACCACTGATCTCGTTGACATGCGCGAGAGGCTGGGGAACATGGTTGTCGCAACGAGCAAGCGCGGAGAGGCCATCACTGCTGACGACATTGGTGTTGGAGGTGCACTTGCTGTTCTCATGAAGGACACGGTCAAGCCCAACTTGATGCAAACGCTCGAGGGTACCCCTGTTTTCGTCCACGCCGGTCCTTTCGCCAACATCGCCCACGGAAACTCTTCTATTCTCGCTGATCGTATCGCTCTCAAGCTTGCAGGAACTGAGGAGGGCGATTCTTCAGATCGCGTTGGTTACGTGCTGACTGAGGGTGGTTTCGGAGCTGACATGGGCATGGAGAAGTTCTGCAATATCAAGTGTCGTGTTAGCGGCCTCAAGCCTGATGCTACCGTTATCGTCGCAACTACTCGTGCACTCAAGATGCACGGTGGTGGACCTGAGGTGACACCTGGAAAGCCTTTGGCTGATACTTACACCAAGGAAGATCTCGTTACCCTCAAGGAAGGTTGCCAGAACCTCGCTAGGCACATTGAGAACTCCAAGAAGTTCGGTGTCAAGGTCATCATTGCTATCAACCAATTTGCGTTAGTGTTGCTTTCCTATCATACATGGCTCCTTGCTGATTTTTGTACAGCTCTGATACCCGTGCTGAACTTGAGCTCATCCGTCAGGAGGCTCTCGCTGCCGGTGCTGATGCTGCGATAGTGAGCAACCATTGGGCAGAAGGTGGTGCTGGTGCACGTGCCCTTGCCGAGGCAGTCGTTGCAACTTGCGAAGGAGAATCTGCCTTTAGATTCCTCTATGACCTCAACCTGCCCATCGCTCAAAAGATCGAGATAGTCTGCAAGGAGATATACCGTGCGGCTGGCATCGAACTGAGCGAGCATGCCAGCAAGCAGCTAGAAACTTATACCCGTCAAGGCTACGGCAACCTTCCCAGTAAGTCGTCTTCATATACCTGTGAATTGATATTTATACCGTTCATTCAGTTTGCATGGCAAAGACCCAATACTCATTCTCTCATGACCCATCCCTTAAAAATGCTCCTTCGGGCTTCACCGTCCCCATCCGTGAAGTGCGCCTATCTGCTGGAGCCGGCTTCCTATACCCTATCCTCGGAGACATGCAGACCATGCCAGGGCTTGGCACACGCCCAGGTGAGTGATACCATGTGCTTTATCCAAAAATTATCTCACGAGACATTGTCGTGTAGGATTCTGGGAAGTTGGACTTGACCCACAAACTGGGCGCGTCGTCGGATTGTTCTAGACGCTCTGCTCTCGCGGTCTCAACCATCGTGACAAGGTACATAGTGGTCATCGTCTCGAATCTTCATCAGATTTCGCAGCTTCCACGCTGGAAGCCCCGTCTCAACACGGAGCTGTTTGCCGTTCAACACGTGCATAGGTCGCCGTCGAGGTGTTGTAGACTTGGGTTATTTAAGACGCCCTAATATTTGCTCTTCAGGGCGATCTTGTTACATGTATCATGCTTTAAATATATAGCTTCTCACATGTATTCATGATGTTATCGCTACGACTAATCTACGGGTTATTAAACACTTCCCTGTCCACCTGGGAGTCTCACACCGGGAATGGAATGTGCGTTGGAAGTCGAAGGGTACGTGGGTAAGGAAGTGGGTGCAAGGCTGCCGCTCTGCTTGTCATAGGTGATCACGTTATATGCAGCGTTTACATCCCTAGCGTACGTGTTGCCTTTGGTGTCAACGTACGAAAAGGTGTTGTCGCTGGTCCCATTGGCAATACCTCCCGAATCTAATATGGTGAGGAAACCCGCTAAAATACGGCTGAATACATGTTCCCTGCAGAAACAGATATCGTACCTGTCTGCTGACGCTCACTAATGTCGGATCCCAAGATGAAAGGCGCAGGGACAAGCTGACGGTTATACGAATGATCGAATGTGGTATAATCTGGAGCACAATTTGGTCAGCTATGCAGTGTAGTTGAGACTGAGCGAAACTTGCATGATGTCTCGGTATTATTATTGACCAGGGTTGTGAAGTTGATGTACAGGGGATAGTCGAAGTTGTCGGTAAGGACTGACACTCCGTTGTGAGTTGAGGAAACTGAGCCGGAGGATATCTGTGCAACGTTCTGCAATGAATGTTTTGAGTGATGAGCAAGTCATTGGGGACAACGATGGGTCTCGACCTGAATATTGGCGTTATTGAGATAATATTGCGTGTTTGCAAAGTCCATGCTCTGTTGGAAAACGACTTTGTTTGTCGTCCCACTACCGCTGACAATGGTGGACTCAATTTTGAGGGAGCGCTGGGCCTTGACCGTGACATTGACATCTGAACCGCCAATGCTCGCTGTTGTCTCCGTTATTGCATAGGGTTGAGCATCATATGTTGTGATGCTTCCCGTCGTTCGTTTTCCCGATGGGTCCGTGACAACCTGCAGGAGTCCAGATACATACCAGCTCTGGTTGAGAGTGTGGTTTGTTTCAGCGGAGGCAACGTCCAAAGTCACATTATGGGGCAGGCCGTCGGCAAACACCGGTGCAAATGGTGTGAGATCAAGGAAGTAGGTAGGAAGATCGATTGCACCATACGATGTGATGGGCCTGTGAACCACATGGTCGAAAGAAAAAATTGGGAGAGCGCAACATCATACCTCCAAACTGCGGGATTTATGCCGCCAGTGAAAATGACAGCATAAGGAAAGGCTGCACCAGCAACTTGGCCATCCACAAGGAGACGAACCTCACGGAAAGGGCCTCCACCGTATGCTGCGCCAGGTGGAAGATATCCGAGATATTCATCAGCTGTATTGTAGTACTTGAGAGAAGAATCAATCAGGCTTCCTGATATGCATTCAAGTGTCTCTCACCCAGAATTCCTCGGCTCCATTGCCGGACGCATAGAGCTCGGCGTAAATTTCAACAGTATTTTGCGGGAGTGTCACGTTGAGCTGGAAGGGTTTACCTGAGACTCATAACGCAAAGGGAAAGGGAAAAGCATACAGAAAATGCTGGTGGGACTGAGGCTTCGTTGCCAGTATTGTTTTTCATCGTTGATATCGGCACAATCATGTTAGCCTGTCCAGCTGTAGGGTATTCCCCAGACGATGCATAGAAAGTTGCATAAAGTGTAGCTGATGCGTAAATTAGCACGACATTGTCTGGAACGAAACGAAAACATGCGTACTTGCATACTCCCCGGTGTCAGTGGACGTGACGATGTTGTCAAGCTCGAGAATAAATGTTCCGGGTTTGTCAAACAAAGGGATATAGCGAGTGACATCTTTCGTATAAGTCCAAATAATACCGTCTTCGGTCGGCTCTGGGGTTGAAGTGCGCCAGACTGGGACATTGAATGTCGACATGTCAGTCCTCGCCATGCAATGCGGCATGAAAAAACATACTTTCCGTGTTCTGGAACGTGAGGATGCCAAGGCGGTCATACTGGGTTCCGTTTGATGTCACTGTAAAGTTGAGTGTTACAGCTGCCCAAGAACCGACCGCCCCGCAATCGGTTGGCGGACTGTGTGGAGTCGGATGACAATCAATTTGACATTGAAACGCAAGTAGACACTCACGTGTACTCGACGATCTCTGGACTGAAGTGGAAAGTCAACCCAACTTGGAATTGTCAATGGTCACGACTAACTCACTCTCCGTATGAGTTCCCAAATGTGCGCCTAGGAAGTAGTAATAGCTATTAGAGGTTCGAAACCCTTCAAAATGATTTACTCACTCCAGAATCTTCATCGTGCATTGTTGCCCACTGTTTGGAACCGGAGGCGGTTCAGCGACTTGGAAATCGACAAGCACCTGGGCACTGGAGAGCGCGGCAAACAATACACCAGTCAGTGGTGCGAATGCTCTCATCTTCGACAGCGTCGATTGCAGCTAAATCGGCCAGTAGCAGTGGGAAGTGGATACGCGTGGGGACTGAAGTGTTGTTACCCAGCAACATTAATATTTGCTTCGCAGGCTCAACTTCCCAACAACAGGAAAAAGGTTGATATCATGATTCAGATCATGACGGCCATGCGCAATATGATGGCACCGACGTGTTGGATTACAGTTACGGGCTGGTCGGATGTTGAACCCAGTGCCTACAGCACCGAAGAGTGCGCTGTAATTGTCTATGCCGCCAGGCGCCTGGAGGTACAGGAGCTGAGGCCTCCCACTGCGTGAGTACTATTCATATAACCAGTAGCGGTGCACTGAGATATCATTGTGGCAGGTCCCTCTCTAGATCTGCGCAACAATTAAACTTAGTTCAAACACCTTCCATCAATACTTTCACATCTCTTCGTCTCCATAGAACTGCTTGCCTCCCACTCATCGTCTTTGTAGCAAATATTCTCCATCACTCGTTTCAGATCATTCGCCGAGATGGCAGTAACTTCATTCGGCAGAACAACAACTTTGAGACTGCCGCCACAGAGGAAGTCGCTGGACGAGGAGGACGGTCGTTTCTTTCAACGAACCGGTACAGTGGGACTTGAGCTCTCGCACTCTACTTATATGGATTTTGGCCGAATGCCTCCACAAATTGCAGATCACCCTGACGTGGATCTTTCATCCCTACGGCTTGTTGAAGTTCCTTGGTACATTCGCCCGGAAGTGGAGATTGGTGGTCTTGCCTGCACTGTTCTGGATATCAAGACATACCTCAGGTTTCAGAGTACATCAAGATTTGAATGAATACGGCAAATTCCTGACATTTCCATCACTGCCCTACAGGACCAGGGCCTATCGTAAATCCCTCTCGCGCGTGCAACATGGCTAGACCTCGCTCTGTAGTACATTAGTCCCGTGACGTTGCGCAGCTCCAAGCCATCGGTTTACTGGGTTCTGCACTATTCACGGTCGCAAGGCTGTTTAACATTCCTCCTGACTTGGCACCGCGCCGCCAGATTTTGTTCTGGTGACCAGCGTACACTGTATATACCACGTTCGTCACAGCTTGTGATGGTCGATGAATTGTTCAGAGGCGTAGTGGTCCTATTTTCCGTAATACCGAGATCGGCCACCTGCAAATAAAACGCCAACATGGGGCTTGTCACATATATATGGGCGGGCGCTGATTGTAAGCCTTCTTAGGGTTGGAGTGTCTGTACCAGCACATTAATATTGCCAGCAAATTTTGCTGGTGGTGGTGACGTGTTCAAGCTCAAGCAGCAATAAATATCGTACCATTCTGTTCAGCACCAACTGTAAGCTGCGACTGACTCACGGCAGTGGATGCGAGTAGCAGATTCGGGAGCCAGTTCTCGGAGCCTAGAGTCTTGCTGTAGAATGGATAGCATCAAACCTCATAAGGGTTGCACGGTGAGGCTTATATTGTGGCGTACGAGTCAAGAGTCACTAGAGGGGATGGCGCGAGCCTGGCTGCAGGTCCCCGCTAGCCTGGAATGGAATCACGGGACGGAACAGAATAACGGGATGACCAAGGTATGACTCAAGGATGTGCAACCAGGCAATGCATGCCACAGCGTCCGTGAGTAGTGACTACTAGAAAAGGTAATTCAAGATCTTTGGGACACTAGTTATTTCTGTGACTGAGCGACTCGGAATACATTGAAATGGCGGCCTAAGCCTCCTCATTTCACAACCACTATGGCAGCCCAAAGCAGTTCCACCTTTGCAAATCCTCCAAACTATACTTTTACCTCTCATCGTCTTCATCGAACTTTACATGCCTCTGACAAGCAACCAATTGTCCTTGTAGCATGTGGTTCCTTCAACCCCATCACATATCACCACCTCCGAATGTTCGAGATGGCAAATGACTTCGTTCGACAGAACACCAATTTTGAGATTGTTGGTGGATATCTTAGTCCTGTCAGTGAGGAATACGAGAAGCCAGGACTGGTTCGAGCCCATCACCGGTATGTGCGGCCTTTGTGCTGCGCAATCTTATCTTCGAATTCATATTTACACGAAATAGGGTCAACATGTGCACGCTCGCTACAGAGCAGGAGTCTTCAGGGCTAATGGTCGACTCGTGGGAGGCATTCCAGAATTATCAACGGACAGCTGTCGTCCTCGACCACTTTGATTACGAGATCAATACGGTTCTTGGTGGGGTATCTACCCGAGATGGTGAACATCGTGATGTTCGGATCATGCTTCTCGCTGGATCGGACCTGATCAGCACCATGTCTGAACCTGGTGTCTGGTCTCATAATGATGTTAGTTCAACGCCTTGCGCATGTACATTAAGCTAATTAGCGGATGCTTAGCTTGATCGCATACTTGGACGCTATGGCACGTTTGTCATTGAGCGCACAGGGTCTAGTATGGATCAGGCAACAGACAGCTTGGCGCGCTGGCGGAACAGCATCTATCCTATCCCTCAGCTGGTCCAGAATGATGTTTCCTCGACGAAAGTTCGCTTGTTCTTTCGTCGTGGTCTCTCTGTTAGATACCTCATCCCAGCTGCCGTTATTGATTATATAAAGCAGAACTATCTATACCTAGACGACGGGTCGGGCCCGGAGAAAGAAAAAGGGAAGGACAAGGAGAGTGGAGAAGCTGAGACTAGCCTTCGAGACGGCGGGTCTCTGCTACAATTATAGCGGGCTTCCAGTTGATACCTCATATGATCTATTTAACTTGAATGTAGTAGAAGATTATGTATTCCCCCTGAGCCCGTAACGAAAATCATAGTTTCACTCCACCATTTTGTCCACGAAAGAAATCATGATCATAAGCGTGTACATTGAATTTAAGCTGGGTTTCGCATTGGCGGTCCTGACGTAGCCGGGGGCTGGCCACTTGAGGGGGCCTGCAAAATAAACGTATGGCTCATCCACAGATTCCATACACGATCCACACATTTACTTTTGGCCCAAATCCCAAGCCATTCAATAGATAGTAACAGCCGCGGTCTCGTCTTGGAAGTCCGCGACGATATATTTCAGATGTAGTCGAAAGTGACAAATATACTGGTAGAACACATATCAAGTGAGTAGGCATAACGGTCGTGCACTCAGTCACGGTCAGCTTGTCTCCATCGAAGGCACGCGCTGATGATCTCATGGGTCCCTGCTGGAAGTTCCTGTATAGTAATTGAGAGAAGCCTGTGTGATGGATGTAAATTAGACGAGTGTAGTGCGTGCTATTAGCAGTTTCCGTGCTTTGTGATAGTAATTGCTGGGGTACTGAATTAGTTTTGAAAAGTGGCTCGTTCCGTCCAATTGTCAGGGTGGTGGTGGTGGTAGTGGCAGGACGTAAGAACGTTACCTCCTGAGATGATTGGTGTGCCCAGTCTTGAGCCACGAGACAAACCTACCTGCCTGTTCTTTAAATTTGGTGGGTGAGTTGAGATGTCTTCATTCAAATCTAAGATTCCACGTCAGAAAAATGAAAATGGTAGTCTGAGCAGAATCTCGGCACAGAAGAAATCCCGGAATCAGGACCATGACACCTGGCAATGTCATGAACAGGATCCCACTCACCATGCGTCCGGATCCACAAACTGACTAGAGTCATTGAGCTACCATCACTGGGCGTTCCGCCACCAGTCAAATGGAACGTTCCAAGAATGCTACTGAGCGGCTGAGGTGAGGCTGTGTATCGAGCGCTGTACCACCGGCCCGTACCATACCCCGCATATCTAGATTTGGGGTGGGGTCTGGCTCCAAGATAGATTAATGGGAGAAGGTGTGGACTGACTTAACCTTAAGCTCGATCGCCATTAATATTACACCACGCGCACTTGCTGAGGTTGCCGGAATCGAGTTTCCTCCACAGGTAGGTGCTGTTTATCACCACCAGCTCTTGTACTCTTGCGCTTGTATGAGATACAGGAATACAGTAGATGCAAATCTGTAATGTCGTTAGCGTGGCGTCTGTGGTGCACAAGATGAGATACTTGCCTCAGCGCCATCGTTATGGGCTACAGTGTCAATGAGAGAGGGCTGTCCATGTTGAATCATGCAAATGGCAGATCGCGTGACAAACAAGGAACTCGTAGTTAGAAAACTACCCAGCCGTCATGACCCGTGGAAATTTTGTCATGTCCGGCGAAAGGCGTCAAAGATGGGACCGATGCAAGCGCACTCTGACTCGGAGTCCACAGGAGGGCAGGTTTACGAAGTTGACGAGAAGACGGAGATAAGAAAAGGTACACCGTTGGTAGAGGGGAAGAGAAGAGAAAACATCGCAGGTTCACAGACCCTGAGAATGTCAACCATCAACAAATGTCGTATGACCCGGAGCTACGGTGAGCCTTGCTGAGCCCTGGGTTCAGCGAGGCCGACCGTGGCTCGACACACTGCAGACTGGTTGGTTGGTTGGTTGTAGTTACCTCGTTGTTGGTAGCGTACACCACAAAACACAAGGATATTTGCATCCTACGCGACAAGACTAGAAATTATTGGGTTGGGTGTTCTAGAACAATGCATGCTCCGAGTCGTCGCAGTCGGCGAGGTGCGGAGGGGAGTTAAGGATGGAAGGATGCGACAAGTCTAGTTTAGGTCGTCCATGGTATTAATAAATTATATTACGTGATTCAGTTAGTTCGAACAAAAACTAGTGGCACTGTTGGACAACATGCTTTTGTTGCAGCATACATAACGGCGCTCGGCTTGGTCCCCGACCCCAGTTAAATTTTGAAGGACATAGAAGCTGAACATGCAGCACCGTGATCTGAGCGTATTTTACAGTCATCGTAAAATCGTTTAGGAACCAAGTATCATACATACCGCACGCCGGTTAACACACAGCGGATATCATGAATGTCAGAAAGACAAGCTTAAGTACCCTTGTGGGGAATCATTCAACTCTAAGACGTAAGGCCATGATCTAGATAATACATAACACCGCACAAAACAAGGAACGAAGGCTACATTTTCTAAGAACGTGTTAACCCTAGTGTACAATAGTGGTCTAGAGCAATGATAAAGCGAACATAACAGCGTAAATAACAATGAATATTGTTTGTGAGTGAAGACTGAGACGGAAATAAACTTTGGGAGAATCTTTCCCTAGAATCCAAACAAGAGCAATTGCGAAGCAGGAACTTGCAACAATGAATGGATTGCGGAGGAAGGCCATCATAACGGCTGCTTGAACGATAGTCAAGACTATCCGGGTCTTAAGGGGAGACTCTAGAAGGACGGGTATGGTCGGGACTCCAGTCTGTATGTCCTCGTCGAAGTCACGCACGTCTGTCATAATCTTTGGAAGACCTTCAGTTAGGAGCTCATTCACAATTAAATTGTCTTACACAATGACAGGTGCGATTGACCGTTGACCAAACGACAGTCTCAATGATCGTCCATGGAGGTGCATTATGGGCCGACTGCCATGATAACTGCAGTGCTGAGTGGACAACGAAGAACATCCCACAACTGTCTTCAAGTCAGAAACCACAAACCGTCCGTATGCGACAGCACATACCCTCGAATTATACCGTCAAATATAGCCTTCATGCCAGGAACCCGTTTGATTATGAATGGCTCGTTAGGTTTGGGTGAATCATATTCCACGTCTTGATCATCATTTGCCCGTATAAATCTCTTCAGTGCACCGATCCGCTGAAAATCAAGTGGTGTTGCCCACAGAAAAGCGGGGACAGTAAACACTGCAGTGACAAGCGTCATTTTTGGTGGACTCCGACATAAAGCTATGATGAGCAGCGACGCATTGAGCGCCAGAAAAATACGGGCAAGTTGTAACAGGGGGGCGAAGCGTTTCATGACAGCCGCACCCCAAGCACCTATGGCGACTTCTTGATCCCTCAGGTGGTCAACACCGACGGCAAGAATGTCGCATGTCACGCATACGGTGATCTTTTACACAATGTAATCAGAAAGTCTGTAAGGCCTGGAGTCCACAAACAGAGGGCTTACCGGCCTCCAGTCCAGCTGTCCGGCAAGCTCATAGGATAGGAGGGATGAAAGCACAAGACTACTCATCGCTACGACGATGGGCTGCAGGATTACAGAACCAACGAAAGTCGAAACTGTAGGTGAAGCCATGTCGTTGAAGGTAGGTGCTTCGAGTCCACAAGCTCGATAAGAGGGCGTACAATAGAGTCATAACTTTGCAGGTGTGACCGCTTTTATCGTCGAGAAGGTCTTCGGCTCCCAATCACGTACGTCAAGACCTCCTGCACCGCTCGGCAATAGTTTGGCATCTGGGCACCGGTCTCCGAGTCCTTGTAGCGTCGAACCACCCCACATAACAAGATCCCCGTTTACCTTGCATTGGCCGAATAAATCAGCCCAACACCATTCAAGCATGACATCCACCTGCCGACTATACCTGACACCAAAACCTTCTGCAGTCTCTCGCCGCCTCCACTCACATCACAAAGCCTAATGCTAAATGAAAGGACCTCGAAAACTCACCGTGAAAATCTTGATGAATGGTGAAATTTTTGTTGTACGCAATGGTACAGCTGCAGGTGGTTAGTCTCGGATCGGGATGAGCTATTACATCCGAGTAACTTCCACGGGTACATAAACCCGTTACCGCGTTGATGGCTGTACATTGTCCACTCAAAATCCGCAATTGCAATGACCACACAAAGCTGCACACCTATGGGTATATATTATTAGCGGCGCTAAAATGATTAATAGCTGGAAAACTTCTACCAACAGGTTCTGCCAAACCTGTTCAGCCCGGTAGACTCATCAGGGGATCGCGGCGAGAAAAGCTACTTTCTCCACCTTTGATCGGAACTGCTCGCTGACGACCTGTACCTTTCAAGCCGATTAGTAGCATGCGGGAATGTATCGCGGACATCCTCTGAAGGTACGCGGTATTTGCAATGACCCTCTTATCATTGTCCCCCTCACGCCGCTCATGACGCGGAACACCCCTTCTCGGTAACACTCAGTCTCCGAATCATTAAATCCAATCTCCCGGCAGATTGGCAAAAATTGGAGCAAACTTTCGCTCCACAGTCACATCAGAAGGCTGTCACGGTGGTTAATGGCAAGCCAATTCACTCATGCTAGCCTGAGTGTGCATGAGGGTGACAGCGCCCCCTCATGCACTCCAGTACCAAGCCACGCATTTAGCTGCTTGATCTAGAAGCCAATTTGCCTGGGTCACTCTCATGTTTTATTTTTGACGATTGACCTAGTGCTCTGCCAAAACCTGTGAATGCTCGGTCCCTCGGAGGACACACGCCGTCAGTCAAGATAAGAGGCGGAGGCTTGAAAAATGTTTAGACGGACAAAGATTAGTCGAGGGGGGACAAAGTTCAGGAACGCCCTGAGCCGCCAAATAGTATTGATGCTGATGCGGTTATCGCGAATGATTAAGCTTCAGTTCCAGGGAACGCTTAACGCCAACGTTAACTATGGGTGATTAAGCTTCTACAGCTTCAGGTCAACGACCTTCACAACAAGTTTTTTGTCAGTACTGTTTTTCCCTCCGCATAATCCCCGACCTGCTTCTCCTTCAGCGCCAGCGCCAATCATGTTGGTGAGCGGCTTGTCTCGTTTGTCTAATTGGGGGCTGATCCACTACTAACTACAGGTACGGGGGCCTCTTACGTTGCCTGAGTGTGCAAAAACGCCCTGTATGTTTCTGTTGAGCGGTTGTACCTTGCCACAATGCCACACTGCTTGTCTGCGATAAATTAGTGCGCCTATCAATAACACTGCCTTGTCGATGAGCCTATCGGCGTGGTTTAATCTCTGCAGGTCACGGTTATGCGAACCCCTGGTATGACTCTGTAAGTGTTCCTATTTGTGCGGATAGATGATCACCCAGCAAACAATTCCGCCGTAGTTGACATAAATTTTTCTTCAGCATACGGTGTTACTCAGGCTATACTGGCATACCAGGTGACTTTTCCCTTTTTTTTCCGTATTTCCACAGTTCTGCCCACTCAATAAACCTCTGACTCATCCTCCAGAAACACTCTCATACGATGCACGTACCACACTCCCCTCACCAGCACCCAACGTCTAGCTCACCGCCTTCAGTCACATCTTGCAGCACTCCATGCCATCACCATCGCTGATTCTAGCACCACACAGCACGAGGCAGCCTGCCCCCGACAACTCATGTCATTCTGATACCACAACTTAATAAGAACATTTATGTTCTTCGCAGGTTCATGGTAGTGATAGTCCAGTTTCACTCCTTAGGTCTAGAGACACATACTGCAAGTCGTGGCCAACATCAACCAGTCGTTGCTGCTGTGCGATCCTGAGTCCTCCCTCGGCGAATTGATTTAATCTAATTTTAAGGCAAGCCATCCATTTATATGTGTACCGCATTTATAAATATATAGATTCAAGAATCGTACTACTACTTACTAGTACTAGTAGCCTCGTGTACTTGGTAACGATAAAGTTATAACGTTAGACCTAGATCAAAACATACATCGAACTCGAAGAGTGTACCCGTTTTTTTTCCCTTGCCACAAAATGAATCTATGATACTCGATTCCGAAGTGGGCCCAGGACGCCCACTGGCGGGGTCCGAGCCGAGCACGAACAGGCGCAGCATTAATCTGAACATACATGAAAAGTGATGCCAATGGAGTTGTAATGGAGGAGGAGCCCCGGGCCTGTTACCCTTTCGAAATTCGGAACGGTAATTATAGGGCATCCGGAGTACTTCGGCTCCAAAATGTGGAGAAGAACGTACAAGCTGGTCGTCAACCAGTCGAAACGCAAATGCTCATTCCTCTCAGAAGACAAACACTTACATCACTCGCATTGAGATGAGCATTACGTGCATAAATTTGTGCGTACGATATGTGAAGGACTGCGTGACTCTACTTGTGACGGAAGCCAATCTTTGGAGGACGCTGCATGCAATAATAGAAAGAAACCAATGGTTAGAATTAATGTCGGATATACAGAGGGCGTGCCGTCAGAACTCGTGGTTGAATACATCGCTTTCGCCCTGCAATGCGGCAGCATGGTCACTCTCCACCGCTGCATGCCCATTGCCTTGTCTCCCAGACCCATATGTTCCACCAGCTGCATCTTCTGGCGCCTCCAAATCAACACTTGACTCCGCTCTGCGCGAGTAGGTCGACTCTAGATCACCACCATCGCCAGTTGTAGAGCGCTTCTTTGACTTCTTCCTTCGTTTTTTCTGCTCGGGGGCGGTATATGCATCCTCCGTTCTTGCCCACCTATCTTTCTTCTTTTTCTTCTTCTGCGTTGGAGCATCTCCCGCACCAGGAACTGTATCATTGAAGTTGGCTGGGTAATGCCAGCGAGAGCTTCCTGATTCAGCCGAACGCATGCTACCTTCCCGTTCAGGGTTGTAGTATGATTCATCGTCAGGCTTCCAGAGGGCACCGCCATTGGTTGGCTTGGTAGAGGAATCCTGTGTCGGTGGGCGGCTTGAAGCCACTTGACCTTCCTCCAGAGACTGATCATCCAGAGCAGAGTTCGGATTACGGTCATTGTATCTCCCTGCCCATTGGGAACGCCGTTCGTGGCGCTTGATGGTTGAAGTGTCGACAAGACCGTAGCGCTCGACCCACTTGGGTGTGCGGCGGCGATTCTTATTATTCCTTATATTCTGCAAGTTCAGAACACGTCAGTACTCTAAATCACAGAAACAATGAGGCTAGCGCTCCTATTACCTGTATATAAAAGTTGTGCGCGTGTCCTGGGATAGATAAGCTACTTAAATAAAATCAAACTATCGTAATCACAGCACATACCTGGAATGTAGCCGCAAATCGTGAGTAGAAGATTCAGCCAGAAGTCCTTGCCGATACCGAACCTTGCTGCCACAGCTGCATTCAAATGGTGGTCAGAAATCCACTCCACGATAGCATCATTCACGACAAGATTACAAAGATACACACCCAGTGGGGGAAAGAGTGTCCCCATGATGAAGAGTATCACGGCGTACACATGGTACCGCCTGACCTTTGGTCTTGCCGGTTTGTTAGTCTTTGCAGGCATGATCCTCGTCGTCACCGATGTTCATGAAAGGGAGTAAGAGCAGTAATGCACAGCCGGCGCTTGCCACTTGGTGGGTTGAGCTGGCGGCCGCAATCTCCAAAGGAGGAAACGACACGTGAATGATGCCGTTACCTAAACAAGCGTCACAACATCGTGTTCAAGCACCGTCCGTTATTGGACTTCGAATTCAAAGCTTCATCTTTTACCTCGACCATCCACACCGTGCTCATCGCTGAGCGCGACGTGTACATATATCGGTAAGTAATGGAACTTTTAGATCTACACATCTAATTTCAATATCCTCGACAAGAATCACATTTTGACTTGTTTCGCATCAGGTCCGCCTTCCAAGCTGGAAGGCACTTTAACAATTTCTATTATGGACCATGATGAAAACGAACCGGTGCTCGACCTCTCAGATGTCGTACATGATGAACCTTTGGGCTCAGACGAGGAACAGATCCATAGTGGAGATGAGGTCGACGTGACCAGTGCCCAACACGCCCATTCCTCATTCTCTGATTCATCCCACCACGGGCATTCGCCACACGACGGCGCGCCCCTTTCCCTCGACCCTTCGGTATCTCCGGAGCACTTCTCAGTGGAAATGCTGGAGCGCGAAATCGCCAGTCTCCTGCACCAGAATGCGACGGCTGCATCTGCTGCACTCCTGAGTGCCGCCGCGCAGCAGCGTCAGGCACAAAGCGAGCTAGACCACGATCCCTCTATTCCGGATTCCGCTCCAGATGATATACAGAAAGTCAGCGATGTTACAACTGCTGGTGATGCTATTTCTGGTCTCGGTCTCAATCTTCGCAGTATCACTGCCATGCTGCAAGCAGCACATGCACAGGCTTCTTCCAATGGGCGCCATGCTGAATCTTTAAAGCTCCACGACGCGGAGCTTGAGCATAGTCTGCGTACGACGCGCACCGCCCCCGCATTCCATTCCCTAACGGCTGGCGATACTGATGACTATATTGTGGATGGTCCTCGAGAATTGGGGCCTCGGGACTTGGACCTCCTTTACCCCACACAAGAGATAAGAGATGACGAACATCATGACGACCGAAACGGGAGTGCTACATCTTCACCACAACACAACCCTCGGACAGACGTATCAGACGCCCACGACGGCGTGCCTGGAGAGTTCAATGATATCAGTGACATCTTGAATCATCTTTCATCACACTTTGACACAGAAACAGAAACGGATCCTACTCACGGACACCTCCAGGCACCATCGACTGAAAGTACTTCTCCCATATCTCGTTCTCGTACCACACCTGCCCAGTCACCTGTTCGTTCTAGCCAGCCTCTACCCAGTCCATCACGCCCCACTCCACAACCTATTGCCTCTACATCAACAGCGCCCAGGAAGTCTCCCGAGGGTAAAAAGTCGAAGAAGGGGAAGGATAAAGATAAAGAAAAGGAACAAAATGGCGAAAAGGAGAAGGCAATAAACATACACGCCTGTGAAGAACCGCTATGTCGCAAGACATTCACCCGAAGGAGCGATCTCGCGAGGCACATGAGGATCCACACCGGCGAACGACCGTTCGTTTGTAACCATAGCGGATGTGGAAAGACTTTCATTCAGGTCTGTGTTATCTATAAAATTACACGCAGTAACTTACAACCTTGCGGACACGTAGCGATCTGCATTACACGTTCATCAACGGGTACACACAGGCGAGAAACCGCATTCTTGCGAATATCCAGGGTGTGGAAAGACCTTCGGGGACTCAAGCAGTCTCGCACGGCACCGGCGAACGCACACAGGCAAGCGGCCCTACAAGTGTGAAGACCCGGAGTGCGAAAAAACGTTTACACGTCGCACGACACTCACCCAGCACATGCGAACTCACGATCCAACATGGGAACCAGATCCCAACATGTGGGTAGCCAAGCTTAATGTTGTATTCACAGATACTGATTGGACGATGTAGAAAATACAATTTCAAAGCCAAAAAACAAAAGGTTTCTGATACAACAGAGGATCTCGAGCTAGAAGAATCAGTGCGGACTATTTCCGCGCTATTCTCGCAGACTGGGAGCGTCGTAACCAGGCCCCTGGAGGCTAGTACGCCAGGTGAGCCACTTGAAGCCAGAGTGGCGAGTATTAGTGCAGAGATTGCGGCTGCGATTGCCCAAGCATCTTCACGAGCGTTAGACGAAGACGAAGATGAAATGGAGGAAGAAGAAGGTGTTGATGATGATGATGGATGGTGCTCTGGACATGAGATTGGTATACCTGAGAGCATAGTGCCCAATACGAGCGGGATCAGAGGCAGTGGTGATGACAATGGTGGGAAGGGTATTCCAGGCGTGGAAGACAACGATGAGGACAGCGACACTTTTCCTATCCCACTACGGACACGCAAGGGTAAGGAACCGGTTTCTTTGGTAGGAATCAAGAGGAAACGATGATGAAGGCTCCCGGCTCGTGTATGTATTGATATTCTGCTTTTACGTATCTACTGTATAATCACAGGGAATTCATTCACGTTCGGGGTAGTAGGGCCTCCGACCTTTACCGGATCTAGGTACTGTGAGAACAACCTACTGAATCTTGACAACGTCCACAGTGGGAAGCGGATCCATCATCAAGGTGCTTATTGAACTGTCCGTTTCCATCCGCATAGCAGACGGGCAGATATAACACTTAAGTATTGTGAAACATTTCCATGTTTCCTTGCTCGCACTTTACAACACCTTACCTCCAATTCTACTAATGGCGTCGGTCTCAGAACAACCCCCTAGCACGGATCTGATCACCTTGAGCAGGTGAGCGTGGATGGGTTCCGGTACAATGCGCAGCTAGACATTGACGCCTTGCAGACATGTGATGGATGACCAGCTGCGACTGGGAGCAGCCGCTACGGGAGATCTCACCCTCTTGCTCATTGCTATCCAAGTGACTAGCAAGTTCATCGCTACCAATGTGCGAAAAGCCCGGCTCATCAACCTGTATGTTACACGCACGCTTGTATTTGGAACACCCCTGACGTGATCATCATCAGTGTCGGCCTTGCTGGCGAGACCAATGTCCAAGGCGAGGAGCAGAAAAAGCTCGATGTTCTATCCAATGATATCATGGTCAACGCCCTGCGGGCGTCTGGAAAGACCGCAGTCTTGGTCTCAGAAGAGCTTGACAATGCTATCATCATCGAGGAGAAGAACAAGGGAAAGTACTGCGTAGTCTTTGACCCGCTTGACGGTAGTAGCAACATTGATGCTGGTGTCAACATCGGGACTATCTTTGGTATTTACGCTGTGGTACGTCTCTTTCATGTTGATGTCTCTATTGCCCTGATCTGTTTGTGCAGAGACCGGACTCTGATGGGACTATAGAAGATGTGCTCAGACCAGGGAATGAGATGGTTGCTGCAGGATACACCATGTTAGTCGTCCATATGACTGCCTTTCCAAATGTCCTCACATCCATCTAGGTATGGTTCCTCAGCGAACTTGGTTCTTTCTACTGGGTCTGGGGTGAACGGCTACACGCTGGACGCTGCTCTAGGAGAGTTTATCCTCACTCACCCTGACGTATGATACCACCTCCTATCTCATGGCCATGACATTCCTAATCTATCCTTTAGATAAAAATACCTCCTCGTGGCAAAATCTACTCGTTCAACGAAGGCAACTCGATGTATTTTTACCCACCAGTGACCAACTACCTAAACTCGATCAAGTATCCCAAGACTGGTTCTCCTTACTCTGCACGGTACATCGGGTCCATGGTAGCAGATGTGCACCGGACTCTGCTGTATGGAGGGATCTTCGGCTACCCTGACGATAAGAAGAGCAAGTCTGGGAAGTTGCGATTACTGTATGAGGCATTTCCCATGGCCTTCCTGACCGAGCAGGTGAGTGTGTTGGAGGTGAACCTTGGTTAGCAGATTATTAACCGCATTATGCAAGGCCGGTGGAGTCGCGACTACGGGTACGATGCGTATCCTTGATATTGTGCCAACGAGCATACACGAGCGGTGCTCTGTGTTCCTTGGGAGCCGGGATGATGTGCAGGACCTTATGAAATTCTATCAGTGAGGATGAATAATATATGGTGTTGTATTTGAAGTATGTACATGTACTGCCATGTTCGATGGTATTAATTGTATGAATCTGTTTCATCACTGGGTGGATGGCTGATCTATGGAGTTGGAGGATTGCAGGCCCAGCCACAATGTTGATCAGGAGCGCTGGCTTATTCAGTGATGGGTAAGCATTAATATTAAAGGGCGTGCCAGCATGGTTAACTTGCACACCAGGGTTCTTAACCCTCGCGGTCTAGGAATGAAATCTGGCGTGATATTTGCGCAATAAGACGCACTGCTAGTATCGTTATTGTAAGAAGGGTCCCCGAATGTTGAGATTGGCAACGCGGTGAAGGCTTTCGTCGCTGCAGTCTGTAAAAGACCTGTGAAACCGGTTTACTCTTGATCTACCGCGACTGAAGCGCTGAAGACATTTGAAATTGGACCATCGGAATTCGGCGCCGTAGATGGTACCTGTGCAAATATTGAGCTGTCACCTGCCTGCCAGCTTATCTGGAGGTATTAGTCAAGAGCTTAGTGAGCACGCAATAAGTACCAGAAATCTTATCAGTCTTTTCAATCACACCCCCCAAGTCCCAAGTCTTGCATCGCCATTATAGCTTACGCCATCTCGACTCATCATGGCTCCGCTAAACTTGCAGGGACTCAACCTCGTTCACAGTGCTTCTCCTGCACCACAGGACACCCATGACCTACTAGCATCCTCGCCTTTCCCTGATTTCTCAGCCCACCTCGACCTATGGACAAACCTCGCGTTTGAGACTGACGAACCTCTCGCTCACAACAAGGGAAAGAGAAAAGCGGTGGACGAATCGGAGGAAGACGCGGCTGCTTCTCCTTTAGGCCTGCCTACCCATGACGGCCATGAAAACGTTGTGCACCCTGCCAGCACTACCATCACTACTCACTCTGATAGCCAAGCTCCACAGTTTGATTTGAATGCGTTGTTGGCTGGATTTGGCATTGACCCATTCACGCTCCCGCAATTACCACCCACACCTGCGGAGAATGCAGCAGCGCCTTCGCTCGCGCAATTGCTTGCTCTGCATACTGCTCAAGGAGGAACTTATTCTGTACCCCCTCCTCCCCCTGCTCAGCCTGCTTCACAACCTGCTACCAAGCGGGCTCGTACTTCCAAAAGCCCGGCGTCTACAGATACGTTCGACTCTGCATCTCCTTCCTCGCCTACTGTAGAGGAGACGCAAGGTGATTACACCAATCCGCTGTCTGCTGCAGAAGACAAGCGTCGTCGCAATACGGCTGCTAGCGCACGGTTCAGGTTGAAGAAGAAGGAACGGGAAGCTGCGCTTGAGCGACGTGCAAAAGAGCTCGAGGAACGTGTTGTTGAGCTAGAACGCGAGTGCGAGGGCCTGCGTAGGGAGAATGGGTGGTTGAAGGGGCTTGTGGTGGGCGTAACGGGCGCTGGTGCGAAATAGGAGGATGATGAATGGCGTAGCGCTGTGGAGTGATAGTCTTTTTGTGGGCGGCTTCAACGCGCTCGGTGTCTGGCGCTGGAGACTTTCAATTTGCCATATCCCTTCGCGAGGTGATCTGGAGGGTTATTTTCGATAAAGGGCTCGGCTATCTATTGCTGTGACGATAGAGGCACTTGTGGAGACCACAAGGTGGTGGACACCATGAAGTATTCAACGGGATTGTATTCTTATCGATATTTTTTTTCTTTACTCTGTACAAGCAGACGAATTCGGTTTCTTATCATGATATCGTGCAAGTTGTGTATTTGCGTCTGAAATTGCAACCGATATCAGCGATGCATGGAAGGTCCGCATCATGCGTCTATACCGAAATGAGAAGTGTGGGTCCGTGCGCTGTTTCAGAGGGTATAAAAGGATTTCTGGGTACAATTTGGATCTTTACCACTCTGGCCTTTTGGCTTAGATCAAGTGTAGTATCTGTTCTTAATAGTTTAACCACTATTATGAGGGCACCGCCCTCATTCTTTGGTTATCAAATTTTTGCCGCCCTTGTCCTCTTGAGCTCTGCTTGCAACTCGAGAGGTGTGATGACCTTGCCACTGCACTACCGGCTTGTGTCGTCGGGGGTTCCTTTTTGGGAGTTCCTTCTTCTCTTTGCATTTGTTTGGCTTCAAGGTAGTCTCTTGACTACTTATGGCCCTATGCAAACAGATCATGGACTCCCATCTCACGTTTGTTGGTACATTCTATCAAGATTATGAAACACCAGGGGATTTGACTGGCCAGGGCTGTTAGCAACCTTGTCAAGACGCTTGAAGGTACCGCATGGACCCATGATGTCCTGGGATTAATGTACATAATATTATAGATTAGTTCGCTGCCAACGGTTCTGCCAGCACTTTTTTGCGGAGTTCTGCCAAATCGGTTGGTAGAACTTCGTCAGTTCTGCCCACAACAATATCAGTAGATGTGGCGCAAATCCGAACGGGGATGGTGCATCTTGGTCGAAAATGAATATAAAGGTGGGCAAAATCCTTTCCTATCGTGGTATCCTGGATCCTAACTATGAGCTCTGCAGCACTCCCGCTATGGCTCAAATTTCTCGATCAAGTATGCCGCGTCTGCTGTCTCAATTTGAGAGCACGCCCTAAAAATTTGTACAGACGTCTAAAATCGTGACCACCTTGACTGCCGCTGCCCTTCTCTACACCCGTTCTGCAGGTGTCGTTTATTTCGTGACTGGCGCGGTCTTATGTGTACCGCTCGTCAAGTGCGCCAAGAAGACAATACGACAGGAACGCCCGTTACAGAACTCCGGGCGCAAAGTATCCTATGGGTGCGCAAATTCGATCCTCGTCACACGACCTAATTGCGTCCTCAACACGCTTCTGCAGGATGCCTAGCTCACATGCACTGACATGCACCTTCTTCGCCACATACATCACTATTGCTTGCCTCCAGCTACCCGTTCACCCTACCTTGCCCAGTTTCGCCTCGTTCGCTCCACTGGTCGTTTTACCATGGTTATTCATGATAATCACGTCAAGGGTGCGGTTGGGCCATCACACATGGCCGCAGGTCACCGCAGGAACTGCCCTCGGAGCTTGCTGTGCTAGCTTTTGGTTCAAACTATGGATGGATGATGCGGCTGGCGTCAGGACGACTGCATGGGCGGTCGAAGTGATGGCAAAATCATGGTTTCAGGAGCACGTATATATCCATCTCCTACACTTAGAGACATGATCATGACGATCTAACAAGTAAGTGTTCTGTTGCTGTCTCTGTCCTTTTGCTAATTTTGGTTCGAAAAGTTTTGATTTTGTGTATAGAACAAAGACAGTCGAAATGGCACTGCGTGTGGCTATTATGTGGCTGTCGTCCAATCTCCTTATTATTGTTGTTAGAGAGATATTCAATAAATGTAAATGTAAATGGAATATCTCTATCTCCCCCGACTGTTTCATGCTGTAATTGAGAAACTATATCCTTACTATCGCCGAGTAGGACGGACGTTTCATATTGGTTCGCGTCCACGTTACAATGGGTCTATAAGAAGGGCGTGTACGCGTGGAATCTCCGTCATCGATAGCGCTCGCTAGCTTGAGGCTCTGCAACAACTCGGCAGGCCCATCAAGATGGGTGAACAAGAAAGGAAGTGTAGCACTGTGCAACACTGAGATATGCAGCGATTGAAATGAAGCCGTAGCAATGCTCTGATGCTCTGGGCACGCTGACGCTCAACCTCATCTGGCAGGAGCGTCACTATCAACGACGTCGCGCGTGACCGTGATGTCGCTCGGATTGCAAAGATATCGGTAGGGTTTTTGTCCACCGTCATTGTCATCCGAGTCCAAAGCTCGGGAACAGTCGCCGCAACTTCACACCGAGAACATACCGCAGCGATAGCAAAAGGAAACAGTGCAGGGGAAGGGGCTCTTCGTGTGTCCAGTCTTCGCAACACGCGATCGGAGTGGAATGATTTCAGCTGCAGGGATCTGTTCTCCGCGTATACCAGGCGAAAAATTAAAATCTTCAACAGAATCTCGGTGGGGAGGTCAGTGGCTGGTGCACGAGTTTTCGGGCATGAATCCAAGAACAGAGAGCAGGTACACGCGATAATGGTAGTTGAAAAAGCAGACACAGCACTTTCTCACTTGTCGATCCGTCCTGTCCAGTATGAGGTTGTTGTATGGCCGAAAGATGATAATATGCTCACCATCACTCCAAAAGTTGCTCGGAAGTGCGGTTACAAGAGCTGAAGTATATTGGTCGAGGTACAGCCACACGATTGGCCGGGCGAATCCCACTCTACATGCTCAGGGGAGGATGAACCCTTGCGAGAAGCAACATATGGACTCAAAGTGCGCTTGAATGGTGCCATTCGCTCTGTCAGATGTAATATCCTGTTTACAAATCGACATTTCATGCCAACCTTTCTTCACTCATTCCTATCTCGCACTTCGTCCGGTAACTGCGAACCCAACCATCTCAACGCGCCAGCCAGCATGATCAAAACGACATATACTGCATTCCCCCCAAGAAGATCGCGTTCTTTCGACACAGCAAAAAGCGAAGTCGCCAAGGCGGGTCCGACCGCACGAGCCGCTGATGCAGAAGTTTGACCAAGACCATTAATGGCACCAAGAACAGTATTGGTAGGAGCAGAGGCTGTAATAAACATGAAGACAGTTCCTGGAATGAGGTGGCAAGTTATAATGATAAGGCGTTTTTTATTGCAACACATACCAAAGGCCATATCCCATACAACCACCAGAACTAGTTGGCAAAATAAGGTAAACGTGACTGCATGATCAACTCCATCTCTTGCGCTTACAAGCCATGACGTTATCGGAAACATGAGCATGACTGGGGCGAAGCATGACACCGATATGCAGAATAAACGCTTTGGACCAACTCGATCGACGATTTTGGCGAAAAATAATCCCTGAAAAACGCCATCCGCGATGCCAAAAATCGCCAGCCAAGAGCCAATAGACGAAGGTGTAAATCCAAGACCGCCAAGATAGGTAGGCGTCGAAAGGAACAGTGGTAAAAGAGCCCTGAAGGAAACATCGAGAAAAGCGAGCATGGCGTAGTTCGCAATTGGAACAACAACGGTAGGCGTGAGCAAAGATCGCAGGGGTGTATATGCCATGGTTTGTTGAGGCAGTGATTCATCACTTGAAACACCGAGCGTGGCTGACGTCAACTTCGGTCGACGCTTTGTCAGTAATGTCTGCACGATCGTGAGTAACGTGTAAGGTAACGCAGTATCTAGGACCTACTTCTTCTAAGAAGATCGACATCATAAGAAGGGCTAGGACAAACAAACAGGCTGCCACTGCGCAGGGCAGAAAGTATGGGTAATTTCCCCAAAATGAATTGGCGAATAATGTGGGCCAATGATCTTGCGGCCGCGCGAGTGTTCCGCCCATTAAAGGACTGACAGGCCGAGTTCATTAATTGCCATCTCCATAACCAAGTGCTCCACTTACCCGACAAAGCATCCAATGGACCAGATAATCGGGAACAGGGCAAATGCCTGAGCCATATTTGTGGAGTCCGTCAATTCCCCCATCATCGTCTTCATAACTCCCACATTGCCATTTAAAAATCCGCACATGCAGCGACTAGACAAACCTAGCATGTCAGCATTGCGCTTCTCCTTCAGCTGAAGACACACCTAATGACAAGACCCAAGAAGGTCGTTGAGAGACCGAAACACAGAATCGAAATGCAAGCACCCGAGAGTCCGATTACCAGTACTGGCTTGCGTCCAATGCGATCAGACAGCCTACTCCATCTAAGTACTGTCAGTGCCTGCGCGACGAAAAACAGAGATTCCTGTTGAGCATATCCAATAGTAGACTATGAGAAAACCATTCTCGCAAGTCATCATATCGCCACTTACGATGATTCCAGCATAATATCCTACAGCCGCGTCATTGCCCCCAGTGATTCCAAGTTCGCTGATGAGCTGAAAGAGCGAAACAGTGTGAAAATGTGCATCAAGGACAAATATCGCTATTGTAAAGTCTTACCTGATTGATGTAGGGGAATATAGACGTGGAAGCGATGGGTTCTGCAAGTTGCAGCATCATAAGTATGCATATTTGGCGTTTGGGAAGAGGCGTTTTAGGCTTCTTCGTGGCCTCTGCAGAAAATAGAGGCGTAATCTCGCTTGCTAGCATATGAGAATCAGAGGTGTCCATCCTGGCGAGTGAGGGTTGAAATTCAACAAGAGCCTAGCAAGTCCAGAGGCAGAAACAGCGAACCGCCCTTATATGAAGCGAGTAATGTGTAATTATAGCTTGTGCAATTGTATGATGTGGTCAACTGTCGTAATGTCAAGCTGCAAACATACTTACCTGTAATTTTGGGAACGTGTTAGAAAACGGCGACACCTGCGCGGTAATGTGATGCAAGCATTGGCGGTGTGGGCAACTCGTAGCACACAAGAAATGCGGAGGTCAGGAATACTGAGGATGACATCAGGTCGCAACAAGTTCGCTGCTTCCCACTGCCAGGAAGTTTCGCATGCGGGGCATCATGATGTTCGATTGGTCTGTTGAGACGGGATGCGACGAATTTCTTCCAGGGCGTGGAAAATATGGAGAGTGAGTTCTTGGTACGGGCTGCTGTCGTGCATACCTGCCACCTGAGGATGAAAAAAAGTACTGGAATTAATGTTCCGGGTTCGCATGACTCGGACTCGGAAGCATAAGTAGACTTAGGCTTGACTTAGGCTACTAATTTCTTGTCGCGTGACCGACGCGTTACGTGTGACGCGCCTCCTTGAAAGCACGCAGTTTCAGTTCTCAGATTTCTTTTTACTCGTACTTTGTCCAAAATCGACGATGAGCCTGCGCCGATTTGCCCAGGCCAACCATGCAGCAAATACTCCAGGGTCACCACACTCTCCATCCCCAAGGCTGAATGGTGCAACACAGATTCCAGTCACGCCTCGCCCACGCGTGTCATATGTTCATTCTCCATCTTCCACACCTTCCATATCTTCCTCTACGCCATTCGACTGGGATGCTGCGCGGTCAAGGAGACCACCGCCTTACGCTTCGCCTCTCAGCGCAAAGCGTAAATCTCGCATGAGTACCATCCCAGATGGACTCAGGCCACTGCCAAAGAAAGTTGTCAAAAAGAAAGGCATTTTTGAGAAGTCAGTGATTGTTTCGAGCGTCTGTATAGTTGATTGATGAGTTATCAATGCGCCCGTCATTCAGAATCACAGCGCTACCTTCACAGATTATGTTCGAGATCTCGCTATTTCCTCACAACTTACCCATGCCGGCTCCGAGAACTACCGGATGGCTTATTGGGTCTAGCATGCACCTGTTGCACCTTTGTTTGCGTGTATCTCAGATACGCGCAACGGCTGACTCAGATATTGGCTGGGAAGACTTGTATTGGGAACGTAGCCAGCAAAGCTGGTTTGACTGGGTAAGCTCCGCCCGACACTGAATCTCGCGTGTTCTTACACATCTTGCAGACCGTTCCAATGACAGGTGTCCTGTTGGTTGCCTCGACGTTAAACGCAATGCACCTCTTCACACAAAGCAAAACGTATCGCCTTCATCGTCGAACAAAGGCAGACCCTGTGTCCTCGCCTCGTACTACGTTTGTAACCTCTCCCGCACGTGCGCGAGCCCTTTCTTCTGACGAGCCTTCCCAAATGGCCTCCTTCAAAACGCGCATTCTGCGCGTCATCAAAGCCATCATCATTTTCCTATGGACGTGTTTCATCTCCTTCTGGAAATTCCTGCTTGGCATCTCTACTCCCACGCCTTCGTCATCTTCGCCCGCCCGAGGCGCACCTGCAGATCAAATCCAACAGCTTGAAGTCTGGACTCCAGGAGAGCTTGAGCGTGTGCTTCTCAGCATCTATTCCCCTGTCCATGCCCTTATATGGATGTCTACGGGTCCTACGAATTGGATATTGATGACTGCTGTGATGTGCGCTGTGGGCGTGCAGACCAGCCTTCTCGTACAGGCTTATGAGGGTCTTGTGAAGGATCGTGCTATTCTTGCGGCTGAAGTCATGCATGAATATAACGAAGGGGTGAGTTGCCATCTGGCCTTTCAAGGCAGGACATTTTTCGCTGACATGATTTTTTTTACATATCTCAGTTCGTGTATCCGCGAATGAATGTCGTGAAGAAAGATGTCGCTGTCATGACGCATCAATCGGAGATGGTGAATATCTGGGAAGACTAGTGATCCAAAATCATCGTCTCAGAAATAGCTGCAAGTCATCCAAGAGAAAGTATACCTCATGTAGATTGGACTATCATGGTACATTCACCCTAATATCCGTACACGAGACCTGATATACATATTGATCTGCGTATTTTATTCGTGCCAGTTTGTCCCCAGCTCGTGCACTCGCGTATTATTCACTTACTTTGCTCACAATTTCATTCTTTAAGCTCGTCAATCTCAATCGTCGAGCATTCCTTCGTGTGCTGCGGCTCTTGATTTTAAACACAATTAGATGTGAACAAGGATTTTGCTGAAACCTGGCTGAAACCGAATTCGCGGTGTACGCCGCGGAGTAAATAGAATTCTAGATGCCGCGTCGCGTCCCACCACTGCTTCTACCAAGTGGTACTTGGTTGCCAAAAGACGTCACTCTGATCTGTCTGAAAGACAGGCCTAGCTCCAAGGACATATCTCGAAGACGTAAACTAGGCATGCTTTTATGCTGCCATCGAGCATGACCAGCACGCTCACGGCTTCCCTGGGGTTATTCTCGCTAATTCTCATATATATCTGCTACCACGCAGCAAACGACGTCCGCCTAACAGTTTCTCCACAAGGATGTCGGATGTCATGGATGTCTCCATCTTACCTCCTCCAACACGAATTCAACACCTCATGGACGCCATTAGCCCACCGGTATTCACTCTGGTTGTACCGCGAGGTGGGATGGGATCCTAACCAGGTGCGTGTCTAGTGAGCACGCTGTTAGCTGCAATCCGATAACTAATGCTCAAGGACTCGAAATGATTGTCTCTGAACCCCGCTACTGATGACTTGAAAGGTCATGGGTGTACCAGTTCTGTTCATCCCCGGAAACGCTGGCTCGTCACACCAAGTCCGGTCCATTGCATCCTCTGCTTCAAGACAATATTTCTCGTCTCCTTTCGTCATCTCCGGTGACTTTACGGGTCGTGGAATTCAGTCGCTGGACTTTTTCGCTGGTAAGCTCACATTCAACTTTACGTAGCTCAAACTGGTGTCGGCATAAGCTACCACATGTCAAAAGAGTCTCACTGACGTGTATCCTTCGTGTAGTGGAATTCAACGAAGACCTTTCGGCGTTCCATGGACCTACGCTCGAGTCCCAGATCGAATACTCTGCTGCGGCGATACGTTACATCCTTTCACATTATCCCCCTAATACCCAAATCATCGTCATGGGTCATTCGATGGGCGGCATCGTAGGGACCGCTCTTCTCCCCTCCGACGACATATCTGCATTGATAACCATGTCCACTCCTCACACGCTACCGCCCGCACGCTTTGACGCTCGCGTAGATGAGGTATACAGACGAAACGCTGAGTCTTTGGCGAATGACCCGACGCCCGTAGTCTCGATATGTGGAGGGGCAACAGATATGATGATTCCGTCTGAGTCCTGCATCTTGCCAGATCCCGGAGATGGGAATCCGGGAAGTGCTATATACCGTCGTACAGTTTTCACTTCTGCGCTGGAGGGTGCGTGGACTGGGGTTGGACATCGCGAAATGGTGTGGTGTCATCAGGTAAGGTGGCGGGTTGCTCGTGCTGCTCTCGAGCTTGGAGGAGCAAAATCCGATGTAGAGATGGGAGTCATACTGGATACCTGGCTTAGTAGAGATGGCCGTCTCTTTCCTTCTGCAGCACGCATAGATATCCCCGAGGCAACGACTTATGAGGCTCTCCCTGAGGGTATGAATCTGGTTTTAAAAAAACCCGCTGGATCTCGGACATACCTCCTCCCTATACCGCGTACTCTCGAAACGAACGCTACGTTTGTCTTGTTTGTATCACGAGGCAGCGTACCTCCCATTGCACCCCAGCATTCGACCAACCTCCAGGCGTTACCTTACTTTTGCGTTGGACGCATGACATCGCCGACAATACAGCAATCCTCAGAGTCGGTGTCGTGTGTACCGCTTGAACCCAGTACTCTGAAGCTCTTGCCAAGTCCTATACCGGGAAAACCTTTTCCAGTGCCAGATGAAGGGTCAGATGAGAGCGACGGAGTCGTGCTTTTCGAGGCCACGGTACCACGTACACCTGGTGATGCAGAGGACGCTTGGATCGGTGTTCATGTTAACGCTGACAGCGAAGATGGCTGGGTTTTCGGAGGATTTGACGAGACTCGGACTGTCCAAAGCAATATTGGCATCTTTGGTTTGTTTTCATATCCCTTGGGTTCTTCGCTCTTTTTGATTGCGCGATAGATGTCCTTGCTGGTGGTACAAAGTTCTTGCTGCAACCTACCGAGCGGAGTTTGGTGCGAAGGCACATTACATTTCCGAAGTTGCTCTCGAATGTGCTCTTTGTATACACACTCACCCCAAAATCAGACCGTCCCACGTCGTCTTGTACACGTACGTTAATGGTGCCTCAATGATTGATAACATTGCTGATGATTTTTCCAATGCAGATTCCCCGGCTCTGTTTCCCCCGCTTTTGGTGCACAAGTCTCATCCAGCAGAAACTCATTATTATCGCCTGGAACACGAGACATCAGTCGCTCTCCATACACATGCGTCAGCGCCATTCATACCCCCCTCAAGGTTTTCTCCGTCCTATAGTTCAGAGCTCTGGATATACTCGGCCGGCACTGGTTGTGAAGATGTCAACGAATTTACTTTGAATATCGACTGGTGGACGACTATTGGGAGGATTGCTACTCGGTATCCCACTACCCTCATTAGCTGGGGTGTAGGTGTGGTCGCACTGTTGATGTTCCAGGCATGGCGCGAGAGCGGGAAGGGTTCGATGCCGAGTGTGCAGGACTCGTTGACCGCCTTCATCTGTCGCCTCCTGCCCAAATTGCTTGCTGCATCCTTCGTTGTAGCCCTATTGCCCTTGAGTCCTAATTACTACTTGGGAACTCAAGGTGAAGCATCTCTCGGATTTCTTGCACCAGTCTTGCTGGTTACCGCCACAGGTCTGGTATGTGCCAGCTGGTGGCTCATATCACTCCTCGTGTGGCCCTTAAGACTCCTCACCCGGTTTCTGCCACCAAAGTGAGTAATTATCTTTTAAGAGCAGACTTGTCTCTGAAACAGTCCGCTCTGCAGGAGCAGGCGATACGATGACTTGAGCATGCCGCGAAGCACCATTATCTCTCTTATCCTGATCTCTTTTCTGGTATTTCTGGTGGTCCCATGGCAAATTGCATTTATGGGATGCTGGTTAATTCATCTACACACGTGTGCGAGTTCAGCGCATCGGAAACCTTATCCTGGCTCTGTGCCTTCTCTCCAAAGCACACCCGTCGAATCGCTTCCTCTGCGCGAGCGCTTTGACGGCCGTGAGGATGATTCACAAGATACTGAGCCCAACGAAATGGAACCCAACGAAGAACCTGAAATTCAGGACGTGTGCCGGGCTCGGAGTTTGGTCACTATCACCAACGCTCTGGGCGCTACCCAAGTTTATTATGAGAACACGCATCTCTTGTTGCTGATGACTTGGCTCCTGCCTTTGTCGATGCCTGTGCTCGCGGTTTGGGTGCGAACTCTCATGACTGCTGGGTACACGGCCCCTTTCAATGGCGACCACAATGTCTTCAAGGTTGCACCGTTTCTTGTGCTTGTTGAGTTCACGAGTCGCAGAAAGAGCGCTTTATTATCGCACCAAAAGTAGGTGTTGTTTGTTGTGGTCAAGATCGAAACTCATTGATGTGAATCATAGTGCGGGATCATACCTTCACTGGGGATACCTCATCGTCGCCTGTGTGTCATTCTTCCTAGGCTCCCGAGAGGCATACAGGGTGTTTGATGTTGCAAGTATGTACATCGGGTGCGCATTAGTCGTAACAATCAGCCCTGTACGTTTTACTAGACGTATTGCTACATGATGATTCAATGGCTACTTGTTTGCACTGTGCTTTTACACCGTCCGCTTTACGGTATGAGCTGGCTCGGATACCAGGGCCTGTGATACGACCCGATGCGTCGCAAGAATTCCTTCATGATAATTCAAAATTCCCATTGCTTTTTGCCAATTATAATAAAGAGTTTGGTTCTTTCTACCGACCTTTTGTTTTCCCTCCCAGCGTTGTATCACCACCACCAGTCTACACAAATGGTTCCGCGGTTGGTAGCAGGCGAGGATTAGGTGAAGACGCGGATCAGTAAAAGATTGTCATTTCTCGGTATGGAGGCGGTATGCAAACTTGGCTAGCCGTTCCTAGAGGGTCACCAACCTCCGATCAAGAATTTACGTAACTAATTTTGTTGTTGTGTATGTTGTGAACAAAAAGGTTGATGGTTGTTGTTTGGTTCCGAAAGTGATTGTGCAAATAAAGGGATGAACGCAAAAGGCAAATCGAGCAGTTGGTTCATTTTTCAACTTGTTTCTTTCCTTCCTTCCATCCGTCCTGCGCTGCCCCCCAAACTCCAATAACAATTTGTTCTTCAACTTCACTTCCAGAATCTGATCGCCGTTGTCATCTAGACGGCAACCCTTTTTGAAATTACCCACCTTTTTTCCAAGACGTCCAACCTGCGCGCCCCATCCCACACCACCGTTTCGCCTTCGAGCTCAGTTAGCATACGAAACGGTGCCGCAAGAATGGCAAACCCCTCTTCATCCCACCATGAGCGTGACCGTGAGCGCGAGCGCGAACGAGAGCACCGTCACCGCTCAGAGCGACACCACCATCACCGAACCATTTCTTCAACAACCCTTTTACTTGTCCTTTCCCTAGTTCTTGCAGTACTTGCAGTCATGCTTTCGCTACCCGCATCCAGCAGTGCAAGTGCAAAGGCAGCAGCGGGAGGAGCAGAAGACCCTGCTTCGTCTGGACTTTGGGGTTATCTAACTCCCAAACGATCGCAAGCGCTTGTAGCTCGCGAGAGCTCTGTTGCTGGACGTGAAGCCGAAGTAGCACGTCGCGAGGCAGAACTCCTTGTCGGCGCACCTGGTGGTGTGCTTCCGGCTCAGCAGAGCCCGATCGTGTGCCCTGTCTGCCCTACCGCCACGGTTGTAGACTTTGCACCTGCACAGACTATCATTAAAGAAGTCGTAAAGGAAGCAGATCTTGCACCTCCAGGGTGGTGGAAGGAGGCCAACGCCCGTGCCGAGGAAATTCTGGATCGCGAGCTTAGAGTTAGTGAACGAGAACGCGAGATCACTCGCCGCGAGGAGAGTGTTAACAGAAGAGAGCATGATTCTTCCAGGCGGGAGGCTTGGATAATGGAACAGCTCGTGTATGTTCCTTCATATTAGTCGATTGGACTGCTCACCAAGCTCTTGTACAGTCTCATCAACAACGATGGAGCTTCCCTCGAGGAAGAAGTTTTCTATGAGCCTGCTGGTGGCAAGCGGAAACTCAAGGTACCACCAGTCGTCCCGCGCCGTCCCGAGCTCTGAGACGAAGGAGGATTTTCCGTTTATTAATGCCAATCAATAAATTTGGAAAATCTTTCTACTTCATCTTGTGTAACAGTCTGTATCTCCTCCTTCGTCCGGGCTTGGGGGACAACGGTTTCATCTCGTCCCCCTTGTCATCGCGGTACAGTGGAGACCAGTTGGTGGTAATAGTTGCTTTTAGACGCGACACGATCGAAACACGGTACACGTGACGGCTAATGGCCATATCTTGATATCTTGATTTAATTTTTGGGTTATTTTCTATGCCACCAACTGGATTCTCTCGTTGCCGCGACAGAACAGTTTTGCTGACCATGTTTTTTTGTTTGTTCTACAGGAGCTTCCTCCTATGATTATCGCTGAAACTGAAACAAAAACCATCATCCAATATGAAACTTTACCTGCCTCGACTGTCACTGTTCCCCCACCTGCCAATACCCGTTTTGCTGCATTCCCTACGCCTGAAGCCTTTTCGTCCATGTACACCACTCAAATTCCCAGAACCACTTCGATTGTTGTTGAAGAAGAGATCATTCCTGAGCCCTTGTTTTCTGAGGAGATGGACGAGTACGAGGTGGAAGAGTATGAGGATGAGGATGTGAGAGCAGTCACAGTTCGCCGCAATGCCCGGCCGACCCGGCGACCGCCACCAAGTTCACGTGGCTGGTTGTGGTAAATGGACCTTTTTCGCAAACTTGCTCTTTTCTTTATTCCTTTGACCACCTTGCTTCATCTTTATTCCTTCATCGCTACCTGGTTTCTTACGAGTTCATTCTACTTCAGCTTTGCTATACACACGACACGACGACTCACGGTTCACAGACTGCGTTTGATACGTACAGATTCAGACGGCCTATGACATGACGATGGGATACATTGCTTTCTTGAGTATGTAGTATAGGTTACGCTACGAACTTTTGATTACTTATATCCCCCTGCTCTTGGAAATATACAATTGGCGGCGGGCTTTCGCTGTGCATAACTTTCTATTTATCGCTGTGGGAAAATTTTGCAAGCCTTGGGTTAAGCTTTAGTGCTTTGTTTTAAATACCCTTTGTGTTTAGACCAGTTGATAAATCCAGGTAGAAACTCCTGAAGGCCCATCTACATATCGCGTTATAGATCTCCTCAGAGCAGTATCTTTTCAGCCATCCTTAGTTTTTGCCATCATCAACGCAATTGTCTGCGCCTGTCAGAACTCATCAGGGGTTTTTGCGAGTCCAGGCAATTCTCGACCCAGCGATGCCTCCGGCACGATGTATGGTGAGTTGATCAATGTGCCACTTCCTCCACAGCATTCTCCTGAGATGTCATGTCATGCGCGCGTTTTTACTTACGCTGATAATCTAGTATTTTGATGAAAGTGGTGCTGAACGTAATGGAGGTTGTTACGCGGGCGATCGATGCAAATTTATTCATCCTGGAAACCCCGCTTGGGCTACAGCTGAGAGTCGGAATGCTCCAAGAGGTCGTGGAATGGGCAGAGGTGGTTTTGTTCGTGGATTTTGGTATGCTTGTGATGATCATTTCTGACTGACCTTTCCATCTCTTTCAGGGAGAATCGAGAGGGCGTGGACGAGGGCGTGGATCTGGACCTGTTAATCCAAATAGCTCCTCTTCGGCGTTGGGATGGGATACCGGAGGAGAATCTTATAACAATACACAGAGCTCGAGCTCGGGCTGGGCGATAACATCTACAAGTGCAAATGGTAGGCTGGGCTTCTTCGTGTGGCTTGGCACATCTAACTTATCATGCACCTCAGATTCCGGTAAACAAACAAATGTTAGCACTGCTAGTCTATGGGATACTGGCGACGCATGGGGCACGAGCTCAGACTCGGTAGCAAAAGAACCTGCTTCTACAAGCGGATGGGGTGATAATGACACATGGGGCACAAGATCAGACTCGGCAGCAAAAGAACCTGCTTCTACAAGCGGATGGGGTGATAATGACACATGGGGTGGCAACTCCGGAACTGGAGGTGGATGGGGTAATGCTTCCAGGGGCGACAAGTCTTTCAGTACACGAAACACGGCAGGGACGTCGGACATGGCGGAGTGCGCACAGGAGAAACATGGTCGCTCAGAAGCAATAGAATCTTCTGCAGGCAGAAGGGGCGACACCTTCGGTAGCGGGTGGGGCAATCCTTCCAATGACGATAAATCCCCTGGTGGATGGGACGCGCCGGGGACGACTGAAATGACGTCGCGTGCACAGCCGAAACGTAATGATGCCGACCGCGAAAATCACAGATATAAGGCATCACCAGTCCCACCACCACCACGGCCTCCGCGGCGTGGCTCGCGAGTACATGACGACGAGGAAGACGTGCGTCCCCTCAAGATGACTGGGACGAATGACGTCCCGATGGTAAATACTAGATGGAACAAGAAAGAGAATACGGCAGCGCCCCCGCATTTGGAGCCCTCTGAGAGACCTCGCGTTCCGCCGCTCCAAACGAGCGCATTAAACAACACGACTCCAAGAGAGCCACCGACTCCGATGTCCGCTAACCATTCTGAGGACGGCCGTATGGACGTGGAGAATTGGAGGCAGGATACGATACCAGGGAAAGTTCGTGACAGGTCGCCTTCCTTATCGACAGTGGCAGGAACAACTGTCAAACGCAAGAGGAAACGCGGATGCTCAGACCTCGAGAGGAAGCAGGAAATCTGGAAGGATTTTATCAGGTGGGTGAAGTCGAACATGCAACGTCAGAGTTTTCGCTGAATTAACAATGCAGAATATGCGACCGCGCCGTTCGAGCGAAAGTAGATCTCGCGAAGGCAGAAGCAGAGCGTCAAAATTGGATTAGGGCGCAGAAGTCTGCTAACTATTACCGCATTGGCGAAGCTGGCCGCATTCGCCTGGATGAACATCGGGCAGCACTTGATAAAGCTTGCGCTGGTCACTCAGATAAACTATCACAGGCGATCAGTGAACTTGCGGAGGTTGGAGATAAGTTAAAATCGGGCATAGATTATGATGAACGTTACGATATTGGAAGCGAGGTGACGCGCTACTCAAACGAAGTCGGGGCTTGGTTATCAGATATACGTCCACTGCTCATTGCCCACACCACCAAACACCCCCCGAACACTAGTCATCCTACCCCTCGTGAAGACGAACTATCCGAAGAACCATCAGCCATCCCAGACGGTCTGGGTCCCTTGCAATCTCGTTTGGACAAACAGGAGGAGCTGCTCGAGGAACTACGAACAGCACTGACGCTCGAGTCTTCCAATGATCCTCTCGCTACTATCGACAACACAATTGACAAGAAGATAGATGTGCTACGCAAAGATCGAGCAGAGGCCAAGGCCCAACGCGCCAAGCGGCCTCCACCAGAGGTTGTCATACCACCTGAGGCGACGGGCGCTATAGAAGATGTTTCTCGTAAAGCAGAGGAACTGAGTGCGGCCATGAAAGCGTCTGTCAAAGACGTCGAAGAGCTACAGATTCGTCAAGACGACACACAGAAAGCGCAGGCTTCTTTCAAAACTGAGAACGAGGAACTCAAAAAATCGATAGCCAAGGTAGATTATTCAACAGTTATTTTTGATATTTCTCATTGTATCTCACTCCTTTAGCTCACCGAGACGTCTGCTGCTAATCGAAAATTGATCCAAGAGCAGACCGAAGATATTCAGCGTATCAGGGCTTCACTCGAGGCGGCTTCGGAATTGCAACGCACTCCTCCACCTCCTGCCGAACCCCCAGTCAAAGTCATGTTCGACGACCTTCGTGCAGCAGTTAACGATATGCTGCACGATGTTGTATCACGCGAAGTCGTTCCTACGATGAATAGATTGCGGGACGAGTGCTGGTCAGAAAACAAGGGTTTTCATTCAGAGGTGTTTGGGATAATCTGGGATAAACTTGAGCCCAGCTTAAAAATCACCAAAGCAGTCAACCGTTGGGCGGAAAGTTTAGAACTCCCTGCATCCTAATGCATACCTCTTCAAATCATCTTATCTACTTGCTTGTAAACAACCATCTTACCTGTTCAGCCTACTAGTCTAGTTAAACATTACTCTTGGATTACTCGGTTACTTCCCTTAATAGTACTAAACTTCGGTGTGTCACGGTCTGGATGCAGATTTGCAGTTTACTGTCTCCAACAAACACTGTTCCACCAAAGCCAACTGATTTATTATTGAAATGAAGCCACGTCTTCCGAAAATGAAGCGCTGTAACGTACGTGTTGGCGGAACGCCCAAAAGTTGATTTAACTCTGCCAGGAGTACTTATTACATCCACATCGCATTGTAGCTCTGGGATGACGACAAGAAACCAAGGCGGGTCAAAGGAGGATCATTTGGTTGCTGGAGGAATGACAGCGATTGTTTCTTTGTGCATCCGACAGAAAAAGAATGGGACACGGCTGAACCGTCCTATCCTCCTCCGGCACACGAGGCTATTGACAACGGCGACGATTTCCGCTACGAGCTGGACAACAGACATAGGAGACCAAGCGATTCTTTGATGTCAGATTCTCGTCGCGATCACCCTCGATACGCTAGCCCGTCCAGAAGTCCTCGAGCACATCGGCAACACAGTAGGAACGGCAAACGGTCACGTTCACCTGCCACATCAGTGGCTGAATCTGACAAACTCGAAAAACTACGAAGGGACGACGGCTATCACCGGCGCATGAGCATAGCAGGTTCGTCGTCTTTCTCCAAACGACGTACTCCCCCTTTGGAAGATCGCGGGAGGCGTGGAGATCGCGTCCGCTCACCAAGACGATTATCACCATCACGGCCCCAAATGTCCATATCAAAGACCGTTATGCATCCGCCTCCTCCCGTACCCTCGCACCCACCGCCTCCTCCTCAAGGAACTCCCCCTACGAAACCACTACCTCCCGTCCCTGTGCCACCATCCTTCCTTTCTCTAGACATATCACAAAAGCCACCCGAGAAGTCCCGAGAATTATCAAGAGATGATCTACGCAAAGTCTGGCATGAAAGAGTGGAGTGCGTTCTTTCCTTGTTACAGTTATTTACTCGCGAGCTAATGCGTCCCCTCAGTCTCCTTTTCGCATCTGTAAAGGCGCGCGAACAGTTGAGCTATGCTGAGGCAGACTTGAAATTGAACAAACTGGGCGAGTCGTCGCGCATGGGCAACTTATCAAACGATCGTGCCAGAGCTCAGACAGAGTTGCGATGCGAGACGAAGAAGAATGAGATCTCTGATAGCATCCAAAAACTCACTGCATCAGATTTCTGGCCAGCTCTCAAGCCACCTGACTTGCAGAGCGTGGAAGCCAAGTTTTTCGGCATGAAGCAACAAATATCAGAACTGCACAATTCAGTCGGCGAGCTCAGTACATCTTTCTCTGCACTCCTCAGGTTAAAGGACCCTGGCACCGCAGGTGAACCCCCACTGAAGAAGCGGAGACTAGAGGGAGATGATGCCGCAGGCCCCAGTGAAGCCACTTTCTCACTCAGTGCCTTGGATGGCATTCAAGCACGCTTGAGCGGTGTTGACAGCCAACTACTCGATCTCCAAAATGACATTTTACAGCGCAATATGATCGTGGGGGATGAGATTGAATCTCGCATTGACGCTCGGCTAGAAGAGGTGGAGATATTCCCGGATGAAGATGATATAAATCCTTCGCCAGATATTGTGACTGCTGCGGTACAGGCTGAGACTGTCAAGGCCTTGAACTCAATTAATTCGACCGGCCAACAGCTAGGGGAATTGGCGCAGGAGGTTGCGAACTTGATGATGCAGAGCAAAGGTACCGACGACGAAGCTATGCGGTTAAGACAGGAAAACGACCAACTCAAAACTGAGATCATCAAGGTGAGGGGTGACTCTAAAACGGTGAAAGTGTAGCTGACAAGTGTGCATTCAAGCTCAAGTCCTTGGCAGAGGCTGACGCCAAAGTGGTACAGCAAAATAACGAACAAATAAAGGCTTTAGCGACAGCTCTGCAAGCCTACATTTCACATGCTCCGCCACCTCCTCCACAGCCAGTCATTCCAACCCACGAATATCTCATGGAAGAGCTCGAAGACCATATTCATTCCAGTTGCATCATGACCATTGAGCCTCTCTTGCGGGAGATGAAGGACGAGGTCTCCAAGATGTTAACTGACGAGAATGATGCCATGTATCAAACCGTGTGGCCAAAGATCGAGCTTGTGTTACGCATGATGGACACGATTAAAAAGGGTAGCAATATCATTCTCGAACCGGAGGAGTAAGAGCACGTTAGGATTCGCTGGAAGTCGTACTTCCAACACCATATTATAGTCATATATCCCTACCATAGCGCGAAGAACATCCATTCGAACCCTCGTTGGCATTCGATGTTAATGATATAGAAATATCCACATAGTGCGACATTCAAGTGTAGGCATACAGACACTTAGTCATACTCATCGTCCTGTCTGAACGCTGCTGAATATGCCAATATAGTTCCATACACCAGGCTATATCGAAAATGAGTATTGAGAACGGTGCAATTGAAAGGAACGTACCCTCCGCCAATGATGGACATTGCACAAGCACCTGGTTTTACAACCTCAGAATGGGTGAGGACGACAGGGAGCGCAAATCCTGTGACGACAACGATTGAAGTCAAGAAGCGGCCAAGGTCCACAGCACCCGAAGTGCCGTCACTTGAGGAAAACTCGTCTCCTCCGCAGTGGGCAAAGAGGGCATTTGGCAGAGGAGCAAGCACGAATGTCAACGCTGGGAATACCTAGATAAGGATACCAGCGAACAACACACGCAAGCCATACGCACCAACTAACAATGGCAACCAATTGGCCCATAACGCACATGAGAGTATGATTAACAGGAATCCGACGGCGAGTACGAATGATAGCAAAATTACAGCTACGCACGAGTCAGCTGTCGCATTTCAGATTCGTAGATGAAAATTATACGCACTCTTGAGCCCCGCTGCCATCGTGAATATGAAAACAAGAATGAGAGTGTTGGAGGGAAGCTTGCAAGCGCGGCGTACTGATCGCAGTGGATGCTGACATAATCACAACACAGTCACGTAGTGGTGAAGGGAAGTCGAGACGAGACTAAGTACTGGAACATCTGAAGTACAATGAACGAATATGTGGCATTGCAATGGACGATATTTAGAAATGCTTTGACTACTGGAACATCTGATGTATAATGAATGTCGTATTGACAATATATAGGACTGCGAGGAGTGCTGAAGCATAATGAATGAATAACAATATAACGAGTAATACTATCTGATTCTTCTGGAAGGATTCCGAAGAGTATTCGGCGGTCGATCTACCAACGCCCCCATCGTCGGTAGTCCGGATTTGAGAGTAGCAGGTTTCTTCAACACTTTGGGGACCGCAGGAGGCGCGACTGGTATTTCAGTGAGGGTGGCAGTGGAGGAAGTTAAGGATGAAAGCGAGACTGTAGGAGTTGAGAGTAAAACTGGAGTTTGGGGTTCGTCTAAGTACTCGCTGACTGGCGTGTCGACTTCCATTTCCTCTGAAGGGGTTTCGAAGGGAGATTGTGGGTGCTGCGAAAGGGGAGGTTCGGAAGCGTGCCTCGTCGGCTCTCCTTGTCTCCGCGACTGGAGGATGGAATCTCGACTTTCCGTCAGCTCCCAGTGATCCACATATTCCCATGCCCGTTTTCGTGGTGTCAGTCCAGTTGGAATGTCCTCACGGGTACCTTGGTCAAGCAATGACCGAGCTGTTTGGTGTAGTGAAGTGAGCCTCGAATTCGTATTATTGCCGTGCTTTTCAATCGTGTCCGATAAGCTTGTGCTCTAGAAGAGATCATTAAAATTTAGTAAGAGCACCTCATAGATAATGACAATTCTACTAGCCTCTGAAATCACACGACCGCTGAAGCCTTCAATATTTCTCGAGCTGGAGGCCATACCTCGCTGCAGGTGCCGTAAGTCGGTCTGTACGTCAGTCACCAAGCCATTGGTAGTCTCGATACGCGCTCTCTTGGCACGGTCATGACGATCAAGACCTTATAGAATATGAGAATCAAACGCGGCACGGATAAGCGGAGCCAATTACCTGCGCCAAAGGAGGTCTGAAAAGTCTGACTTTGTCTTTGCAGCTCACCAGTATAAGTTGTGGTGGCTGTTGTGATCGAGTTATGCGTAGCCAACAAACCGTCCTTGAGGGCTACCTGGACAGATCCGACAGTCTGAGTGCACTGCGATTAGTAGGGCAAAAGCAATAAGCTATGTCTCTCACCTTGAGAGCGCCATCCCGTGTCCTTTTCCCTTCTGTACCTCTCCGCTCAAACGAGGTTATGGCTTCCGAGCCACGTACAGCGACGTCATTCATCAATTGTTCGTGACGCTGGCCAAACTCGCTAAATTCCTCTTCATGCTTGGCATTGGCGTTGACAATGACACCACATGCTTCTCGCAGCTCGCGATCACGGGAAGTTATGAACTCCCCGAGTAGGCCTGATATGCGTTGCACGAGCACATCGCTGGCCTTCGCAGATCTCACCTTCTCTGCTTCCGCTAACTGGACGAGAAGCGTATTTTGTTCCTCGAGACGCGTGATCTCTGCCCTTGTCATGTCATCCACGAGGGAATTTGCTTGCGACATTAGTTCTCCATCGGCCTTGGCGAAGTCGATCGCCTGATTAACGGCGGAGTCGACAAGTGCCCCCATAGCCTTCAAAGCATTTTCTAACTAGGTCGTGTTAATTAAATGAATCAAATACGAAGATCAAGACATACCGAAGCGAAGTTACTCTGGTTTGCAGCGCACAACTCCTTGCACATCATTTGAGATGTAGTTCGTAAGGTATCGGACCAGGCATTAAATGAGCTCTTCATAGTCTCTTGCGATTCCTTGACCGCATTCTGCATAGCTGTAAAAGCCTCCGCTGATGCATCGTCCTTCGTGTTAATGATTCGAAGGGAGTCCTGAATGCGCTGAAGCTGTTGGTCAATACGTTCGGAGTGGCTTGTAAGGATTTCAAACTCTTTTGTTTGAAACTGCTTCGCCTCTGCGCGCAGTGTCTGCGTGCTGTGTCCCGCAGTCTTCATGAAGTCCTCAAGTTTCGTTGAGAGCGACTGCACTTCGGAGGAGAAAGACCTTCCATGAGAGGATACAGCTTTAATGTTCGACGTGAACATCTTGTTCTTTCGTTCTGGCAATTATCGTTAGTTTGGTTGACCTACAGGGAAACACGGACATACGAAGTTTCTCAAAAAGCGCGCCAATGTCTTCTATGCTTTCAGCGGCAACCTGTTTCAGTCCCAAGGCCACCCTATCCAACTTTTCTTCATTAACCTGGTACGTCTGGCGCACGACAATCTCCTCCTCGAGAGCTCCTTTCGCCACCTTCAGTTGGCCTTCCTTGACTTCCAACTCTCCCTCCGTCTCTTTCAACCTCTCCTTCGCCTGTTTCAACTCCCCATCCGTCTTCATCAATAGGGCAATGCTTTGCTCAAATTCTTCCCTTACGCTCCTCAACTGACTCTCCACGATCTCCACTTGCTTCTTAGCTTCTTCCGTCTCCGTCTGCTTGAGCTCTTGTTCCGTAGTGAGTTGATTCCAGGTCTCTTCAGAGAAGAAGATGCCGTTCTTCTCGCGTGCGGCCAAGACGTCGGCCTTGAGCCGCTCAATCTCAGCCACGTATTCTTTGAGCAAAGAGTTTCTTGTCATCCGCTGATTAATCTCCGGTTTGTTGCGAATGGACTTCGCGCGGATGGCATAGTCGAGGGTAGAGAGTGTTTCCTCCATGTTGGAACGAGCAGGAGAGATGGTAGCAATGATGTACGTCTTCGTTCGGCCACCAAGCGAGTCCTGCAAGAGGCGGGTGAGTTTAGATTCCCTACAATTCAAACGTGTCAGTAAAAATTATATCACGCGTCGATCAAACACACTTACCGATAAGGGACATGCGTCGAACGCTCGACGAGGGCGTTTATAACACGGCCCAAAGTAAGCAAGCTTTGGTTAATCATGCCCGCTTCTCGGGCCCTCTTGTTCTCTGCTCCAGAGCGTCCGATGTTCTCCGAGCCTGCAAGGTCAACGAGGTTGAACTTCCCAACCTTTAAGAGGTCGTCTCCCATGGAAGACGTCTCTTTAATATGAATAGTGATTGCGAATACAGAGTGCGAACGACTGGAGTGATCGTTGAATTTGGTGGCTGCAATCTGCCGACGATGGCTACCTTTTGTAAGGAGGGCAAGTGCATCTGCAGCGTCTTTGACAGGTATCTCTTCGAGACCCTGAATAAAAACACCTTTCTTGCTAGCATCGTCAAAGATCTTGAGGCCAGCTTGGTTGTCAGCGGGGCCACCTTTTCCCATAGGCTGCGTGGATCCTGCAGGAGCGGACATTTCGCCGGCGAGTAAGTCTCGAAGCTCCTCGTTGTAGAGCTCAACGAAGGATATCTTGACACTGTAGTCGGCAGCAGATGTCTCGAGTTGGTGGAACAGCCGGAAAAGGACCCTCGGTATCATACCTGCCTGGGATGATGGATTTCCCATCGGCGTTGGTGTCAGATCACCTTGCATAGTGTAACTGTAAACTCGTCAGCAGCGATGACGTGCATAAGTAGGGAGGGGACATACGTTTTCCCAGTTCCTGTTTGTCCATATGCAAACAGAGTACAGTTGTAGCCCATCAGGACTTCGTCTAACATGGGGCTAACAACCTCATGGTAAACCATAGCTTGGTCCGCTTCTGGGCCAAAGACGAGATCGAATGGATATGTTCTTGTAGGCGCTAAAGTAATGACGCCTAGGCTAGAGACAGGCGTGGAGGTCTCGATGGTGACTTCCTGACTCTTTGCCCCGTTTGAACTGACAATGATGGGGGAGTTCTCCTGGATTTCGCGATCAGAACGACGACGACAGCGAATAGCAACGTGTATGTGAGTCTCCGAGTCGTCCTGGATATGGGACTTAGAGCCTTTCAAGGATGATGAGATCGCGAGTGCGAGCTCTGGGCGCTCTTCTGTCGGTGACGTGATTGTAGACAAGGCAGACTTGGACTTTGACATCGAAGGTTTTGTGTTGATACTAGGTGGTGCCCTTAGGCGGGAAGTGGGTGGTCTTCTCGTAGCCATCGAGGATGCTGTCGACAGCAGGAGGAGGACTGATGCTAATGTTGTCAACTGAAGAAGCGATGAAGGCCCAAAACGCGTCCACTTGAAGAATCAACAACGCGACTGTATCACGTGGATTCGTGGGAAGTGACAAATTCTATTCCACTGAAATTCCACAGCCACAGTACTTTCAAAGTCGACCTTACGCTTGAGCAGCCATGGGAAAACGCAAGAAATCCTCTAGAAAACCAGCTGCAGCCACAGCGGCAAGGAGGAGGGAACCATTAGGTACGTTGGATGCCTTTTATTCTGTTTGTTATAGCTAAATTGTCCAATAGATACCGCCTTCACTTGCTTGTTCTGTCATCATGACAAGTCCGTGACAGTAAGAGTCGACAGAAAAGAGGGCATTGCCCAACTGGTGTGCAGAGTATGCGACCAGCGGTATCAGAGCAAAGTTAATCGTGCGTACCAGTTAGATTACGCCAGTTCTCCCTCCTGATTATGATCTCGTTCCTCAACAGACTTGACTGAGCCCGTGGACATCTATTCAGAATGGCTTGATGCCGCTGATGCCGCACAGAAAGAAGATCATGGCACCCGCAGACCGGCTGCTTCATCAAGCAGACCAGCTCCCGCACCACCATCTGTCGGGAGTGATGACGATTGATCTGGGACTTGTAATTATCTTATCATTTCCTCACACTGTACAACAGCAATTGCAAGACAGGCTATAAACGTAGAATCATTTCGCCGATGCATCCAGCTTTAAGCTTCTGTGACGCACCTGAATTCATTTGCGAATTTTCTTAGGATTATTTTGAAGATGAAGATTCCAGGGTAGATCCTGAGCGGGTAATATCCGCGTCGTACATAACATTATGCTCACCCTTGTCGACGTGCGAGGGGAGGCAGGGGGATGAATTTGAGCTTTACAAGCCTAAGACATGTAATTGAATGTTTTGCCTGAAATTGAACACGTGCTTTAGCCTTTGGCCCTTTCTCTCATTTGGCGCTTTGTGGTCTACAACTTCAGTCAGGTACTACATAGGACCCGGGCCCAAAACCATTTCTTACACGTCGAACTTTTTGTTGAAATCGCAACTACTGGCCACACAAATACCCTAGATTTTCTTTCTTTCTTAGACGCATCGTCCATCATGGCGTCCTCGACCAATATCAAGGTTGTTTGTCGGTGCGTCTTAACCTAGCGTCGGGATTCAATCAAAATGCACAAAATGTCTCTTTAATCGCCTTCTGACGCGACTGAATAGGTTTCGGCCCCCGAATGCTCTCGAACTCAGAGAGGGCGGTGATATCGTAGTTGCCTTCGATGAGAATCTCCAGACCGTGCAGATGAAGAACTCGCAGGCCGTTTCTGGGCCAGAGAAGGATGGATTCACATTCGACAGAGTTTTTCCGATGGGCACGAAACAACACGAAGTATTCGATTACGGTGTTAAAGAGTAAGTGGCTCCGAGAACCACGCGTCTTTGTCGTGTACCTCATCTGATTACCTCCTAATGCAGCATTGTAAAAGGTGAGAAAAGGCACCCCGTCTTGTGATGTCGAGTGCCTTTCATACATTGTTATATTATTTCGTGGAAGGGTGTTAATGCTAATACGGTAATCAGATGTCTTGGACGGCTACAATGGCACGGTCTTTGCATATGGCCAGACTGGCAGTGGAAAAACATTCACCATGATGGCACGTTCAATTCGTATCATCTTGAATCTCACTCCTGATTTCTGCTCCCTAGGGCGCGGACATTGACTCATCAGATCTCAAGGGAATTATACCCCGCATCACAGAACAGATTTTTAAATCAATCGTAGAATCGGACTCTCACCTTGAATATGTCGTCAAAGTCTCCTACTTGGAGATCTACCTTGAGCGCATACGCGACCTCCTTGCCCGTAAGATCTCAAGCTCTCTCTTGTGAATCCAGTGATGAAATGCACTTCAGCCCAAAATGATAACCTCCAAGTACACGAGGAAAAATCTAGAGGCGTGTATGTAAAGAATCTTTCGGATTACTACGTTAGCAGTGCGCGTGAGGTCTACGAGATAATGAGACAGGGAGGGGCTGCAAGGGTTGTCACTTCGACCAGTAAGTGTCTCCCCATGTCGTGGCGTTAACCTCTAAGTCACTCGTAACGACAGACATGAATGCTGAATCATCGCGGTCGCATTCCATTTTTCTCATCACGATTCAACAACGCAATACCGAAACGGGGGCTCAGAAGAGTGGCAACCTGTACCTTGTCGACCTTGCCGGATCCGAGAAAGTGGGAAAGACAGGCGCTTCGGGGCAAACTCTGGAAGAAGCAAAGAAGATCAACAAGTCGCTTTCTGCTCTCGGCATGGTCATAAATGCTCTGACTGACTCGAAGGTACGTAAGAGCGCGTACAATGGGATGCTTCTTCCCCCTTTTTGTTGCAGGGGTTCGTGATGATTGATTTGTCTCCTAGGTCAAACATATTCCGTATCGTGATTCGAAACTCACCCGTATACTGCAAGAGTCTCTCGGTGGTAACTCGCGCACGACGCTGATAATCAACTGCTCGCCTTCACAATACAACGAGTCTGAAACGCTTTCAACTCTCCGTTTTGGTATTCGAGCTAAGTCAATCAAGAACACTGCTCGCGTCAATGCAGAACTCTCTCCATTGGAGCTCAAGGGTCTTCTATCGAAAGCTCAGCTTGCGAACACCAGACATCTGTCATATATCCAGTCATTAGAAGCAGAGCTTGCCATTTGGCGTGCTGGTGGCCATGTCGAACCGAGCGAATGGACCTCCGCTGACAAGCCGACTACTGGCGCTGCTGCGGCCAAGAAAGCGATTTCATCCCCAACTCTTTCTACCGCAAGAAGCATGACTCCAGTGAATCCTGTGTTGGAGGGTCTCCGATCAGAGATCATCATCGATAGTCGACCGCAGACACCGACAGTTGTAGGCTTGGACAAGGACGAGCGGGAAGAATTCCTAAGGAGAGAGAACGAACTTAGCGACCAACTTGCAGAGAGGGAGAGCCTGCTCAATGCTGCAGAAAAACTCACCAAGGAACTTCGAGAAGAGTTGGCATACCTCAAGGAGCAGGAGGCAGCAGCTTCAAAGGAGAATAAATCGATGTCGACTCAACTCAACGAGCTCCGCCTGCACGTCGAGCGCCTGGATTACGACAACAAGGAGGGTATCATCACTATTGACATCCTGAAGGAGCAGAATCAGGATGCAAAAAGTGAGTTGGAGGAACTCAAGAAGGTCATTACCGATCTGCGCTCGACCCAGAGAGATGCCACGGCGGAGGACAAGGAGAAGCGCAAGCAGGAGAAGATGGCTTTGATGATGGCCAAATTCGATGCTGTATGTTTTCATTACTTGAAAAGTCGACGCCGCTGACTCATTACTCGTTCATAGCAAGGCACATTCTCTGAGAAAGACGAGCAACTTCGTCAGCTTCTTGCCAAGCTTGATAATATTGACACTGCAGGTGCTCTTTCGACATTGAGTGTCGACGATATTGTTGCAGCAAGGAGGCAGCTCACAGAAAGCCATTCACTTGTACGCGAGACGGTCGATCGCCTCAGGCAAAGCCAAGAAGAGAATGAGATGGTTACTCGCCGCAGAGACGAACTCGAGGCTCGGTTCCAATCACTGGAAGCTGATTATGAGGAGCTTCTGGGTGAGTTGTGAAACATTCGAGGTGCCCGAACCTTACGACCCCTGTATGAACAGAGAAAACCATCCATGATGAAGAGACCAGCAATGCTGACATCGTGGATTCCATGGCCGAGTTCAAGGTGAGCCATATGTGCTTCAAGAATGACCGTGTCCATTGAATGCAATCTATCACGCAGACCAAGCTAGAGATGCAATACGCTGCTAAACGCGACGCAAACATCAGCGAAGTGGCCGATCTTAAGCAGCAATTGGAGTTGAAGTCGAACGAAATCCGCACCCTTAATGCATCCATTGACAGTCTCAAGAGTGTCAACGAAGAGCTCAAGGTATGATGTCTCCCACTCTTATCCTAGCTATGAGTTGAGCCGTCCTTTGTGCAGCGTGCGTTCGCAGTGACTTCTGCGGGCATCGAGGGAGGGAAGAATCTAGCTGAGAGCGCGCAGGACCTGGAGCGAACCCGGAAAGCAATTAACGTGCAGTTGGCAGAGTTTGATGGGGTCAAGAAATCCCTCGTACGGGATCTGCAGAACCGCTGCGAGAAGGTTTGTTCGAGACATTAAACTTCTGTTATATTCCTACTTATCATACACGTGTCAGGTGGTCGAGCTTGAGATCCAATTGGACGAGATCAAGGAACAGTACAACAACGTCATTCGAAACAGTAATAGTAAGGCGCAGCAGAAGAAGATGGCATTCTTGGAACGGAACTTGGAGCAATTAACGTTAGTTCAGAAACAGGCGAGTCTAGATCTTTACCTCTGTTACATATTTTGCGAGCTCAATTACTCTCGCAGCTCGTCGACCAGAATTCGGCGTTGAAAAAGGAGGCCGGAATCGCTGAGCGAAAATTACTTGCGCGTAACGAGCGGATACAGAATTTGGAAACCCTGCTGCAGGACGCTGACCGTCGGTTAGCCATCCAAAACCAGAAGTTTGAAACACAGCTCCAATCAGTGAAAGAGCGACTGGAGCAGGCACGAGGTAAGCCAAATAACGACGTTTTTGCATTGACGCCGCATCTCAACCCCAGCATATGTAGCCCAGAAGACTTCAAGTCCGATAAACTTTGGACGTATCGCCAAGCCACTGCGGGGTGGCGGGGGTTCTGCAGCAGCACCTGGACCTGTCGCCACACCTGCACCGGTTTCAGGCGGTGCGCCGTCTGGAAACTCTTTGACTCGCGTGCAGAACGAAGACGGAAGGTAAGTTTTGATATCGTAGTGGTTGTCTCAGATTGCTAACTTGGCGTCTAACCTTGCGTTCGCGGTGCCGACAGTGGAGGTTAGTAGCACCAATTAGGTCACTTACCAGTTAAGATGCTAACGGATCATTTGCAGCAAAGCGTGCGTCATGGTTCTTCAACCCCCGGGGAAGTTAGACGCCATGGATTGATTTTTGCTTTCGATACCTACACTGCATCTACGTTCATAATAATGGATTCTCTAGCGATGAAAGTAAATACCCAAAGATAAGCTATGTACATCTATACTATTCTGGCTGGGGCTGTGGTGTGTCACGCTTGGCTTCAGGATTGCCTCGTACTTATTCTTGTCGGTTTACCACGGTCCGTTTGTAACGGAGCCGATCGATGTGGTTGGAGGTTCAGGTAATGGACGTATTTCGGCGCTTCTTTCGCAAGAAGCAGGGATATGATTGACAAAGGAAGACAAGAAGGATCAGAATTTGGGACGGTGCCGTTTGAATTCTACTCAAAAAAATTTCATCGGGAATAGGCGAATGAGCGGGGACCTGTGATGGCTGTGTGTAAATGTTCCATTATGAGGGTCCATTCTGAACCCACTAAATTATTTGCCCTAGATTCTTGCACAAACAGCAGGTCTGGCCGAAGCGGAACCATTTTCCCGTGTAAGTAGTAACGGAAGCAGAAATCACCAGCCGTACCCCTTCAGTATTAGTCGTGGTAGAAATAAACTATCCCTGAACCGCATCTCCATCGTTCTTTTTCGTCTTACGCGCGCGCCTTGGAACGGACGTGTCTTTCTCTTTTCCTCTTCATCTACTAGCTTACCTCGGAGCAGACAATAAGTACTACTTCCTGCCGCTGTCGTATATCCTTTGGTAAGTCTTTGATCCGCACTTATCCATCGATTCACGCGTCATGTTCAATTGCCTCACATCGTGGCTTATTTACGACAACTGTTCTGCACTCGCGACTCATACAGGCGCGTTTCTCCCGTTTACCGTTCCGGTTTTTTACTTGTAACTGCCTCGAAACGTGTTTCATTGCATAACTAACTCTTAGTGCTCGCCTTTTTCAGCTAATTCGTTTGCGCAATTCCACTTAAAACTTTATAATCTGCTCTTTCCTGTTTCTTGCTTCTTCTGTAAGTTACACCCTCGGTTTCCTACTATCATCCCTTTAACTTGCCGGGCCTAGCGCGCAAATCTTCTTCATCCTGCCATGTCAACTCATCCCGGAGACACTTCTCGGAAGCCATCAGGCTCATCAACACGTTCGTCTGGGCACTCGCCTTCAGCTTCCCCGAATAACGTATGTCCATACCTTTCTGACTCGATTGATTCTTACCGAGGCACAGTCACAGAGGAACCTGACTCCGACAACAGCGAACATGTTCGGTGTCGCAATAACCGGGGCTTCCAGCCTTAAGGGCCTCAATTCAGGTTGGCAGGTGGGCGGAACATCCTGCGAAGCTGTCCATTTTTACTTACGTTATATTATCTAGGTATGGGGATCAACGACGCCAGCGTCCAAGAGGAACACGTCAATATCCTCCGCTGCAAGTGTAGCCGACCTCTCACCATCCCAGGCTGAGAGTGGTTACCGTGGAAATCTAGGAGAAAGCTGGAGTGCGCCAAGGCCGTCCAGTGGAACCTGGGATGAGCTGAGTGGAAGCCCTCAAAAGAAAGAGTTTTCGCAGTTGGTCAGTCAATTCTTTCACAGCGTTTGTTTGACGTTTAACATTCAATAGGATACTAATTCCCCCTTGTCCCTGCATCATGCTCGGCAGAGGCAAGCAACCGCCGCGCAAGCAGCCGCGTTGTCAGGCCCAAGAGTTGTATGTGTTCCTAATGAATCTCAAAGGCGTGCTAACAGATCTCCCAAGGACGATCGCTCCTCGGCAAAGGCCGGACAGTTCTCTCCGCAGAGGTTCGACAATGCTCTCGGAAAGGAAACCGGAGTCTCCAATAGATATGCGGCTTCGAATACATCGGGCTATGGATCGTCTACCTTCGGTGGTCAAAATGGTGGCTTTGACTCCATGCAGGTGTCCTCAGTTGTTGAAAACGAATTGTCTATGGGTTTGAGAGGGATGGCAGTCGAGGACGATCACGCCAGCGGCCAATACCGTCACCAATCCGCCTCTTCACCGTCCAACGCTGTTTCTTCTCATTCCCCTGCTGTCCCCCAGGTGCGACCACCCCCACAGATGGTTCAAGGACGTCTCCCGTATGGTAGTTACCCTCAGGCCGATTATTCGTCATATTATACCAATGGCGCAACGCGCGATCCTTACATGGATTATGGATATGGATACAGTACCCCGACAGACCCATCACTCTATCCTTCATCTGCTGGGATGAATAATACCTCCACGGCAAGCCTATACCCTGGCGTATCACCACAGCCGTTACACCATAATGCGTCAACTGGTCAACAGTCCAGTATGTACTATGACTATTCAGCCTCCGCGCGAACGCCCTCGCAATATTACTACCCCGCGCATCAGCCCATAATGTATCCAACCATGCCTCCGCTCTCTCCGATGCCAACTCCACAACTCAGCGCTGCTGCGCCCGCCGGAGGTATGCCTGACAAGAAACAGGTAGGTTTTTTCTTTACATTAGACTGTATCTAGGGCGCCGCTGACCCTTCAATTTTAGTATGGACTGCAACAACAGGTGGCTCTTCAAAACATTTTGCGCCCCACCATGATCTCATATACTCCCCACCAGGGTTATACTGCTGATTATGGTGCCCAGCTCCCCTTCATGATTCCTAATGGCGCTATGTATGGTCACACCGCCCACGGAATACCATTTTATCACCAAAACTTACGTCCTGGGCGGCGCCAGGATGCGAATGACGTTGGTTCGGCTTTGCGCAGTCCTTTATTGGACGAGTTCAGAGCGAACAAAGCGCGCAAGTGGGAGCTTAGGGTGCGTTCAATTTAATTGGAGCATCAAGCAAACTGACCATCTCTCAGGATATCTATGGCCATATTGTAGAGTTTAGCGGTGATCAACACGGCTCTCGCTTCATCCAACAAAAGCTTGAGACTGCTACCTCGGAAGAGAAACAAGGAGTCTTTGATGAGATCGTCCCTGACAATGCGTTACAGCTCATTCAGGATGTATTTGGTAACTATGTATGTTATTATCTGATGTTTCGCTTGCTATTACATCTGACGACCTCTGCAGGTCATCCAAAAGCTGTTTGAGCACGGGACGCAAGTTCAAAAGACCGTTCTCGCCAACGCGATGGAGGGTCATATTCTACCACTGTCCCTACAGATGTATGGCTGCCGTGTTGTGCAGAAGGTCTGCATACACGTTTGTAGCCTCGTCGTGTCTAATTCGAATTTGATAGGCGGTAGAATTTATCCTTCCAGATCAGCAGGCGTCATTCGTCAGGGAACTTGATCCGCATGTACTAAAATGCGTAAAGGATGCGAACGGCAACCATGTAAATAAGCTCCTTACATTTCAAATGCTCGAGGCTAATGTATCCGCAGGTGATCCAAAAGTTGATCGAACGCGTGTCGCATGAGCGACTGGGCTTCGTTAACTCATTCAGGGGTAACGTGTATGATCTCTCCACGCATCCATATGGGTGCCGTGTATTGCAACGATGCTTCGAGCATCTGCCTGAAGAGACAACGCGTCCTCTCATGGACGAACTGCACAAGTATATGATCAATTTGATGCAGGATCAATTCGGGGTATGTACTTATTATTGTCAGATTCTTGTCTGTTGGCTAATGAACTACGAAGAACTATGTTGTTCAATTTGTGCTCGAGCAAGGCAAGCCTCAAGATCGGAATCAAGTCGTCATCAAACTTCGTGGCCAGATGTTGAATATGGCTCGCCACAAGTTTGCATCAAATGTCTGTGAGAAGGCTCTCGTCACCGCTGGTATTGAGGAACGTCGTATCCTTATCGATGAGATCATCATGCCGAAGACCGATGGTGTCAGCCCAATTGTGTCCATGATGAAGGATCAATTTGCCAGTGCGTTGCTATGTTCGTATATTAAAGTTTTAATTGCTGACCGCTCGTGTAGACTATGTTCTTCAGCGGGCACTAACTGTGGCAGAACCCGATCAGAAGGAAATTCTGATCACCAAGATCCGTCCTCAGCTCGTCAGCATGCGCAGATACTCGAGCGCTTACAGCAAGCATCTTATTTCCAGTATGTTGATGAAATACAACCGAGATATATGAAAATTTATCTGACCCAACGCCCAATAGTTGAACGTCTTCTAGAGCGCACAATTAATGCCTCAAAGGCCTCGGATAAACCTGCGGACTTCCCCTCACTATTGCACAAGCCAGTCAACTAATAGCGCGCTCTACAACCATTTTTTCTTCTTGCTTCAATCTCTATTTCCTCTTTGCTCCACTCGCAATGCTATGGTATATTCGCATCAATTTCTCATTCCGCAATCACTCACACCACGATTATCCACGCAATCAACATTATTAATTGCACACTCTTTACATTCATTCAGTATGATGTTTCTTCGCTGTCGATATTCAAACTTTCATGTTGCTGTCATCTTTGTCGTCATTTTTTTCCCCTCCGTGGTATATATCGATCGTATAGATACCTGAGCACACCAGTTATAATCATCATGGATTTCGTCTTGCAACACATGCATGTTATTCGGACGAACTTTAATGATCCCGCGGAAGGGGTTCGATTCTTGAAGTAAACGGTGACAAACAAAAGTATTATTAGCGGTGCTAAAGTTGGCACTAGTCCTGTCACGTCGCCAAGCGCAAAAGCTTTGAGCGAAACGTCAGCATCCTGCTTTTCTCAAGACTACGAGCTCTACTTGCCTGCAGGACAGAAACGTTGCAAACATGAGTTCTGTGGAAGCTGCGGCTTCGCTATTTGGTTCAGACGGCGATTCTGGGCCGGATCCGTTTGCGGTTATTGGCAACGAGGAGACTGACACGACACCACCTGCCGGGTTGACGGTACATGAACATGGACAGCACGCTTCTGCTTCTTATCCATCTAACATGGGCCAGGACGCTTCCAGCTTATTTGCTGAAGACAACATTCCCCAGGGTGCTCAACCTTTCGAACAAAATCCTTGGTCGGTTGCTGTGGACCAAGATGCCAGTGGTCCAGTAAACCAGGTTCCTGATCAATACTCTGCTGCCGGTTATGAGCAGTCCCAAGGGTGGGCCTCCGCGCCTGGTTATTCCACGACTCAACCGCCGGCTTCGTATGTCCAACAACCAGGTGTGTTGGCTGTGTATATGCGTTGTGTCTGCAGTATTAATTTGTTACAGCGTTAGGAAGTCATGATGCTGGCGGTGCGGCGAGTGCGTACCACCAGTACACACCAGACTCGACTGCCAATTCTTCGCAATACGGCGGGAGCCAATATCTAAGCCAACCGTATGCTCCGGTACAAGGCAGCTACGATCATTATCAACCCACCGCTAACACCGCACCCACTCGCCCGTCACAATCACCCGCTGCACCCGCCGACTCTCAGACAGCATACGAGTCATATAGCCCTGTGGCACGTTCGGTTTCTCAACCTTATTCGTCGTCCGCGTACGCTGCTCCTCCTAAGCCAGCTTCTCCCAGCATCCCTCCACCTCCTGCTCAGGTTCCTCCGGCGATGTCGGCTGCATCTTATCGTCCACAGAAGTCGAATGCGTATGATCCCCCGCTTCCTCCTCCGAAGGTGTCAAAGCGTGCTGTGAGTGCGCGCGCACCAGCATTGGGTCACTATGCCTCGTATGGCCAGCTCTCGCAAGTCCCTCCTGTACCCCCTGTGCCTGCTGTACCTCCTACTCTACCTCCGCCCCCATCTGATAGTACTCGGTATGGCAGCCTTTCCAGTAGCGTCGCACAACCTCCAATTTCCCATGCACCTCCACAAGCGCAAGTGACACGTCAGCTTACAGGGGTCCTAGGTATCGCCTCGCCACCAAAGTTTCCACAGCAGCTCCCTCAAGCGCCGGTTGGCGATCAGTATGCGCAACATGGGTTATTACACGTAGGCGCTCACACATCCCCATTGGCTGCTCCTCCTCTACTTCCGGCACATCCACAACACTCTTATTCGCAGGATTCACTTGATGAAGCACCTACTCCTAAACAAGGTCCATCTAGCTCATTCACGGACCATATGCTAGTTGGATCTCCTTCCGCTGAGCCATATCCGCTGCCAAGTCATGACCAGCACTCGGAGAGTCGCGCTTACACGTCTGATGATATGCCCTGGGACGACCCGGAAAGTTTGCAGACCGAGGCTATCGAGACAACAACCACTTCTTCCTATGCCGTTCAAGATCCCTACACGCCTTCACTTCCTGTAGAGCACAGAGGTTTAAATGGTTATACGCAGCCGCGTAGCAGCCCACCTTCTTCCCCACAAAGAGGCAAGGTGCATTCACACCAAGAGACGATGGTGATACGGGGACCAGCGCTACGACGGTCCCCTTCTCATTCCAGAGATGGATCCAACGGTTCAGTTGTGTCATCCCTGCGCAGTCCGGTAAAGAGGGTTGCCTCTCCTTTACGCAACGCTTTCGATTCCACTGAACAGGATATGTATCCTGGTCCTCCCCATCCGGCGTCTGCATATGAGCCGTTACATTATGCACCGTCCAACAGAGCGACATCTCCTAGTTCTGTTCGCTCGTTTACAAGCCATGCAGGGTCTGCTAAGAGTGCCTACAATTCGACAGCTCCATCCACGGCAAACAGTTACGAGCCCAGATCGCATGTCACGTATGAGAGGACTTCGTCTCCCGCCATCCATCATTCGCGTCAGGCCTCTCCAGCCCCTGACCCATATGCACTTACCAAGAATGTTGTGGCTCTGACGCAGTCCGCGCATCGTGATCGTTCGGGTTCTAATGCATCCTTATATTCCACGGCCTCCAATCCTATGGGAATTCCCTCTCAACGTGACGCTAACGGGTTTGTTCCTAAGCCTCGTCCCAGTGAACTTGGCTCGTATGGCGCAGTGTCTGCGTATAGTCAAGAACTTCCTACTTCATCCACATTTCGCCCCCCATATGCACCCTCCCCTTCTCTCTTAGGCTCAAATGACCCTTTGGGTCGGACATCTACACGGGCTCCGGTGATAAGTTTTGGTTTTGGTGGCAAGATGGTTACGTGTTTCCACAGCTCCCCTGACCTTATCACTGGATACGATGTTGCGTTGTCGTCTCGTCATTCGACAGATGTGCGTGTACGTGTGTTGCACAAACTTCTCCCCGAATTTGCGCTTGAGCCTTCTGCTGCTACTTATCCTGGTCCTTTGTTTTCTGATCCTGGCACACCTGTCAGTATCGTGCGCACTGGGGCGTCATCTCAAGTGAAAACAAAGAAGGCACACGTCGTCAAGTATCTGGATGATCGGATTGAAGAACTTACGCGTGGGACAACGTACATGTCAGATGGAATCGAGAAGCAGCGTACTGAGGGAAAGTTGGTTCTAGTCAAGCTGCTCAAGATTATGGTTGAGAACGATGGTGCACTGTCTGGAAGGTCTGTCGCCAGACCATGGATATGCATCCTTGACTAATATTTTTTTCCAGCACTCACATTGACTCAGCTGTAAGAACGGCATTGCTTCCTCGTATTGGCACGTCCGAGGGTGGTGAGATCTCGACACAGGGTTTTACTTCTTGTACGCCCAATGCCTTTGGTGTGATTCCTGGCTCCAGCAGTGGTCACCCTGGCACAAGCGAGACACCCATCTCAGTTTCTACGCTGTTTCCATCTGCGTTAGACAAAATACAGGAATTCCTTGTGAGAGGTGAAAGGAGACAAGCTTATCACTATGCGCTGGATGAGAAACTGTGGGCACACGCGATGGTCATCGCAAGTAGCATCGACAAGGAGGCTTGGAAAGACGTCGTCAACGAGTTCGTCAAGGGAGAGTTGGGCGTTCACGATACACAGCGGACGGCTTTTGTTGGGCGCGGAAAGGAACACGTACCTCCTCCCAGTAATGGAAGAGAGTGGCTCCGTGTGGTCTACAGTCTATTTTCTGGTCAGGGACCAACTGCCGGTTAGTGATCATCTTCTAAGCTAAATTTTCTGATATGAAGCTACCTGATAAACAGTCCAGGAACTGATTCCTACCAGTCTGCTTGCAAGAACGACGGCTACATTGCAAGTCCCCACGTCGGCTATTGCGCACACCACGCCAATGTCGCCTAGTTTTCCTTCACCAGCGATGGCAGCACAAATCCCTCCTAATGCTTTGTCGAAGTGGCCAGAGCTTGTGGCATCGATGGTCTCCAGTCCTCTGTCCCCTGAGTGGTCGGCAACCCTGACAGCACTGGGTGACTACCTTGTATCGCATCAACAGGTCGAAGCCGCGCATGTTTGGTAATTGTATAATTCTCGCACCTGTCTTCCTTTGCTCAGATCATTTGTCAGTTACTTGCTCTCTCCTCAGACTTCTCCAATAGGGGGCATTGGAAGTCCATCTGGTCGAGTTGTTCTTATTGGCTCGCGAAATCCACACGCTTGGCCCTCATTCTATAAAGATACTGACCCCATCATTCTGTCCGAAATTGCCGAGTTCGCCTTCTCGCTGAAGTGCGTCACGAAGGGACAGGAACCATTCCACGGTCTGCCGCATTTGCAGGCATACAAGCTTATCAGGGCCTCGTATCTCGCGGAGATCGGCGAGATACAAGCAGCTAGCAGGTGGGTCGTTCTTCTAGTACATTTCTGCATCTTCTTAATCGAACTACAGATATTGCGAGGCAATTACCGCTGCAATGACACATCCATCACCCTATCTCAATTCCGTCTTTATCGAGCAGTTGAAAGGGTTAGCGGATCGCTTGATCGGTACTCCACAAATGGCAAAGAGCGGATCTTGGATAGGCGGGAAGGTGAACAAACCTAGTCTTGACAGTATCGGTAGTTGGCTTGAGGGACGCTTGACGAAGTTCATTGCTGGAGAAGGGGACGAACCTTCGCTTCCGCCAGCACCGTCCAAGAGTCAGGTATCATCCCTAGGACCTTTCTCTCACTTCAGCGAGATTTCATCAACGACAACCTCCGCAAGTCCGTCGCCTCCCCCTGGGGTGATGAACCAATATTCAATGTCAGCCATACCGCCTCCCCGCAGAAGCGGCTCCGCGATGGCGATCTCTACTTCTCAATCTCACGTGCCTATTGATCGTGCCTCATCTGCCATGGACTATTACCACCCAACGCGGAAGTCGTCGCCATCACCAGTGCCTCCCTTGACTGCGCCTTTGCACCCACCACGATCAACTTACACTCACTCCACACATGGCTCAGGTATGAATGGGCATTCTACGACGAATGGCTACGTCCCTGCCTATGGCGAGCCATTGTCACGAAAGCCCTCATTAGAGATGACTGCTGAGGAGGGCTCTGAGCAACAACAGCAGGAGACAGGATGGTGGTCTTCCCTCAACAATTCGGACTCTGGACCTACCCCGACTACGGCCACTTTTCACTCAGTCGATCATTTCCGGGCTTCGTCCGATGGCTTCATCTCCTTGATGGACGACCCTGTTTTAGCTGTGGCTCCCAGTACATCCATGTCGAATGGCCAACCGCAACCAAGCTTTGAGGATGAGGACGAGGATTTGGGCTTTGGCAATAACGCAAACAGACGTGAACGTCGTCAGGAAGCAGCTGAATCTGGGAGCAGCGAAAAATCTGTCACGCCTGTAGAGGACATCAAGAAAACAGAGGAAAAGAAAGGTCAGTTTTGATTACCTCTGCGTCATAACATTGTCGATGACTGTTGCTGTTAGACGCCAATCCCCCAGCGACGGCTCCGGCGGCAACAAGCTCTTGGTTGGGTCGGTTCTGGAAGCGTTCTGAAACAGCCCCTGGTCCTATCAAGGCTAGTCTTGGGCAAGAATCGGCTTTCTATTACGATAAAGACCTCAAGCGTTGGGTGAACAAGAAGGTATGTGACCATTTCTATCAGGATGTGTGATGTCACTCAAAGACTGGTCAGGCTGGTGCTGAAACCACACAGCCAGCTGCGCCACCTCCACCTCCTTCAAGAGCACAGACAGCCTCACCGGCGCGGGCAAGTGCTCCACTTCCTCATGCCAACGGTGCAAGTTCGGCACCTCCGCCAGCTCGATCTGCTTCGGCTATTGATTTAACCACATCTCCTACTGCGAAGCCGCCCATGCGGGTGCGTTCGAATCTTGCTCCCGCTGAAGCAACATCTCTCCCAAATACACCAGCGCCATCAACACCGCTTCCACCACCTAGTCGCCCACGCTCGCAAGCCGCCAAACGCAATGTACGGACCCGCTACGTTGATGTTTTCCAACAGCAAGAAAATGCTTCGTAGATTACTCATACAGATCCTTACCATAGAGACCATTACATCAATTTATTCTGGATATCTTTTGGCTTTCATCGATCATCGTTTGTCACCTCATTTCTTCTCATGCATGTACATTTTTATTTGCTTTTTATAATTCAAGTGCATGTGGGGCTGGCATTGCAAAAATGAACTACACAACACTATAGAATGAGCTTGAATGGATAACCTAACATAAATGTCAGCGCTGTGTGTGAATGTTTCACGTAGACCAACCTGGGTTTTTGACGCGGAACAGCGATACTAAAATGCTGAAAACGAGGAAATTGACTGCGGTCCAGAGGTATACCTGGGTTCTTTGACGTGTGGGCGACAGTTGGCGCGGTGTGACGAGAATCAACATCAAGAAAGATCCCGCCAAGATTCCATCTATGAATAATCACTACTAGCCCGACGTGTAAGGTGTAAGACAACGTACAAACCATGGCAATGACTTGAACTTCTTGTCCATACTGATTTTGGTAGCCTTGAGCGATCCAAGCGCCGTTAGGGCCAGAATAAGGTGCACCTCTGATGCGAGTGAACATGTAGCCAGAGGTCATGACTAGAGAGGTAGCAATCGTGCCGGCAGCCCAGACCCAGCGGTTTTGCAGTGCTGGTTTGATAAAACGGAAGATGAGGGTAATGATTGGGATGAGTGAAGCGATGCTGCCCGCACGTGCCCAGTCAAAGGGAGCCTTGTATGGGATAGGGATTGGGGTGTGAACAGAGAGTTGCTCAGCGAGGGGTCCAGCTTCGAAACCACTGTAGAGTACACTAAGGGTTGTAATTCAAGTGTATAGGGGAAATCATACTGTTGGAAATCGTATTTGAAGGGGGCCTTTTTTGCAGATGCGTTTGGTCCTTCGGTCGGGGGATACACGTGAACACCTGGCGCAGAAGCCATGCCAAGCTAGTAAGCGCGTCAGTTCTTGAGTGTGGCTATGTAGAATATGATGGTGCAATCACCTTTTGGAAGACGGCGTGCCCATCATCAAAGTCAAGAGTAGCGAAGAAGTGCTTGTCCCGGTGTTCTTTCGGAGCGTTCGCCCATGCTTTGGCTACAGCAGTGAATGATGGCTCAAATTCTCTGTAAAGGTTGCAATTAAATTCTGGTGCGTGTTTGGAATCTTGTCACTTACTTGCAAGGAGCACAGCGCCGCTGGGGATTGAGTGCAGTAAAGTGCACTGCAGCCGACCAGTCGCGCTTTGGGGAGGCAAGTAAATCATAAGTTTGTTCGTTGAGCTGTATGAGGCCATTTCCAGCTGCTGCGAGGTCAACCAACTGCTCGTGCGCTGATTTTTTGGCCGCTAATGATAAAGGCAAGAGCGAGAGGGCGAGCAGAGGCCAGAGCATATTGAAATTGAAGCGTTAGTTAAGAGTCCAAGTTGGACTAAAGTTGTCGACGTGTAAGTAACAAAGAATATAGCAGCCGTGGGAACTGGACATCTTTGGATCAGTCTCTCTGCTCACTGTCTTTGAGGGCGACCAGCCCTGTCAGACATGTCCCATGCCCTTCTACTACGATTGTTTCTATCACCGTCCTTCTTCTCTGTTCATGTGGCTCTACGATATCTAATGCTGTATGCCGATAACATAGGCATCACATACTACCTTACTCGAAGGTTGAAAGAGCTTGACACGCAAGATTTACGCGAAGTATGGGGTTTCATATGGTATTCATCAGTTTTTATCGAGTAGGAGAACTATGCTAATAGTCTCGCTAGTCATTTGCTCGTCACACGACCTTCCAAATCAAGGGCACTGGAATGCTTTGTAGTAGACATTTCACAACGGTCCACACATATAGCCATGATTGTACGTAGGCAACAGCCCCGTAACTTCAAGCTCACAGCTGATTCCTGTGGAGACCCTTTGGCTTATGCAAGCTTCTTTGCAAGACCTCTCTTCATCTCCTAGTTCTCCATCTTTTCAGGTATGCCAGCGGACGTTACAAAGATGTCATGAAATCATCTTCGGTGATCTTCCAACTCCAGTGTCTAGTCCGTACTCTGGCTTGGACATGCCGTTCCAGGCGTGCTTCTTACGTCGGAAGGTTAAACCCTATGTCGAACCAGCACTCGTTGGACTTGGTCTGATCTTAGCTGGAACTCCAGCCATGCCTAAGCTTACTAAGATCATGGGTGAGGTTGCGTTGCAGCAGGGCCGTGCTGACGAGGGCGGGTCAGACCTGAAAAGTGCCCATGCCGACAATGACGTTCCTTCAGGATTAGGGAAGACCACCCGTAATGACTCTGGGGATGATGATGACAATGGTTCAGATGGGAAAAATGAAGATGACCTTACGGCTAGTTCTCGTGAACGCTCTTCTAATGATATTTGTGCCTCCCATGGTCCTGCGGTATCCCAGAAGCGAACGATTCTCAAACGTCGTCGGACGATTGTTGCCGCACAGACAAGTCCCGCTCTGGTTCATTTGCAAAACATGCATCGGTCAACACTATCTGAGGATCCACTCGATCAGCTTGATCCCTCACAGCCCGCACGCGTTGCCAGCCCATACCAATCCTCTCCTTCGATACCATCTACTCAGCATCCTTTTCGGCAGAGTACACTGAACTTCGGCGATTCCCTCCTTCAACGGTATGATTTGGATTCACAAGCACATCTCCTTAGAAGTCATTATTATTGTTCAGAAGTAAGCAAATTTTGCTGACATCGTGACTTTGCATTTACATTATCAGGTTCAATTCCTAATAACGCTCGAACATATCTCTAACCGCTTACTTGTCGTGCCAAAACCTGCGCGAGTAAGCGCCCTTAGGGCCGAATTAACTGCTCTTAACCACAAGCTTCCCGCAGAGGTAATATCTTTCTCTCTGTTCGTATTCCAGTTCGTGACACAGAATCTCAGGTGTGCATGCCTATGTGGTGCTCTTCATCCGATAATCCTGCGCCTCGGAATACCTCTCAACCGCACCATAAAATTGTTCGAATTCCCCCCGGCGAAAGCGTTGTGCTCAATTCTGCGGAGCGAGCACCTTATTTGCTCATTATCGAGATACTGCATGACGACCTTGACTTTGACCCGACAAAGAGAAGCAATAAGGACACGCTAAAGCGTATAGTAACGAAGGAGAACGAACGCAAAGGTGCTTCGAGAGAACTCATTGCTTTCACCAGGTCACCTTTTCCCTCGAAACACAAGCCCCTTGGGGATCCAGTCGTTGGTTCGGAAAGCGCCTTGGGAAAGGATTCCGCTGAGGAGGCAGACACTTTGTTGGTCCCTGTAGCTTCTGCTACCAGCAGTACAAGTTCTCTCATCGACGATGATGAGGAGATGGACCTTGTTGAGCAACTATACGGTGTCGGCGAGTCTCTCCGCGGGCCAATAGACCTCACCGAGTCCATTGTGCTTCCACCCGTGCTGAAGAACAAGGAGCTGGATATGGCTGCGTGGTCTCGGACTTCCTCCCTAACTTCCTCACCCAACCCAGAAGGGATATTGTCGTCATCTTCTTCACCTGCCTTTTCACTTACTGGTAGCCGGTTTTCGACACTACCTTCAACCACCCAGCTGCCAGATCCAGCACCTAACAATAACAGCAATAGTCGTATACTCTCGCTTGACGATTACTCCGAACGCATGCGTACGGCAGCTGTCATGCTTTCGCAGCTCAATGCGAACCTTATTCGCGAAGCAGTAACCACATTGCCTTCTTCCGATTCAACTGCAACGCTTGTTAGTTCGAGTTCACCGTCTGGTTCTCTGAATTGGCTCCCTGGTTCTGGCTGGTTAGGCGGTCCACAGAACCAGACAAACAGCGGGCCCATACATCCCTCGCTCGCTGGAAGGGCTGGCGACTCACCAGCAACCACCCGTATGCGTGTGCAGCATGCAGAGGCAGCCGCCATCAGGGATCGTATCATGAAGGAGATGATTTCACTTGAAGAAGAACGAATGGAGCGCATGCGAGAACACAGGGAAGGGGAAGGGATAATGCGTATTGGTGATGTGGGCGATAACCTGAAGACTGCTGAGGATGAAACCATCATCAAGCGTGAGTTGAACAAAGCCGATCCTTCCGCCTTGATATTCAGCGAATCTTGGGCGACGAAGAAGGTGGGCTTTACAAATTTTGCTAATGTATAACTACCATTTCTACCCTTTCAGAGTCGAATACAGCACGGATCGCCGTATGGTCATCTAGGTAAGGTCATGGCCTTATCGTAAAATTTTTCATTCAGTCGTTGAACCCACTATCTCCAGCGAATTGGGATTGTGTCTCTGTGATCGTTAAAACTGGCGGCGACCTTCGCCAAGAACAGGTTGCCGTTCAGCTTATACAGCAGTTTGAGCAGATCTGGCAAGAAGAAGATTGTCAATGCTGGGTCCGTTAGTGAGTTCGCTTCACCAAGCTACGTTAGTAGTATAAGCTCAACTATCTTTAGCTTTCAAATTTTAATCACTGGCGCATCATCGGGCTTGGTAGAGACTATAACAGACGCCGTGTCAATACACTCTATCAAGAAGTCCGAATACGCAAGACGGTTGGCAGAGGGTCGTTTCGGATATGTCACCCTCCTAGATCACTTCAAGTCGGTTGGTCCTTCGTTCCATCGTGTTGCACAAGCGATGACGTGCTGAAATACGTGTGAAGACTTACGGTGATCCATCTACGGCCAAATTTGTCCGAGCGCAACGCAACTTTGCGAAGTCACTCGCAGGTCTGTTCCGCTCTCAACACCTCAATTTCTATATTCAATGCTCTACCCGTTTCGTAGGTTATTCCATCGTAACGTACCTGTTGCAAATAAAGGATCGGCATAATGGGAACATATTGCTGGACCGAGAGGGGCATCTCATTCACATAGACTTTGGGTTCATGTTGTCCAATTCTCCGGGTAACATAGGCTTTGAGGCTGCACCATTCAAGCTGCCACCGGAATATGTCGAAGTGCTGGGGGGTGTGGATGGGGAGTCTTTTTTGGAGTTTAAGCGTCTGTTTCGTGAGGGTTTCGAGGCAGCGAGAAAGCACTGCGATCGAATCATAAGTCAGTGTTCTATGTTTGCTCAATCCCGTGCGTGCCACTGATATCTATCATTTACAGCCCTGGTGGAACTGATGCAAAAAGGTGAGAGATCCGCAGTCTGCGGAAGTAGCTCATCTCAATGATCTTAGACTCCAAGTTGCCGTGCTTTGCTGCGTTTGGCGAACAAACTGCAGCTCAGTTGCGTGATCGATTTCAACCCGCCTTGACTCATTCTCTTGTGGGTGAATATATCGACCGCCTTATTGATACCTCCTTGGGCTCCAACTGGACGCGTCTTTACGACTCAGTGAGTAGAAAGACCTGGGCGATCACGTATTCCAAGCTGATCTCTTTTTGTAGTATCAATATTATTCACAATCCATTCTGTAGCCTTAGTCGAACTCCCATCTGAGGTAAACGGATCGCAGAGTGCGGTATCTATAGCGCTGAATATAGGAGCATATCCCAACTGCTGAGTACATAAGCTGTTGGGGGGAGTCTACAGAAAGTCATCTTTTGCGTCTTCCAAGCACAATCGGTTCTGACAGAACTGAGTTATTCAGTAGAACTTAGTTCCCCTGAAGTCCTGATTGGATCCATAATCGATGTGCGGCAGACCCCTGTTTTACTCTTTTTGCTCCTCGACGATGGCCTTCAAAAGACACTTCGCTGGCCAGGTCCTCTGTGACTACTCCGCTATAAGCCGCAGGCAGTCCCGCATGTGGGTGAGCGGCTTCCACGCGTGTCCCTCCTAGAGAGGCACAGCCCAACCTACAATGACATAGTTGCACCATGATGGCACGAGACCCAGAGCAAATGCGTGACAAAGCTGAACTATTACATGATTAGTGATTTATAGAGGAGTCAGGCCTCGGGCCTTCTACGTGACCGCGTTGTTCATGTGTTTACCCATTTTGGCGTCGGTTTACTTCAAGCTAGAGTCGTTGTTCGACGTTCATATGTATATTATCCGTCATTCATTCTGGGGCCTTAGTCAAATACCGCATCATTGACTACGTACAATATTTACGACCCATCGTGAATACGCCTGAGGTATACAGATCGTGGAGTGCGGTATCTATAGTGTCGTAGGAACACATCAACCACTGCTGAGAACATACGTTATGACAGCACTGATATTTCGGTCTACGAGAATATCTTGTCGTATCGGTTCAGGCATGAATACCATTCATAGTCTAGCAATGAGTTTCAGCGGTGGTCCAACATTTGCACGGGGGTTACTTACCGAAATTCTGACTAGGGTCGCACCAACATTTTCCCTTGGCGTGCACATCTCCTTGTGGACAGTGCTGGAAAGGCTCATGTCGATACCCGATGTCATTGAAGAAGTGAATTTGCTCCTTCTTCGCGAACAGTGCAGCTCCGATGCTGTGGACTGGTGCATCTCCCCAACGCTATTCCAAATAAATAAAACTATATCCCAAAGCGTGCAAACACAATGCTCACCTCATAATAGAATCCACCCTGCTCATCGAGGTATTCGAAGAATTTGGAATATGCCTCGCCTCGCCAGAAGTCAAGATCTCCGATCTCAAAGTTGCTCCAGACTGTCCACGTGATTTCATAAGTATTGGGAAGCACGGAAGCATGTGATGCGCGGTAACCTACAGTGACACAGATTGTAAGACTCTCCTCCATCATCAGAGAGAAATTCCATAGCGTTTCCGGGAGCCACGAAATCAGGATTAGCATTAATAAAAGCTAGAGGAAGGTCAGATTCAAATCAAAGTGAAGGCCGAATACACTTACACTTTACAGTGTTCCATAGTGTTGGGATAGTAGCTTGGTATTCGTATAGTGATATGGTGAAACCTATTGATGTTTGAGACTAGTGCATAATTGGAAACACAATTTGATTTACCATACACCTTATTTTGGTCTTGCATCACGAGGAAGGGATCATAGTCCACGTCGCAGAAAAGCTTGATGTCTGGCCTGATTGGGAAGGTAATATAAGCCGAGTTACATCGCGTCTCGTTCGGTTGCGTCAACTCACTCGACTCTCCAATAGTACCGGTACTGCTGTAAGAGCTCGTGTCGGTAGAAAAACTAAGGACTGGTTAGATGACCTCGCAAAAACGCGATAGGAACACGTACGCCGGAGTTAAAGCGACACATATTCCGGTATCTAGGAGGAGTCAGTCAGAAGCAGCGACGGTAGCCAGGCGTACGCACGGAACGCTACCTGGGAGATCGTCAGATCACATGTACGCCGTCGGGCTTGAAACTGCGAGCACGTACCTCCGTAAATCACATTGTTCCTAACCATCTCATCACGGGATTTACTTGCTCGATCTTCATCAACCCACGATGGTTGGTGCCAATGGTCAGATGGGATGACACCGAATTGAACAGTGGTGTTGGTCAAAGCCTGTATGTGACTATATGGCATGTCAGCAGCTTCAAGGATCTAAGCGTAAAAAGACGCACTCCTTGAAGCTCTGGGTAAAGGGCTCATCGTTGAGGAAAACATAAGGATATTGGAATTTCCTGTTGAACCTATCCTCGATTTGCTTCATACTACTCATGATTCCCGAAAGGTCAGAGTTCCGTACAAGCATGACGAATGAGGCGTTCGCTTTGCGGTCTTGCAAGTCCATGGGTGAATCAGGCTTGTAGTACCCGTCGGGCACGGGTGTTTTGTAGGGAGGGTTCGACTTCGGACCAGTCCATTGTTCTGCTATATTTGAGATGGATGTCGCCTTTCCGTATTCTTCATGCGTAAAGCTCAGGATGTAGTGAATTGAAATCTGTTGCATTGTGAAGCTAGCCAAATGGTCGAGGCTGCATGAACACGTACAATAAGACCCAAGGCAAGCAAGATGTAACGCATCGGCGTCATCATCTTTACAGAGGTGGATGTCCCTTTGGGACCTTTATTAACACAAATAGGAAGAAAAGTAACTTGATGGTAAATGCAAGAGAAAGAATGAAGAGGATATAAGAAGCTGCTGTTGGTCGCAGTGGAAGAAGGATGGATCGTCAACCGCCGCGCCACCTAAAACAGCAACAGCCAGCCTCACGCCTATAATGAACTGCGGCGCGGTCCGGTTTCAAGTTTTTCCTCGAGCTACACGTGGTTCTTTCCCTCGGTCAAGCAACAGACATATCGTCCCTGTAACCGTGCCTGCCCAATATTTGTAGTCATGAAAAAATGCATTACCACTAGGATCAAGCGACTTAGATTAGTTTACCCTGTGGTAGTCTACGACTACACAGTAGCCTATGGTAAAAATACACGTATGAAGTTGTAACATTTACATCCACTCATCTAATCATGCAACCGCATAAAGTGCCTCAGGCACGAATTTTGCGCAAAATCTGCGCTGTCGTTAGTCGGTCTCACAAGGAGGAATCAAGGAGTATTATCGCACCGAAGTTATCGTTGGGATCACACGAACAGTGTCCTTCCCGCCACTGTTTACCTTGTGGACAATGAGCGAATTCAGCATGCTTATAACCTGCAAAAAGATCAGTTATGAATACGAGACAATATAACCCAAAGCTTGCCTATATCCTTAAAGAAATGTATTTGATCCTTGCGCGTAAATAAGGCCGCGGCAATGCTGTGGACAGGTGCGTCTCCCCATCTCTGTGTATGGCAGTCGGCAAATATGAAACGAAAAAGAGATACCGAAACGTACCTCGTAGTAGAACCCTCCTGTGTTCTCAAGGTATTCGAAGAATTTCGTGTAGGCTTCACTCCTCCAGAAATCCATGTTTGCAATCTCGAAGTTTGACCAAACTGCGTGGACATCAATGACCGTTTTTAAACCATGAGAGCGAACGACTCTTACAGTGACACATGTTGTAAGAATCGCCCGCATTATCAGATAAAAAATCCATCGAGTTGTCTGGTGATACATATTGAGGATGTTCCGCAATGAAATCTGCCAAATATGTTCACTCTCAAGTTACTGTACGTGATAATTGGTGCTTACCTTTGACTGTGGACCACAACGAGGGTATAGTTGGTTCCCATTCTATTGAGAGCGCAATTAATGCTATAATTAATGCAGCGGAGATGAGAAATCACCTGGCATGGCTATTGTGAAGCCTGTCGTTGTGCGTAAATTTAGCAGCTCAACCAGCTATAATGAGAATAACTCACCATAGACTTTGTCGCGATCTTCCAGGAATAGAAAGGGGTCGTAATCCAGGTCACAGTAGTATCTGACGTCAGGCCTGCAGAATGGGTCAGAACACAATTCATCTAGCATGGCGGATGACTGACTCTACTCTCCAGTACCACTTATATGGCGTTAAGAGTTCATGGCGAAAGAAGAACTGTAGACAGAGGTCAGCCAACGAAACATCCTTCCTAAGCCCGCGACGCGAGGCGCGTACCCCTGAGTTAAATCGGCACATGTTGCGGTAACTAAAGACTGAGAATGAGATTGTACCTTAATGGGTTGCAAGAACATACGTACGAAACGCTACCTGTGGCTTTAATGGTAAGATAGCAAAGAAGACTCAACGAATGATGAACTTGCCGCCATAAATTACACCTTGTCGCACTAGCTTATTGCGTCCCTCCTGAGCTCGACCTTCATCTATCCAGTCCGGCTGGACCCAGTGCTCACGAGGGACCAACCCAAAAGAAACATCTGCGTCAGTTAACACACTGACACGCCTGACAAAACATGAGAAACTAGCTGCGCGAGATAATGTTATGGTATACCTTTTGAAGTCGGTGGAGAAGGGCTCGTCGTTCAAAAACACCCAGGGATAATTGAACTTGCGATTAAACCTCGATTCTAATTGTTCTACACTTGATATCACGCCGTTGAGATCGGAATTACGAGCCAGCATCACCAACGTAGCGTTGGCTCTGCGGGGAGGGGAAGAAGAGACTTGTGGGATTACATTTCCAAAGGAGGGTGACGGCTTGCTCTTGGAACGAGAAGTCGACTCGGATGGCGTCTCGTTCGTCTGTTTGACATCTAAAACAACCGCAGGTTCCTTGGTTATCGACCATTGCGTGGACAAGGATTTGAAAGACGTGTAGCTGTCTTCGTGGCCAATAGCCATAAAATAGCACACAATCAGCTAGATGTGAATTGAGTGTAAGACGACAAGACGCGTTTTGTGGAGTCTTTCACATACCACAGTTGTGAATGCAATGATGATAGATCTGCGATGTGCTGCGGTTAACGGAAGAGTCATGTTTGGGGGGAGAGCGCCCTGATGGCAGCCAGCGAGCAACTTGAAGTGTCGTCCGAGTCAGCGTGGGGTTGAGATAGCAAGCACTTATGTATGAGTGCGAGGCTCGGAAACAGAAGGGAAAGGAAGAAGGACTGGGGAAAGAATTTTGTAGCAGAAGAGCTATCACGCGGAGGCATATTATTTGACTGCGCAGCATTGGCACAGCAGGGGTGATACCTGGTGATACGGTCGCAACGGATTCAGACCGGTCAATACTAGATCTATGGGAGATTAGTGCCATCTGGATGCTGCCAATGCCATCCATTGTTTCCACGGTATTGCCTTAACGACTAGTGAGCGCTTCTAAAAGTTTAGTTCGACGTTTGGTCGATGGTGGCGCATTCAAAGTGTCAGACTTCAAACTAGGACTAGTTTTTCAATGCGCATAGGATTGCCTGAACTGCCTAAACAATCCTCAAGGCCTCACTGCCCGAAGATCTCTCTATATAAAGATCGGATAAAGGCAGCCGAGGGGGGACACAGAACGCCGCCAGTCAATGCGCTTCAAAATTCTCGCGTCGCACGCTGGGAGAACCACTACACCGTTGACAAGCTTCAAGCTTTATTAAAAGCTCGGCTAGAACACATGAGGAATAAACAGCATGGTTAACATCAGATAACAATTGCCTTCGCGTTGTGCGCAAAAATATAAAAGCCGCAATCTGCGATTAAACGCACCTGTAGTAGCCATAAAAATAGTGCGAGCATACATATTGTATCACACTTCAAAGAACCTACGAACGCCAGCCCAAGGTGATCTGTTTTGATGCTTAAACTAACTTCCAAGGTAAGACGTATCATGACGAGACCGAAGTCACCTAGCTGGTATCCGGATTGGTCAGTTAACTGTTCTGTTGAAAACCTCCTCGACTTGTAATTGAAAACTCATTGTCATTGTACAACGCACTGTCCTTGCAGTTTGTACAAGGTGTTGAAGAGGAATAGAATTGAACAAGCAAACCAATTAGAGAACGTTTCTGAATGCTGAGACCGAATTTGTCTGTGTTTGTCCCACTTGGTTTTTTTGAAGCTTTCGTCACTTCAGTTTACAGACGTGTTGTGTTGTTCTATGGCGTCTCCCGCATTTCCCCCTGCACAAGATGCCTCCGTTGACCCGTCACCCTCGTCCGTGCCGCAGGCACCAAAGTCATCCTACCCGTCTGCCCTTTCTCCTCTGACAAGCGTTTTCAGTCGCTTTTCACAATGGCGCAAGTCATTGGATCTCCCAAACCCGGGAACAGTCGAAAATTTGCAGAAGGAGGTCAAGGGTACGCGTTTTCCTTTTGTCGTTTGATCTTCCAATCATGTTCACCACTTTATAGCGACTCACTTGACGAACTTCATATTCGATGGCGCTAGGGCTGATCTCACGAAGAGTTTATCCATGAATCCGGCATTTCAGGTCACACACTCTTTCATTCTTGGGTCGCAAGTCTCAACACCATCATATAACTTTGGTGCTGTCTTTGCCAACAACGATGTCAGCTAATTTGGCTTGCTTGCCTTGTCACTCTGTTTGATCCTTGCCCCGCAGATGTTCCTCCAAGGCAGCGTTGACCACGAGGGCAATGTGAGCGCACGTATGAATCAAGGGTGGGCTGAAAACTCTATCACAAAGATCCAGACGCAGGTTGGTTTCCTATCCCATCCTCACACGTGTTTATTCTCACTTCATTCACAGCTTTCATCACAAGCTGGTCATAGCATGATTCAATTGGAGCACGATTACCAGGGCCAAGATTACTCCTTGAACGCGAAAGCTGTTAATCCATGGCCTACGGATCTCACCGGCATATACATCGGAAATTACCTCCAGTCTGTGACAAAAAACCTTGCGTTGGGCGTGGAGACACTTTACCAACGGCCAACTCCTGATATGTCCGAGTTCACGACGTCATATCTAGCCAAGGTCACAAGCGATGACAAAAATTGGATCGCTACCGCACAAGTTCAACCAGCGGGTATTCTACAGGCTACGTACTGGCAGAAGCTCCACGAGAAAGTGGAGGTCGCAGCAGATCTTCAGCTCATGGCTTCTCCTCAACGAAGAGATGCTATTGCAACTCTCGGTGCAAAATACGACCTCCGGATGGCAACCTTCAGAGCACAATTGGACTCAACAGGCAAAGTTTCTGCTTTGCTTGAACAACGCTTTGCTCCAACCTTTGCGTTCCTTGTAGCGGGTGAGATTGATCACTTCAAGGCAAGTGTCTCCTACTTCACTGTGATGTTGTCCAGACTGACATTTCGTAAACTCAGAACGCTGCCAAGGTTGGTGTCGGTGTGATGATCGAGAGCTCTACTTTGACCCCAGAAGAGATGGGTATGCCCCCTCAACATTGAATTAATTATACTTAGACACGTACTTTCGAACCATATTATCGGCATACATCTCTTCTCATGGGTTTCTGCAGTACCAGTGTGATTGTCAGCTAGCCCGGCAGCACCTCCATCTCCACAGAATATCTGGTTTGACGAGAGTGCATTAATGACGTAGCAGTACCGGTAGAGCGCGCACCAATCCGAAGGCGCACAAAAATATGGTGTGGTGCTTAGTGATACTGAGGAAGCGACCGCCTTCCCCACTTACGGGAAACCAACACACGCGCTCCGCTGAGGTCATCGAAGACTTGTAGAAACACATCATGGCAAAGTTGATTGAAGCCCGCAACGTCGCCTGCAAGAAGGACAAAGAACATATCATCTTCTCTCGCTTGAACTTCGATGTCAACGAGAGAGATATCATTGTTCTGCAAGGCAAGAGTGGTGCAGGGTACATTAACTTCTCTCACTGTGGCACTGTTTCGTTTGAAGGCTCAACCTATGTATCATGACTTAGGAAAACTACACTTTTGAAGTGCATCGCCCATCTGAATGTTTATGACGGGGAGATCTTATACAGAGGACGGTACGCTCCTTCAAGTTAGACCTCCACGGCTCTCACGTCTGACATGTGATGTTCACCGCCAGGACAGCTAAGGCACATGGTACGCATGACCCCTGATTCAGACTAGTCGCAAACACTCGCACAGGAAGCTCATGAAGGTGTACTATGTTTCTAGGTGTGCCCGCGTTTAGAACGCGGGTATTCTACGTACCTCAGAGGCCCGCTTTGCTGCCAGGTACGCCGCGCAATTTCATGGCGACAGTCACATCCTTCCAGTCCCGTAAATCCACCTCGGAATCTGATCTCGCTCTCGCTATGGAGATCTCCAGGGGGTGGGGTGTCGATGATGAGCTATGGGACAGGAACTGGACTAGCTTGAGTGGTGGGGAGGCACAAAGGATAGCGTTGGCAGCTGCAATGGGTCTGAACACGGCTGAAGTCCTTCTACTTGACGGTAAGATTCAAATTCTATCGCGTTGTTTGTATTTTGACTGAGACGTGCTTTGACCTCTCCAGAGCCAACCTCAGCTCTCGATCAACATTCGACTAAGCTTGTCGAGGAGTTCATCCTGAATGACCTCAGGTCTCAGCAAAGTGGGTTGAAGGCAATAGTCTGGATCACCCATTCCGAGGAGCAAGCAAGAAGAGTAGGAAACAGATTCCTTCAAATCTCAGCATCTGGTTGTGAGGAAGAGCCTCTTATCCCCGAACCATAGACATTGTATTATTTTTTGACAAGTTTTTCAGATGGATATTCGGTGCTCTACATAAGAACAACCAAAGCGCCATCATTAACCGATAGTCCCATAGCTCAGTGGTCAGAGCGTTGTACTTATGAGGTTACATTCCATGCAAGGGTCCCGAGTTCAATCCTCGGTGGGACTAATTTTTTCATTTCTTTCCTTGACGTCCATATATGGAAATTCACACTTGCTTGACAAGCCTGCGGCTTTATCCACACTCCTACGCGCCCCGGCTTGCCCAATATTTTTATTTACTTTCTCTAGCATCGTTGACACCGCCGGAGACAATGGCTTCGTCTACACTCCTTCGCTCAACGCTACCCAGGACCTTTGCTTCTGCGACCGGGCGTAATGTCTTACGATCTGCATTGCAAGGTACGGACGAATTGAATCTTGCCTACTCCTCACTCATATCGCGTTCCAAAGCGAGAGCTAGTTCAACTGCACAGTATGTGCCAGGTGGACGTACGTTTAATGAATCCTTCTGTGTGATGCCTGACAAGCCTATGCACAAACTCGACAGCTATCATCAAGGGCACAGTCAACGACCCTGTCGAGTTCCCTCCTCCATCAAGGACGCACGGCTCCTATCACTGGGCATTCGAGCGACTTCTTGCTGCCTCCCTCGTTCCCATGACAGCAGCGGCTTTTGTGACCTCCGGGTCATCTTACCCAGTCTTTGACGGACTGCTCGGTCTCAGCTTAGTGATGCACTCTCATATTGGGGTGCGTGAGCGATAGAGTCGCTGTTGCGCAAAGTTCTAATGTTACCTTCTTTACGCTAGTTCGACTCAATGATTGTGGACTACGTGCACAAACGCAAATTCCCCATCCTTGGCCCTATCTTGAGCTGGACACTGAGAACAGCGACGGTTGGCGTCCTGGTTGGCGTTTATCAGTTCAACACAAATGATATTGGTGCGATAAATATCCCTTGTCGTCTTCCCTCATCTGACCCAGATTCCTATAGGGTTGACGGAGCTGATTGCGAAGGTTTGGACAGCGTAAGATTATATACAGGTTACATCAAGAGAAATCGAGAATTAAGTGTAATCGTACTATCCGTCCTCTCTAACAGAGATGCAAATTCTACTGGCACCAGCCCGACTGTTTTTCATAGCTCCCATTATCCGGACTTCTGCCCCAATCTCGAAACGACCAGTGCAGAGGAAGCATAGTGGCACTTCCACGGTTTTGGTCTCGTCGGGTTTCAGCTTCCCCATTGCCATATTGGACAAAACACCTTCCCAAAGGACCTGTTCAGCTGGATCAAAAATCAAGTCTAGTGTCATCGCAAGAGGCGATACTATGTGCAAAGTTAGCGAGCTGAATGAGAAATTCTCAAGAAATCACGAACATGATGAATTAGCGACCTCGACGCGAAGGTAGAGCATCTCATTTGGACTGGCGATGTATTTGCCTCCACTATAGTCAAGTTCTTGGGGTGAACTGTCTGGGGTGTCTACTATCAGCGTCAAATCAACTTGCACCATGTCTGTCCGCAAGGCCTTTAACATCGGGAGCGTCAACCGTTGTTGTCGCAACGAGAGATACCCGTTTCTATCGCCATTCGTCTAAACCGGTAAACATCAGCGACGAATACAGTCTCAGTGAAGAATAGCTGACCTCTTTCCATCGGGCGGAAACGATCTTGAGGAGCTCTTCACGATACCAGAACAGCTCTCGCTGAGCTTGTTCTTCTTCTATCGATAGCTTGGACTTCCCGACGACGAACTGACGGTCTGATAATGTCGGTATGGGTTGCGAAATCTGATCATCTGCTAGCCTGAACTTCTTAACCGGAAGCATGATACTTGATATACGTGGCGTGAGGCCACGTCTGTAGATATTTCGTGAACGACTTACCACGACATTGAGCCTGGAGGAACAGTTGATGAAACAGCTGCATTTTGTGTTCCTGTTGAACTTCAGCATCAGGAAGCTGTCTGGGGGGAAAGTATGGAAATCCTAAGCTTACCAGCTTGTTCGCGTTCAAACGTAACTTCAAATGGAAGCCCATATGTATTACGGACATCAATCGCAAACAAGCACCACTCTGTCGGATCATCAACTTCTGGAAGGAGGTGTATCACGGAATTGCAAGCCCGGGAGCCAATATCATCATAGTTCACATCAACCATTGGCATGAGTCTCAGATCATGACACTCCAGCATATGGTAGACAGTCACTGTCACCGGATATGATAACTGCCGAGTGTAGAACACCTCAGGTGTGGGAACCTGTTCCTCGTGTTCTCGATTGACCTGGGAATATGCTATGTGGACAGTACCATGTGCACTGACGATGATTTCAGTGCCAATACAAGGTCGAGGAATCAGTAGAGTCATACCATCCAACTTTGCCCACACAAGTCACAGAAAGAACAACCTTTTGGTTTGGCAAAATGTTGGTGATCTCCTTCTCGTTGCGCCAAGAAAACGCCTTTCGGTGCAGAAGATCGTATTCGGTCTCATATGTTTCAAAGACAGAGAGTCCTCCTTCAGACAGGGCTTCCTGTGCGGGACCAATGGTGGAGTCTTCAAAAGATAACCGAAGAAAATCAATCGGCAACGCGGAAATATTCTCCAAAGTCAAGCGAATGGTCGATCTGCAGCGCATCAGTCCATCAGATATTAAGAAGAACAAGTGTACATACTCTTCGCCATTATACAACATGACTGCTCCGTGTGTGAGCGACGTCCATCTGATTCGGAGGAGGGGCTGTTCAGGAACAACGATACATTGTAAAAATTGAGGTGGTTTCTTGAGGGATGGGAGTGGGGTGCTAAGTCGCCTCTCATCCTTCTCCCATGGACGAGAGTCAAGGCCCCAGTACTTGGTGCGACCGCTTTCGCATTTCACAGCACTTTGACGGCGTGCAAAAAGGTTCTGATCGACATCAGTCGAGACAGGTAATAGAAACTCTCTTGGAGCTCCCCAATGGGCTTGAACAATGCATCCTCGGAAAACCAAAGTTCCTTGCGTTTTCGCAGTGCCAATGATGGTAATTGGATAGAGTGTATTGGGAGGGATGACGAGTGCTGAGACTGGACTGGATTCAAACTCGACGCCAGTTGTGCTGAGGGTTTGAAGATCAAATCATTGGTCGACTGACGTAGCAAACACTATACCTGAGCGAAATACTTTGGATTTCCAGATCGAACACATAAGGATTTCGTAAGGTGATCGTGAGTTCAATAGGTTCACCTTGAACAATCAAGTTCTTGCTCTATGAATATCCCGAACACGCGATGAAAAAACGCCTCCCTGATGGCAAAAAGGGACTGACCTGCGATCCTGACGTCTTCCTGGGATTGTATAAGAAAGGGTCAGTGATCCCGCTAAGCAGTGAATTCGTGGCAGATGATTTTGCAGTCAGAATGGAGAATGGATTTTCAATTGGCATGCGATGCAAGGCCAACCTGTAAAGGCAAGTTAACATGGTTGTGCCGTTTGTAACAGTCACATACGGTAGCAATGCAATACTCATGATAGGGTGCCCGGCCCAGTATTCAACCGCGGGTGCATCACCGCGCCGGCGCATAGCAGCAAGAGCGCGTCCGGCAGTTTGATACAGATGGTATTGATCACTACTGGCCAACACGGAATGCATGGTTCTCAACGCAGACAGTGAAATTCGCGCCACAGCGAGCGGATCTGGGGCTGCCTCAGAGATTGTTTTCTCGTGGAGAATACTACTCACCGGGAAGTGCCTCTGCCACAGCAATAGCCTCGCGAATAACTCCAACTTGAAGTTCTGGCCACCCGAAGCTTTCCTTTGCTGCATCTACCGGGCGCTCTAAGTCCTCCACTGCGGAGCCACCGTTGTCCCTACCCCCTACTTCGCTGCTGGTACCGTCTGTTGTTTTTGCCACACCGACCGCTTCCAGATCAACGCCAAGGACCTTGCAGGCACGGACGAGGAGTTTCAAGATGCTCTGATTGCCTTCCAGGATCTCGTTTTGTCGCACACCAACAGCCCCCTTCCCAACTATGCTCACTTCGTCGCCATTCTCGGAGCGATTGTCTGTACTTGCACTTCCAACGTCAGATTTCCGCAGAAGATCATTTTCTCCCCGGCCACAAACAATGAGATCCATAATGCAGCTGATGACTTCGCGTAGAATGAAGGCTTCCTTCCGCCTGTATCCAAGGGATGAATAAATGCTCGCCATAGATTGCAAAATGGTAAGCCGCTCATGAGGACCAAGATGCAGTAACCATGGTCCGTGTGCTTGCGACACAGTGTTCGCTATCTGTGAACGCGACACGCCTGACACGATACTTATGCGCTCCAGATTTGTCCAGGAGCTATCAGACGTCGTCCTCTGCGTATATGAAGTCGACCCTGGTTGTAGCATTGAAGCAAAAGCTAATGCACCCCATCCCTTGGTAGACCAGGTGCAGAAAAGGAGGGATGTTTGACGCATAACAGCTGTGCAGTATGTCAGGGCCAGAAGTGAGTGATCCTGACTAAGGTCAGAAGGCACAGAAGCCTTGTGATAGAGAGCTATAGCTTGAGACAGTTGTTCATATATGTCGGCCCAAGGTTCTTTGATGCTGTTGTTGCTAACAGAGGATTGCTGCGTACGATTTCAGTGTCGCTTACCATGAGCGATAGTTGACTTACCAGGCCTTGGCCAGCCGACCATGCATCTAGAACAAAAACAGTTGCCATCCCTTCTAACACGGAGGCATGCCATACAGGATCCTGCCCAGTCTTGAACAGCACGATAGCTTCTGCATACCTTGGGGCAAATTCAACTATGATGAACTGACAAGATGAATATAGGACACATACCACAACGATGCATCTTCTGTTCTGCCAGCCAAGAGGAAGAAATCACCAAGAACCTTGTAAAGTCTACCATGTGACGAAACGGCACCGACTGCACTGACACGTTTCCTAACCGCGGGGGAACCAAGTGTGGATTGCCGTTGGATAAGGGATGCCGTGTGACTGATGCCAGGTCCAGCAGTCGAGCTGCGCTTGATCTGAATACCTGGTGTTGTGAGGCCCGATGAATCGAGTTCGGGCTGGCTCGAGTATGAAGGATATCCTAGATTCCCGGAACTGAGAGAAAGCGGCATCTCAGAGGGAGAAGGGAGTGTCGGGAAAAGAGCAGAATTCAGATATTCATTTCCTATGGGACTCTCCAAGACGTGATACTATAATTCCGTTAGTAGTGTCCTTGAGGCTCCGTATTGAATGTTGATCCATACCACACGACCAAGTTCAGCTAGAATGTGAGAGCACAAATCAGCAAGCAGAGTACCGATATAAAGCTTCTTGTTCCCCATCACGCTTGGAATCGAAACGATCCCAGGTAACGTGTCTCCGAGACCAGTGCTCCCAGCACTTTCTTCATCCTCAAAGGCAAAGCATACTTTAGCCAGGGGAAATGTCGAACCTTCCGGAGAGATGTCAAGCACAGTTTTGTCGAATTGCTCAAGAGCAGAAGTAAGGGAATATGAGGATGAACACGCAGCGACACCGATTATGCCTAGCGTAAAGTGAGACGGTCGGAACAGAGACAGCGACATATGGCGAGGAGGAGCAGGATGGGATGGGTAGCTCAGATATAGATAACCACTGGAAAGTGGATTTGGCATGAAACGAGCTGAGGATCCATGAACAATTGTCGTGTAAGCAAAAAATGGCTCGCATACCTCGCTCATCCTTCATGCCAGTAGGTATGTCACCTAAGCGAATTGAATCGAACGTCCTGATCTCCGCCGCATACTTCTCAAAGACAGTACGGGGTATTGGGCCCACTGGAAGGACAAGAATTGGGATATGCGCAAGCGCTGCGAATGCATGAGTGTTCATGGGATGCCTCGAGCTGTTCGTAACAAGCTCAGATCATCAAGCACGAAAGTTGTATTCTCTTGGTCCTCAGCTACTCGCAAACGTTGATGATGAGCTGGCATGATTTTGACTCAGAAATAAACTACGCACTCGTGTTATGTATGTAGGGTTGTTTTCCGCCGGTCCGCTGGCAACCCACCAACTTCGACTTTGACCGACTCCAGAATCGCACTGCTCTACTCCTTATAATTGCACTTGACCTTAGATTCAACTTCCAAGTGGGTTCGACTTTGCAATGGTGAGCAGTGAATTTATGTGATGTTTTAAGGTTGGCTGATGGGGGCAACCATACAAGGGTGCAAGCGACAAGTCTCTTGGGGCGATGATGTTGCTGGTTGCTGGTCTCGTGTTCACGTACTACACGACATGGGCCATCTTACTCGTCAGTTCACCAGGCTTCCGCTGGACAAGCCATGTTGCTAACAGTTACTCGCCCATTTTTTAGCCCTTCTTTGACGCATCCAGCCCCATACACAACTATTTTCCTGCACGCGAATGGGCAATACGGCTGCCAGCATTTGTGCTCGTGGTTGGACTTTCGGGTATCGGTTTCTTCATTGGCTCCACGATCAGGAAGGAGAATAGAAAGAAGGCACAAAAAGCGAAACTCAGGGCAGCCTGACCCTCAGAGATATGCATATTCGCCACCTCTCCTTTTGTCGACCTTTCCTCAGATTCATTAATTTCCTGCACCCTGGAATACATTGCAAAACTGATGTTGTATGAGGGTTACGTAGGAATCCGCATGTCCCTTCTACGTTCCACAGGTCGCTGCGTGCTTTCCAACATTCGCAACTTCTCTGCATTCTCAACATCTTGCTTTGCTTGAGCAATGACTGCGCTCGGCAGCAATTCGGGTAAAAGTTCACCGTCTAGAGCCCGGGATAGCTACACACGAATAAAATAAGCATGATTTGAAGGCAAGACAGACAGCAGAGCATGCCTTGCTAAGTGCGGAGTTTCGTCTTCCAGAGTCACGCAAGCGATTCAGTATTACCGCACACGGTACGGTGTCCAACCCTATAGGTGAGCGTGATTGGAGCACAAAAAGAAATAGGTTTGCTACTGAAGCCCATATTGTCGTGGCCAGTGGCTGCAGCGACACTGCATCAGCACGGGATTCTTGGGCAGAGGTCACATATCGAATGCTTACCAAGAGATCTTCCGGGACACTATCAGCTTTAAAAAGATTCACCAGCGCTTCGAATGGAGGCCACAACTCGTTCCAAATGGTTTTGACGCTAGGTGACTCTCGCGTTGGGTGGGCAAGCGGCGTTTGAGCAAGCAACAGCCACAGTTTGAGGGCTATGAAAGCGTGTTCCACATCTGCCACAACAGATTCGGAAGGCGTCGTCCCTTCAAGCACATATGTGCCCAAACACCTGTAATATGCCGGCGTGAAGACATGCAACTGTGGTAATAAGACTCGCATGTGTGTGTCAGCAGAGTCGCTGAGCACACCGAGCAGTAGAATATTCCAAGCACGGACAACTGCGCCAGCTTGTGTGGATTTCTGGTGAAGTTCGTTGAATTCGGGTCCATAATATGCATCGAGCGCGTACCTCGAAACCTTCGGCAATCATCTCTGAAAGCGACGCGTGCCCGACATCTACAGCATAGAGGACCAATCGTGAAACGGAAATTGAGGCAGATAACTCCGCGCTCGACTCAGAAACCATCCAGGCATGGTTGTGTAGAAAATAAAGCCCACTGCACGCCACTTGTCGTAGACCAACAATTCGGACATCAGTGCAAAGAATCGTCTAAGGCAATGATCAGATCATGGAGCACATCTTTTCAAAGAACATAATCACCTCGATGATCGCATTCAAAGTGGAAGGTGTGACTCGTGCTCTGGCTCGGAAAACATCCTCCAGCACTTCCAATAAGATGTGCGTTACTTGATTGTTGTTAGAAGAAACCAACTCTTGCTTTGAATCCAGAGATGTGTCACAGAGCGAACTAACAGCGCGTGATGCTCGAATCAGACTCTGTTTCTCCACATTGGACCTCGATAATGCGACCCTCAGTACCGCTTCTGTGCACTCCAGGAGATTCTAAAGGAAATGTCAAGAAAGATCATTGATTGGTTAGGGTCAAGAACGTTGTATGACTTTTTACCTCGGTATGTGCTTTGTTATACTGCAAAAGAGTTGCAGAAATATACAGCAGGAGATTGGGGTCAAATCCGACGTTGTTTCCCAAAGCCGATGCTCGGCGTGCCGTCACCGTAAGCCAATTGATGAGGTCTGCAAATCCAATTGGCACGAGTGGTAGAAGTGGGGAAAAGATCTCTTACCTTTGATTAGCCATTTGCTGAGCCCTTCAAAATAGACTGACTCTGTGTATTCCTTCACGTTCGAAGCAATATTATGATTGATCTTCCAATCCACGTCTGGAGGCTGTGTCACGACACTCTGCAAAAGAACTTCTCGCAGGCTTTCCTGTAACGAGGGTGCCCTGCGGGATTCATCTTCTACGATTGATTTTATTACAATAAAAAAATCTGAGCCCAGCGGGCGCTTATACGCATGTTGGTCAGTTCAAAACCTTCCCGTCATGCCTATAACATACTTTGCACAGACTACAGAATACTCCACTTGGTGCCAATCTGAGTTACAGGTTGTCAGTGGGTAGGGAAAAAGCAGTGAAAGCCACCTTACGTGACAAGCGTATGTTCGATAAATGATTTTGCTTGAGTGACTAACATATCTTCGGTATGATGTTTCAACAATGCAATCAGTGCAACGGCACGCTCAATTGATTCACTGTAGGCAACCTTACATTAGCTATCAAGGAAGTTGGAAGGTATGTCACTCACGTCACTAGCGCGCCAGATATGGCAGACCCCCTCTTGATGTATGTCTCTATCACGGATAATGCCACTTGGCGCAAATCATAGCTCAGGTCAACCAACAGCAGGTCTAAGGTCTTCTTCAATGCCCTGCGGAGCAGAACATCGAGATGTCTGAGCGCGGGGCTATCGAAGTCATGCTTATAAATCATTGCCATTAGTGCTTCCAGCAAGCTCTTCAAGGTAAGAGCTGGGAGCTCGAGTGGTTCGTCTATGGCGCAAAAAGCACACAGCACGACATCCATCCAAATGGACCCAATAAGCACGCGACAAGGTCTGTCATCTTCGGTAAAGGGACTGTTCATAAGGGAGGGCGGCAGGTCAAATGGATGGGGGGCATCCAGGACGCGTGCAAATTCGTTCACACACGACAAAGACTGTTGTGGAATGCCACTGAAACCATCTAAGTGAATTGAGAACGCCCGCCCGTTGAATGCAGAGACCATCTGCGCCCCACTAAAGCCAATCATCTTGGCCAGATATAATTTGAACTTCAGGCATGACGTGAGGTCGATATCGACTCCGTTTTTCATCATACGCAACCCGAGCAATGCAACCGATATCTACTCGAGGAGTCAAACAGAAACAATGATGAAATAGCAGCCCCTCGCACCTGAATGGAGAGGATTTCTGGGTCTAAGTCTCGTGGATGGGCATCATTTTGAGTCTTCAATCCGTACATTTCCTGCCAGTATGTATGGTTAGCGGAAAACTTGATCGATTAAACAGATATGTCGACGAACAAGGTGAGCAGCGGCAGGGCCATCTTCATCGTTGCTATTATGTTGCAAGTAATCGTATTCGAGCAACGTCTCGATAATTGTGTTCCAGGAAAGCACTATGTCAAATTCATATTTAATATCAATAGAATTGAGGTGATAAAATGGACATTAGCACCTCTCCACGTTGGGAAATGTGATTGGAGTTGAAGGAGAAAGGAGACCAGTCGAAGACGCTTTGACATAGGTAGGTAGGGAAAGGCATCATTCCAACATGATGCAATGGCATCCAAATGGGCCGAAAGCAATGTCTGCAACCAAGTGTTAACTGCTGTCCTGACCTCTTCCTATTGGCAAGGGTTGTATCAGTCAGGTGCCGATATTGACCTATCAGCATACCTTCTCGTCAATCCAGAGCGGTTCGAATGCGTGGTAGAAGAGGTCGATGATGCTGTGTTTCCAGGGCCGATCTTTGACCACGAAATCGGGACTAGTGATGTCTAGTACCATGCGAAAGAATCTGTCTAGGGCCAGGAGTCTAGTTGCCAGCACGTTATTTGCATCTCAAAGGCGACAAGAATGTAGATACCTGGTGTCCCATGTTACTGTTGGCCCGCTCATCAGAGACATAAACTCATGAAATGACTGTGGATCAACAATCAATATTCTAAGGAATAAGGCGGTCCTAATGCTTGAGATCTCATGATGCTGGATACCATAAAAGTGCCAGATACTGTGATAAAGAGAAATTGTCTGACCGATCACGACTTTGAGATCTAATTGTGCATACCATGGATATAGGGTGTTTCCATTGCGGAACACGAAGTTATCAACTTCATGTGCCTCAAGAAGCGAGGCATGCATGATAAAAGAGTGTAGGAATTTTGCAATGAGACAGACGACATTTTCCATGCCGGTGGCAACGAGAGTACTGAGAACGAGCATCAGCTCGCCATCGATGATAATGGGGTCGGTAGTCTGAGCCATCCGTGTGTCCTGCTTTCTCCTTGTGTTTGATCAGCTTTTGAATCACGAGCCGAACATGGTCAGTCTAACTTGCCTTGAAGGAAGATTTTTAATATCTTCTTCTATTACCATTTCGTTTGAAGTAAGCAAGGCGCGATCGCATCCGTAAAGCAACAGGCAAGTAGCGAGGGATTGCCTGATGAACGTCAATGCACTTAAATCATGTTGTCAGTGATGAGGCAGTATAACTAGTTAGCATCCGGTGATCCCACCATGAAGCATTGTCAATTGAGGATTGGAAGGCACTCTGGATAGCAGGCTGTAAGCTGGCAATCATAGTTGAGATCAATTCCTGTAGATCTTGTCGGCCCGTCGATTTCGTCCACACGGACAGTAAGGTGGCTTCAGCGAAGACCGAGGCCTGCTTCAGGGTCACGAGACCTTTCTGCGACAGTTCGCTGTACTCGGCAAATATCGGCACGTTAATGTCGACACCCGAACGAGCAAATAATCTCAGCCAGCGGAGGCTGTCCAAAAGCCCGTTTTCTTTGGCTGCTCGTCGAACCATGCCCCATGGATCAGATAGCTTCGCTACGTGCCCATCGACTTGCGCAAACATCTGATCGACAAATGTAGTGTGGCGAGACGTGCTCTCGGTTGAATCTCGATTGAGGAGACGTTGCAGAACTGGAAGAGACTTTGGATTAATGAACATTGGTTACTGAGCCAACAAGGATCACATTCCGTACCGCTGTATCGAGCACCTCAGGTTCGAGGGTCTGAAGCCACATGAGAAATAGATCATCAAGTGCTGTGAAGTCGACTGAAGCTCTGCACAGTCTTATGATAAAGCGCAGTGATCTTTCTGCGGTCGACGACGACTGTCAGGCCCCAAAATTAGTTTGTAAACTATACATTTATAGGAGTGGCACGGACTTCGTGTGCATTGAAACATGGGAGTTCGTGACGCGAAGCAACATCCTGGATAATGTCAGACAATAATCGGGCATATGCGACAAAATCTTGATCATGTAGTGCTAGAAGCCATCGGGTAGCATATCTTGAAAGCAAAGAACGCCTGGCTGCGACATAGTCTCCACCATTGTTGACAGAACTACTTGGTGCGCGACGCGCGTCATGAGTTGTTGGCCACACAGGAGCATCGGATCCGCTCCTCATCCCCGGGAGATTAATCCCTTGTGGGATGAAATCGCGAAGAATATTTGCCAAACTGTCATCCTGGAAAATCAAGTCAATCTTGTGCCTTTCGTTAACGAACTAGTATACCTCAGCGAAAATCCAGGATAATACAGCATGAGATAACCTGCGCAGGGCATAATCCGATGCCAGCCCGCTGGGCCAGAAGCGCCTCACCAAGAGCAAAAAGCCGCATTCGTTGACCGAAAGGTCCAAATCTGAAAGGCAAGCCTCGATAGCTGACACTAGCGTTTCCACATCAACGGACAAATCAAAGCAAAGCGGTAGTGGGAAGTAGCAGTGTTGGCTGGATTTTGCAGGCTCGGGTACACATGTAGGGAAATCTGCGAATGTGAAGAAGCCAAGTTTGTGGAGATGAGAAAGACAGTGGCGCGCAGGACCCTCAGACAACATGTTAAATTCATATCCCAGGGAATTACGGAGATGCCCCAAAGTGACGACCTCGAACGGATGACGTGCTGCATCACTGCCATCCTGTGTCGCCATATTGTCGCCAGGTCCATGCAAGTCCGGCCAAGCACCTGACGGCGAAGTTTGCACGTCGTACGATGATTTGATGGTGGAGGCGATATAAGCTAGAGTTGACCAATCAAACATGATCGCCGAAGAGGATAAATTGTGGTTGTTAGCTTCTAGGTATTCTCCGAGAGTGGCAGAGACGGGCAGTTTTCCAGAGGATAAGTAAGCTTCGTAAAGTTCAACCAGAAACTGCAATTCGAATCCCTTGGCTGTATCTTCATGACCATCTGATGCTAGGACAAATGAACCGAGGGCAAGTCCATTGTTATAGATTTGCAACTGCGTCCAGAGCATGGCAGACGATACAGAGATATCCTCGAAACTCCGCTTTCCCAGGTCTTCGGAGGAGAGGAAGAGATCCCCGTAGTAATCCGCAAATGTACGACTGATGCTCTCCAATGACATTGCCATATGAACGGAACTGATATCTGCGATTCCACAGATCGCAAGCGGTCTATCGAGGCACGTTAGATGCATAAAAAGCTTGCATGTCGTACAGTGGAATGCCTGGCAACCCCATATCGGCAGAAAACAATGAAAGCAAATGGGTAGAGTAAAGAGATTGACGTGTCTGAAAATATGCCGAGCTCGTTTCACAGTAATGAGGTCGGCGTCCGGCTTAGATGGGGGAATGAGGCAAAAACGGTGAACAGCCAATTTCCGAGTTCCCGAATCGGACAGCACGGCGTACTGATGATGAACATTGCCTTCCGGGTAGTCGTAGCAATCGAAATGCACGGCGCACATACATCCACAGCAGAGAAGTCCAAACCCCATGATAGAGGAGGCACATGATTGACAATAACTCGAACAGGCTTCGTCAAATGCCGATGGCTGCTGCGACTGCCGAAATCTCCATGGTACGAAATCGTGCGCACAGGAAGTGCTCGATTGCAATTGAGGATTGGGCATATTCCCTGTCCAAGATTGCTCCCCCTGTCCGAGGACAGGTAGAGACTTGCTGATGACGACATGCCCAAGAGCCCGTGGCCAAAAAGTTGCCAGCAAGCCTAGAGCAGCGCGGCGACTCTGAGGTACATGATATGCTATCACTTCCAATACATCCAAATACGAGTCTGGCTTAGAGCTGACTATGGTATCAAGCAGCCGGCATAAGCTATATGTGGGTTGCAACGAAGTAGTATCGATGTTTTCTAGAATGGCGGCCAACAGCGGAGCGGTGATGGAGCTCAGGTAATATACAGGCAAAGGCTGTAGAGCTGCATTTGTGGCCTGGATACGGGGATGACTCGCAGAAGGGAGAGACCTCCAAGGCTGCCACGAAGCTGTGTGGAGAGATGAACTCTCTTCGTCGTCAAGGGCCATTTCAACTTGAATAGAAACAGGGTTTCCTTGGCCATGACTGACGACAACTACATCTTTTGCTGTCGGTAAAAACCCTATCATCCAAACTCAGCTGTTTGAACGTACCCGAAATATCTGTAGACTCGTATCCCCTGAAACGATTTAGATCCTCAAACACTCCCCTGAGTATCACACTGTCAAAAAAGGACAGCAAACGCGGATGCATCTCGCTTCGAAATGTCCTGAATGCAGGAAGAATTGCAAATGCAATACGGGAGATTACTGATGGCTCGTTGGAGTGGACATGTACAAGAAATTGGGCAATGTCGAGGCACACTGCTTGCAGCGCATTTGGAGGCTTCGATGGCTTGGGCGAAGAAATTTGAAAGCGACAGTCTTCCAATATCACTGAAGAAAGGATGGAGATGCACAGCGTTATCAGCGAAGCAGCTTGCAAATGTCCCTTTGACGGAGGCGAACGAGATCTTGAGCGCCTTCCGCCAATGCTACCTCTTCTCCTAGAGCTGCGAATGGTGAATGGTAATGGTTTGATGAATTGTTCGGCATCTGTATCCAGTCCAGAAGCTCTATGTGAGTTTCAGCGATGATTCGGCTAGCACTGGAACAACGATTTCATACCCTTGGTCAAATACCTGCCAGCCCTGCGAAGCAGAAAATAGCAATACATCTTTCAATTGGACCATGAGGTCAAAAGTAGTTTCAGAGGAGAAAATAGTTTGGGCACTCCCTTCATCGTCACTATCTTCCTTCATGGATTGCAAGCGTTTGTGTGACTTCTGTTTTACTACATTGCGTACTGCACCAATTATGTTGCCAAGACCTGCCTCGGTCAATGAAGTAGCATGAACATTTAACGCATCGAAGAGTGGGGGAGGACGGGTCCTGGAAGAAAGCTGGTCAAGAAGCAACCCCACCAGCTTTTTCGACTCCTCTCTGGCATGGTTCGCAGAATCCCGTTGCGATAGCGCCATTCTGGCTAATTGGGCTGAAGGAGAATATTTGTCCACGCTGGGTGAAAGCGGGATGTAAAATGACGGTGAAGGTGTAAGGCTGGCACTATTTGACCCGCCAGGAGAGCCATCATGATAACCTGACTTGACATGGGATGGAGGAGTGAGAGATTCAGTATCAACACGAAGCAATGGTGTAAGCGGCTTCGTAGAGGCTCGAGCTGGTGTGGCCATGGCAGCTTATGAATATTACTGATCCAACGGAGTCCGGCCTATGCTATATTGAAGTTTTCGTTAGTAATTTGGCGAACTGTGCGTGAAGCTTAATTCGATGTAAAAGTGATTAGTCAGCATATGTGGTCCACAGCCACAGCATTAAGTACTTACTAGTTCCCCCTGGCAGATCGATTGACTGAGTCTACGCACTCCATTCATAAACCACAAGTACGCTTCGATGAAAAGCAACAAGTCATCATCTCCGAAGAAGATGAAGCAGGCATATCTACGCGACTTTCTATATTCATCCTCTCCACCTCCAATCTCCCCACCAGCATCTGTGAAGAAGAGACTGGTGAAGCGGAAGCACAAGGTTATCGCTCTGGACTCGGATGCAAGTGAGGATATGGAACAAGATAGCGACGTTGGAGCTATAAAGTTTGAACCGGAAGTCATCTCAGTCGATGCCAGTGATGAAGACGATGATTCCCCACGACGGCCGAGTAGTAATAAACGGTTCAAGAAATCCCTCGTCGTTACAGACAACCAGCCAGATGTGGCATCAAGTGACGACTCGATGGAAGATCGTATTGGAATACCTACGGTTTGGAGAGGAAGCAAGAAAGGGAAGAGGAAGAGGAAAGCAATAGCAGATTCGGACGATGACTCTCAACCGCGCAGACGAAAGTTGGTGAAGGGCGCAAGACCTCCAAGTCCTGAAGGAAATGTTATTGATGAAGTCGACAAGAATTGTAAGCTCTATTTACATTCCTCCTTGCTGTGCTACATCTGCTTTCACAGACATTATTGAGTCCCGTCTTCGCACTCGTGACAAGAAAACAACATTTCAAAAACATCTTGAGAAGTTTAAGAGTGGGTCAACACCCCTGATGCGTGAAATTTCATCTCATTGAATATTCTATAAGGTTCTAAAGGCAAGAAACGCTCAGAGATAACCCTTGAACTTGAATCTTCAGAGTCGGATACCGAGCCACCTCAGGCTGAAAGTCCGGTGGTGCAACCCTTCAAGGGTGCGCGGCCAGATCACGGTCAAGAATCTGAGTCCTCTAACGGGGAACATGAACAAACAGATGACAATGACGACTTTATCGTCGACGACGATGAGCATGGTGCTTTGACTACGCAGCTACCCATGGAGTTTAGCATACAGACCCATCAAGATCTCGCCCATCACTTCAAGATCATCTGCCAGTTGTTTGTTCACATGGCTGTTCGTTCTGCTTCTGACAGACGCCCATTTATGAAGAAGATGTTGGAAAGTATGCATGTTCATTGTCGTTCAACGGACAGCGCTCATGCGGACTGCAGCGCAGGAATATTTCTCTGTCCCACTCCTAGTAGCACGGCGAAAATTATCTGGGATGAAAGACTCTCTGGTCACATCCTCGGTATGGAAACCTCAATTCAAGAAGCCGCTCGAAAGATACCCCAAATTCGAATTAGTACGAATGAAGTTCAGCGCTCCTCACTGCGATGCTTGCAATCTAGGTGGGAGAATATCCACACTAATCGGCCGAGTGAGCGGCAGGCCATACGACAAACATGATTTTGAGGTATGTTGTAGCTCGCCCAATTATGTTTTACAGAACTGATTGCGAGTAGTCCGAGTCAGAGGACGAGTCATCGAGCTCTTCAGACATTGATTCTGATGATGTTAGTTACAAATCTTCTGGAAAACAATTTCATCTCGGCCGCTTCTGCGCTGCTCGGACACGAGTTTTCCACGAGTTCAGTCACTGGGAGGTAAGATATTTTCGAAGAATTTTTTTCATTACTTGACGACTTTGATGCCAGTATCACTTGTATCGCTCTTTGTTGGGGCAGATCGACGAAGTCCTCGATGATAATCGTAGTTTTGTCCGAATAGCTTTTTCTGGGGGAATCGAACCTCCCAGAGATATGCGAGATGCAGATAAAGTGATGGACTGGCTTGATCAGCGTGGATCAATCGAGTTCGAGTGGCAGAGAGTCCGGGAGTTGATGGATAGAGCCAGGAATCTTGAAATACGCTCAAAAAGAGGAGGCGATCAGGACGACCAGGATATTTAATCTGTAAACCAATATCCATTATCTTCGTTCACATTATAATTTGTACCAAGACCGTACTTGAATGCTATGTACAGCTGGGACCCTATATAGGGGCCTAGTGCACAAAATAGGAATTCATCCCACGGCAGCTTCTCCCTTTGCACCTTCAACACTTGAGTTGTGGACGAACGCGTTCAATGTTCATGTCGTACTCACATTACCAGCCAGGGCAGCATCCAGCGGGCACAACATATCCTTATTATCACCCAGGCGCACCGGGCGCATATGCTCACCCTCAGACTCCGGGTTATCCTGCCTACCACCAAGGCTACGCCACAGGTGTGACTGGCTACGGTGCATGGCCATATCCATACACCTATATCCCACAACAGCCTCCCTCTCAACAGGCAGTACGGCCCACAGTACAGACGGCGCCGCCGCCTGCCGCAACTCCCACTCCCACTCCAGTCGCTACCACCCCGAAGACGACCACATTTACATCCTATACCCCAACCTATGCCCGAGAAACCGCTCCTGCCACCACTACAGGTGGAGGTACTGGGCGCAGTAGAAAACAGGCGAATTTCAAGGGCCTCTTTTCTAAAGAACGTGCGTTCTGTCGGGTCTTTTTTATTGGACGCTTTTCAGCCAGATTTCTCCAGTGAAAAACCTTATGTATGGTTTCGGCGATGATCGCAATCCCGCCAACGACACAGTAAATGTTATGGAAGAAATACTTGTCGAATTCATTGCAGATGTTGTGCGTGTTTTTGTTTCTTGGTATTGCGTTATACAGACATGTGAGTGCCGACACTCAAACAACTTGGGGTAGTGTCAAACTGCTGGTGGTCCGCAACGGAAAACAAGATTGTCTATCGAAGACCTTCGTCGAGCTTTGTCGAGGTTGGCAGATGCGAAAAAGCTCGCTCGTATGGAGGAATTGTTATTCATGCAGGAGGATATCAAGCGTGCTCGGGCGCAGTTCGAGGAATCCGACATCACGCAGTCAAAGGAGTACTAAGGAAATTAATTACCCAAGTAGCGCTGTCGCATCATTGTTCTACATCTGTATTTTTTATATCTTGGCACCGCAGACCCATTCCCCGATGCCAACATTACCCTGTCTCTGATCCCGCGACATCAATTTTTGCAGGTATGATGGAGGAAGCTGTCGAAATCAACAAGGTGGTGGGGTCGCTGAAACTGTTCGCTCCACTTGTCATGAAATGACGACTGAGGCCGGTATGGTGTTACTCTTCCATTGCATCTGGCCCTGCATCGTTGGCTTGTTCTTCGGCTTCAGCAGAAGAGGGTCGTGGGGCCGTGCGACCTTGCACACCTAGGGAACATCAGTGGAAAGATACGAACATCACCGAAATTGCTAACCTCCACTTTGTGCCAATGGCTTCGCGTGCTGTTGCAGCCATTCTTCTGATTCCCAGACTGTTGGAAGGACTGAGAGGGGGTCGCAACAACTTGTAGAAATAGTACGTACTAGCTCTGTTCCCATCTGGAGGCTGCAAGCCTTTCATAGGCTTGGCTTGGTTGACTTTTAGCACCCTGCCTCGTAACTCATTGAGATCCATATTGTCGATTGCATCCTGAGCATCTATAGGAGAAGAGTAGGTCACAAATGCGAAGCCACGATGTTTGAATTCTACGGATAGTCAGCGGGTAGGAGGTTGTTCGTTTTTGTCTGCTTGCCTGTTGGCTTTGATGGATTGGCCGGTGCTGGCGGTAGCTGTACTTCAATGATATCACCTGCGGTTTCGGAGCGTTTAGTGTGGAATTGTCGCGAAACAGAGCACCCACCAAAAGCAGCAAAATGTTCGTAGATCACCGTCTCGTCGACATCATCCCCAATTCCTCCAATGAAAATAGTCTTCTTACCCTTGGTGCCTTCTTCCATCAACTTAGTACTAGCGGTTTCTGTTGAGCCAAATTGTTGTGCTATTCAATTGATTAGTCAGCGGCTTCAGAATTTAATACAAGTACACAACGTAGTCTAAAAGAAGACATCCGTACATCCGTCATCGATCCATCCGTCACATCCGAGGATGCAGCCACACTTAATGGCGACGACCTTCACTTTCTTCATCTATACATCCTTGTTCACAAAACATGATGCAGGATATCGATAACATGTCATTTTTGGGATCGCACTCCGCTTTCTTGTCCCTCTATCATTTCCTTTGGCAGCAACAAGACCAATCTGTCGTGGAGCAAGGGGTAAAATGTTGTGCTCTAGATTTTGAGGACTCCCACAGGTTAGTTGATCTCCATTCTTTAGTTGTGGAATGATATTGAGGCCAATACAGGGTACACCCACTCACCTTCGACGCCATCAATCTATCTGGATGTCCTGGTGCTGCGTTACCAAACGGAGCAACTTCCATGGTCATCCGTTCAGAGTATGATGTGCTCTTTAAACACGTCTCTGAAATCGAGCGCAATTTTATAGTGCATGGATCGGCAGGTATTGGTAAGTTGAGTTCCTTCTAGGTGCTGCTGCTCAATGTGACTAATTATTCTTAGGAAAGACACATTTCTTAGCATATCTCCTCGTCAAGCGACTTCTCGCTCGTCAACCGGTGACGTATCAAATTGATCAACTACACTCATCCGTCATGTGCTTCACCGCGGACGGGTTCTTCACCCTCCCGCAAGAGAATAGCGAGTATCACCCCCTGTTCCAACGCGAAGATGTGTGGCACCTCGTCGATAGCACGCATGAAGATCCCACGACACATCCGAACACCGCACACACTCAGGCATTGATGTGGAGCACGTGCGGCAAGGCCATCTTCACGACGTTTTGGCCGGACAGCCTGGGCTTCAAAGTCGACTGGTCACCTGGGTATGAAGTGGCTCTTCAGGTTTGGATGAAGCCATGCACTTGGGACGAGATCGTCGCGATGAGGTAAAATATCATGTCAGCGTTCTTCATGATAACTAACCATTTTACTTAGTGTTCTTACTGCAAACTATCACGAAAAGCACAATCCAGAGGCTCTGCGATGGTCTTACACCCATTTTGGGTCCAACGCGCACACCTGCCTACAAGTGTATCACCACCCCAGCCACGCTGATTATTACGTCAACCAGTTGGAATTTGCTCGCGATAATTTCTGGTTCCAGCACCCCGTATTGCGCGAGCGTGGGGCTCTATACAACCGTTACCTTTTCGCCGTACAGCCTGGGGATACCCGCACAGAGCCGCTGCCCTGCCCGGTCTCACAGGTCGCTAGTAGGCTCCTCGCAGACGGGATCGCCTCATTTGACCCCTCAACTGCCAAGGACGCTGTCTATAACCTGCTCAACTCACAGGACACCGAAGAGTCGGGCAAGACATTCTATTGTCAGGTGTTGATAGCACTTATGTCCAGGTTTGGAGGGGCCTTCGAGCTCGGGTGTCCCGATTCACAGGGACATTGTCAGCCAGCACACAAAGACTTGAAGTTGTGTGCCAAGCTTGACCTTGCGAGCAAGGAAGAGCGTGCTGCACTGCCCTCGAGTTTTACATACTCCACCCAAGGCGAACTTGTGGCACTAGCCGAGAAATATCCGCACGTCCTTCACTCCCCAAAGCATGAGCTCGTACACCCAGGCATTGACGCTATCATGTTCAACGATAGCACCTCCACGGTCTGGCTTATGCAAGTGACGCATGGAAACCCCCGCCGGATGTCTCCCGAGGGTCTACTCTTCCTGCTCAGTGCTGCAAGAGGCACAGCCTATGAGCCGTCCCCCATCCGCCCATGGAATCTCGTATTCGTATCACACGAACAGGCGACTACAGACTCCTTCCAGCTAAGTGGGTCGAAAAAGACACAGTTCTTTCACTCTGTATTCTGGGACCCGCGCATTAAACCATACGTCATGCAACTTCGTGATGCAGACAACTCTTCAAATGACCCGTACAAGCAGTGGGGCTTTCCTTACAAGGTCCCGCGGAAGCACTCGCTCAGCCTCCCACGGCGCCTCACAAATCGACTGCTGCATTTGCTGCACAGGCCCAGGCGGGAACCTGGACTAGACAGTGCAGATCAATTGACTGCGATGCTTTGGAGTACGACTTTACAGACGTCTGGGGTGCCGGGAGCTCAGCTGCTTGGGGAGATGACGAGCGAGCAGCCAGTTGGCCCCAATGGGTTTCACACACGAATTCCTATGGGTGACGCAGAGGAAGATTAATGAGTCTGTATTGTATAATTAATGCGATCGTTGATCTACACCATGCAGCCTGTTACCCAGAGCTCAATGTGACTACTTATCTCGAGTACTCAGACTGCAGAATAAATTAGACACGTATGCGTGTGATATATGAGCAGCACTAGCACTGATCGGACTTGACATTGAACCCAAACCAGTAACTCCCTAAAATATCTGTCAACTGTGCACTTTCCCCTGCCTTTCACTTAATCGGATCCTGTCACCTGCCACCACAGCATGTTTCGATTTTGGCATCCGCTCGCTTCACCATTCAAATTCAAACTACTACAAGGTGAAAACACTGCCTAATTAGATGCAGTTACAAGATCACTCGTTCTTTGTAAACGGAGCAGTGGACGGATTTGTGGTGAGAAGTCACACCTCCTCTGTTGGCCTGAGAAGATACATCCTCGAAAATAAAATCACCTTAATCCTATTCCCCTGCAATCATCGCACGCCTGCGTTTTTGTATCTCTTTTGGCAGTGGTTTCTTGTCGCTTGATCTCTTCGACCGTACTCGTCGAACCGTTCTCCCCGTGAAATACCAATTGACATGCCGCCGTGTTCCGTCAGACAGACGACTCCGCAAGTCGTCTTATATCACCCACGGCATTGAGTTTTAATCGTGCGTGCAGGTGCATGCTGCGTTGTCCGACACTTCCCAGTGGGTATTCATGTCGGTTGCTATTTCTTATCCTTCAAAAAAAATCTGATCCTCCATTATCTGACCATGGCTTCATCCACTGAATGGGACCTCGAATCCTTGGCGTCCAGCACGTCTTCGTCTTTATCTTCCTGTGACGAAGACGAAGTCAACGCTCGTGTTTCGCCTGACTGGGCGAAATACCGTTGTCACATCGAACGCAGGGGCTACCGTCTGGATACTGTTCGTGATGTAAAAGATTATTATCGACGCCATTGCAGCAACCCAGAGAAGCAAGGGCTGCACGTATATTTATCCGGCTATCACCGCGCCCTTGCTAGGAGTGACGACGATGCTCTTTGCAAAGACATTGGTCTGGTAAGTCCTACAAGCTACCAGGTGCCACGCTCGATGACTCATTAAACCAGCGAGAAGGCTTGTTCAGAGCCACCCGTTGTCTTGATGGGACGAAGGTGATGGTCAAGGCAGTCCATCGGGATAGCAGGGAACTTGATATCGTCCGGTATCTATCTGCGCCAGCTCAACAGCGGGATCCTATGAATCACTGTATACGTGAGTTTCCCAAACAGATAGTCGAACTCTATTCACCATCGAACAAAATCTAGCTATCCTTGATTTCATTGACGCTCCCCAGGATGATCTATGTTTCATTGTTATGGAGGAATGGTCGGCAAATATGTTCCCAGAGGCTCCAGTTAGTCTCGGCTGCCTTATGAGATCTTTGCGCCATTGTATAGAGGTTTGGAGAGGATTTATCGAGTTTGTATACCATACTAAAACGTTCCTTCCAGCATATCACATTCATGCATCGTCATCGCATCGCGCACTTTGACATCTCACCGCGCAACTTCCTCACGGATTATAACGGGCGTTATGCTTGCATAGATTATGAGCTCAGTCGCCGAATAGATGAGGTATCTTGTCCGCGGATATTATATTCTCGGGGGTCAGAAATCCCACCAGAAGCCGAATGTGGTCGGTTAAGTAACCCGTTTATGATCGATGTATGGGCACTAGGAGTCCTAATTTTCAGAGCGTGCGAGGTTCGTACTATAGCAGACTACTTCCCACAGAGCTGTGACTGACGCATGGCTCAAATAGCTTGCTGAATTTCACGTTCCCGAACTTGTGCATCTAGCCAAGTCAATGCTTCATGAAAACCCTGACAAGCGGCCACCGGCTGCTTCAGTACTGAAGGAATTTCAACGAATACATGCGACGATGAGAAGAACACTACATGGCTGTCACATATCTCCCTAGCATACTATCCTTAAATGATTCACCTATTTTTGGACTCAAAATAAGAATTGGCATTGGACATTCACCACCCGACGTCGAGCAGGGGTAATCATTGCAAGTATGGAGTATTTATTATATGAGTACTTCAATATCAACCTCTACGCCTATGATACTGGGCCATCGCCTCCACTAGCCGCCGCCGCTTCCTCCTCCAATTTCTGCCTCTTTCTTGCAAGATAACGTGCACGGATATCCTGTACGTCCTCTTGCGTATTCCGCTTTAATACCGTTCGCTGTCTTGCCTCTTCCTCATTCGCCTCCTTCTGCTTTGACACTCGTTCGCGCTCCTCTTCTAGCTGTTGCCTGATTTCCCGTGCGCGGCGTTCATTTATTTCTCTCCGGCTGGCTGCTGTTCCTACTGCTTGGTGAACTTGGACTTCACTCGTGCTGGCAGATTGTTTCGTGATCTGGAGTCCAAGTTGTCGGGTGTTGGGGGCAGACAAGTTTAAGCCAGCAGAGAGCAATTCTCGCTTGTCGACTATTTGATTGTCGTCGTTGAGCTCGACATCTTTGCCTTGCTCTTTAGCTAATTGCGCAAGCTCAAGGTCTGATTTTGGTATCAGTTCCGGAGGCTTGGTGATAGTTAGATTCGGGGCAGGTCCACGTGGACCAATGACGCGTTTAGTCTCTGTTGCTGCCACTGCCTCTTCGTGCTGTTGCTCCGAGTCTTCCAGGAGTTTACGGTAGAAATGAGCCATGCCTGTCGGAGCTCCCTTCCGTTTCTTTTTCTCAGCCTCTGAATCAGAAATAAGCAATAAATCGTTATCGTCACGATTAAACATACCTTCTCTCTGTCGTTCTTCCTCCTCCGCTTTCCGGACCTCAGCCATTTGATCCTTGTATGCCTGAGTAACGAAGGCTTCCTTGTCGGCGAATTCGTCTCCTTCAGCTTCCCGTTCTCGTTGCATCATCTTCTCCTCTGCACGCAAATGATCCAGACGTCGTGTGGCAGCCGAGGTCAGAAGGCCTTCGATGTACTTGGGCTATATAACAGTATTGGCAAAAGAGTTCCAGCGGCACGGATAATTAGAAGCGCACCTTTCGTCGCTTGGAATCAACCTCTTTCGCCTCCTTCTGCTTGAGCTTGACTTCTTGCATCCTATCCCAAACTTCATCATACTGGTACACCGTAGCATCAACCTTCATCTCCTCTTCCATGCGTTTCCTGGCGGCCTTCGAAGATTCGACATTCTGAGCTAATAACTTTTTGTTCGCTGCTGCACCCTTATTGTCGGATAGTGTGGGAGCAGCGTCGACAGGGTCATCGTCACCGAGGGATGCAAACGCTGCCGGTTTTTTGAGAGGTGGTGCTGCACCAACTGGCTTCGCAGTCTTGGGGAGGGAAAAGGAGAGCTTCATGAAATGGTGGATTATGTAAGCCTGTTAGAGCTGTTTGATAAACTTTAAGTTGTGCCTTCAATTTGAATGCATCGCTATGGCTCAAAGTGCGAACGACCGCCGGCGGATAAATGGACCAGAAGAAAGCTTTCCACCCGTATTCGATGATGACGATGAAGATATGAAGTTGAAAACGCAGCGAAGTCGAGCACCCGGTGATATAAGGCCAATATGTTGGTGCCCTGTCTCTGCGCTTTTGTCAAATGGTGCTGAATTTTTGACAGTTCTCCAGCCAGGTCTTATAAGCCAGGCCAATGGATCTGCATACATCGAAACCGAGAAAACTAAAATAGCATGCGCTGTGTACGTTCGAGGCCACTTTAGCTTTCATCAGGCGCACCTTTTCTAAGTACCGTCATAGGTATGGACCACGGCAGTCTAAAACTACTACCTACAGCGAAAAAGGCCGCCTGAATGTCGAAGTCAAGTTCACCCCTTTCTCGTGTACGCGTCGAAGGGCGCCAATGCGCGTAAGTAATGCCTGAACTATGTACATAGCGTATTGAATGTCATAGGCCTCTCAAGGACGCTGAGGATAGATCTATTGGTGTATCAATACATCAAGCAATCGTATCATCAATACGCCTGGAGTTATTCCCAAAGTCGACCATTGATGTTTTTATCACGATCATCGAGAACGATGGAATTGAAGGCTGTATCGCATCCGGATCATTAGCTGCAAGCACTGCACTTGCTGACGCCGGAATCGAAATGCTGGGGCTAGTTGCATCATGCTCTGCTGTACGTCATTCTATTGTCCGTTTATAATCAATTTTATATCTGGGTTTTTCAGGCTATTGTCGGAGATGACATTCAACTTGATCCAAGCGAAGCTGAAGCACGGGCATCCAGCGGTACTCTGATACTTGCTTGTATGCCGGCTTTGGATAGTATCACCAGCATCTGGCAGTCGGGACAGATGTCAGCTGAATTGTCTTTGAAGGTAATACTTTTCGATTGATCTCAGTAAATGCTAATGAGGTACCACAGTGCATGGAACAATGTCATGAGAGGTGTATTGATATTCATTCGATAGTCGCGCAGTCTCTACTTGAACACAGGAGAAGCAATTGATACCGCTTTCGGTGCATTGTCACTTTTCACACATCAACGCTCAACGTTGGCCGTTGCACTTGGTCTTGAGGTTTGAATTTTCAGTTTACCAGAGCGGTGCTAACTCGCAAGAACAAGAAAAGATCCTTTCGTTTGTCCCATTCCCGACTCCTGAGGTGCAGGAGGGTTGTATATGTACACAAGTGTGAACTAGTACACCCAATTTTTTCTCCATGGGGTCCTTGACGCGCCGGCGCTGCGATAAAGAGCTATCACTTGTTACAAATATTGGCGGATTACATTCTTAGCCCTCGGGTCTTATATACTACATGCGCCTAATACACGAGTGACACGAGTCGAGTCGAGAATCGAGAATCGTTTATGTAACGAGCTTGTGGCTCTTTCTCAACCGCGACGAACAGGTTTGAAAGTTTTACGCGCAGTCCTCCTGTTCACATTCACTAACGACGGAACCTTCGTTTGATGCCGGAATTGTTTCACGACAACGATCTTTCCCCGCCTGCCTCTCTCAAATCATCGGGGGAGCACCACCGTCTCACCCTCGCTTCAGGTCGCGCTTCAAATGACTCGTCAGACTCACTACGGAATTTGGAGCTCTCGGAGGGACCTATGTCGGAGAGAGGGCGGTCAAGGTCTTACTCAATAACGGGCTTTGACTTCCAGCGCGATTTATTACCCTTGAGCTCGAGTTTGAGTGAACCAGATACTACCGTTTTCGGGGAAAGTGGAGAGAAGAATATCACATTGCTACATGGTAAGTTATCCTCCTGGTAACCTAGCGTGATACATGAAGTTCATTGTGCACAAAAGGTATTGGACTCATTGTCGGCCTTCAAGTCAGTTCATTCATCTAATTACATACCCACATGCCTGATATATTCTCTGGAAGATTGGATCAGGAATTTTGTGAGTAGACCAACCAGACAGGCTCGAATACCAATTTGCAACTCTTGGTTAGCTCCTCACCAGGAGTTGTGGTTGCGAATACCCAAAGCGTGGGGGCTAGCTTGGTCGTATGGCTTGTCTCTGGATTGCTTGGTTGGACGGGAGCCAGCAGCTTTGCGGAACTAGGGTTTGTCTTTCCCACGTATCATGTTGATGGCGATCACTGAAACCCTTGATGTACAGCTCCAGTATACCATTGAATGGTGGAGCACAGGCATATCTCGCGTATGCATACGGACCACTTGTGTCCTACCTGTTTGCTTGGACAGCAATTTCAGCACTGAAACCTGGTTTGTCTTCTACCTGACTTTCAGTAAGATTGTTAGATATACATCCAGTTACATCACAGGTGGAAATGCGGTCATTAGCCTCATCTTTGCCGAGTACCTGAACCGGCTCGTATGGCATACTACTCAGGACGAGGTAGCACCAGATGACATTCCCCGATGGGCCATCAAACTTACTGCGGTGGCAGCAGTGCTCAGCGTTACCATCATTTGTGCGGCCACGCGGAATTTGGGCACTAGGGCTTCAGTGGTGTTCACCACAGTGAAGGTATGATTGTTGCTAGTTAATCTTGTTTCCATCTAATAACGGCCTGACCTCAGATTGCCGCCCTCGTGAGTGTTACGATAAGAGTGCTGTGTTGAGGCTCATTCCTTGCCAGATATTTGTGATCGTACTGGGGATGATTCAACTTGTTCGGGGAAAAGCATCAGAATCGTTTTCTCGACCATTATTCGAGGACTCGAGCCGTAGTCCGTCGGCATATTCATTAGCTCTTTACTCTGGGCTATGGGCATTCGATGGATGGGATCAAGCCAACTATGTCGGAGGTGAGATGAAGAGCCCCGGTAAAGATATTCCAAGAGCCATACACTCAAGTATGGCGGTTGTGATGGTAAGCAAAAGAAGTATCATTTAAGATGTATAGACGTTAAGCCCATTCAGACACTTTTCTTATTAGCGAATGTGTCGTATTTTGTGGTGCTAGACAAGGCCACTGTTGGTATGAGCAATACGGTTGCCTTGGACTTCGGTCGAGCACTCTTCGGACCAGCAGGCGGCGTTATTTTTGCTGTGATGGTTTCCATCTCTTGCTTCGGAGCTTTGAATGGTAGATATTCCTTGCATGGTTCCCAGGTACTCGTACTTATCTCCTACAGGGAGTACCTTCACTTCTGCACGCCTCATTTGTGTTGCTGGACGAGAGCGGTACCTTCCTGCAATGTTTGGTCGCCTGAACAAGTCGAGGCAAACACCAGTCAATGCGATTCTCCTTCAAGCGGCCATCACTATTGTGTTCATCGTCTTCGGAGGCGGTTTTCGGTCATTGATCAACTTCTCCGTTGTGGCGTCCTGGTCGTTTTTCTTCCTTACTGTACGTTTAGATGCTCCGCGGACGTCATTGATCTGACTTGCTTTTTTAAAAGGTTCTAGGCCTCGTTATACTTCGTGTGAAGGAACCAATGCTGGAAAGGTGAGTTGTCGGAACCCACTGCGGTACAGAGTTAAAGTTAACCTTGAGATCAGACCTTATAAAACATGGATTGTGACCCCGCTGATGTTTTGCGCTGTAAGACGTATAATTACACCCAGGTTGACCGGTTGACGAAGACACCCAATAACAGGTTGCGCTATTTTTGTTATGCATGCCGATTATCGCAGCACCGCTAGAAGCTATGGCGGTTTTAGGTGATTAATGACCCCTGCCGCACCCACTGTGGAACTTCTGATTTTGTCATCCGCAGGTTTCGTGTTAGCAGGAATTCCAGTGTATTATTTGACGAACCCAAATCGTGATCAAGCCAGTTTGCCTGCCTTTCTTGGTGAGTGTAACTAGTTGCCGACATCAGATGATGACACTGATGTGTTCTTCAGGCTTTTTCAGTACTTGCGTTGCTAGAATTAGAGGCCAGCCGTTCGCAGGCTCGGGATGGGTGGCGGTGGCCACGGAAGGTGATGAAGTGGAGATGCTTGATAATCGGACTTCACGCTTGAATAGTTGATGATCAGAGACGCACGATCTTAAAGCGCTACTTCTTGTGTGCAAACATCCGTTCCAGTACTAGGTCATGCCGGCTATGCACGGTGTAAGTCGTATTGCGTGAGATTTAAGCCAAATGTCGGCAAGCTCCGTCGAGCTATGTAGCGGGCCACGACAGCAATTGCGCGATTAATATTTGAGCCCGCCGTATAAGAGCCTTTGTTGTAACACAACAACCAACACCATCAACGAGCCTTCAAGATCTGTATTTCTTATCTATCTATTTGTATAACATCAATGGCAAGCGAAGTCGCCGAGCACAACTATCAACTCAATGTTAAGGTCTGTTAGATGGATCTGTATGTCAGAGTCAGTCTGAACTGGCTGATTGCATAGATGACTTGCGGGGGTTGTTCTGGAGCTGTTACTCGTGTACTGACCAAGGCGCAGCAAGAAGGTGCGATAGTTGTTATGATGATTGATGAATGCCAGGCTGACCGAGTGATGCACGTTGACAGGAGTTGTTTCGAGTTTTGATGTCAACTTGGAGACCCAGCTCGTGAACGTTAGAGGTCCTATCGAAGAAGCTGCTCTGGTAGAGAAGATCCGGAAGACGGGCAAGCAGGTAAGGCTGAAATCACGAGCTCGGATGTGACTTATCGAGTGGGATGTGCTTCTAGATTATCTCGGTCACGTCTCAGGATAAGGCCGAAGCAGTGGTTTGAGGTAGCAGATATGAATCACTGCAGGTTTTCATGCCCGTCACTTATTCTTGTCCCTAGCGAGTAGTAGAGAGCGTTTATTTAAATCCAAGTTGTATTACTAAGGACTGACTACGCTCAGGGTCGTGCACGTGGCACACGGTGAACGAACGATGAATCGATGACGGCTTAACGGGAGCCGCGTCTAGTTTGAACCGATACCATTAATGATCATTTTATAACACGGTCAGAAAGTCTCTGAGGATTTTCAGAGACTTTGTTCTGACCAGGTCATACGGATACCAGGTCTTACTTTCACTGCCATGATTCACACTCCTTTCTGTGCCATCCTCCTGTAATTTTGGTCTTACCCGGTTCCGTGCCAATTCAATCGACCCTATTGGCTTCTTACGGCCTAATTTTCCTCTCCACTCACTTCCAACTTGTCCCTTCACGACTGGTCTTGCCTACGAACTTGCGAATTCGAGGGAGCTGGGACCATCTTCATGTCCTCGTCTAGCCCTGCAACGCCGTCCAGCACCGCGTTTCTTGCTGATCCTACCACACCTGCATTCTCGGACGACCTTGAATGGATCACGGCATATCTTACAATTCACTCCCTTAGCGTCCCAAGTAGACGCTATTCCTTTCTTATTTGGATTGTTGTTGTATTCTTCTTTCTTGCCTTCGCCATCCTTCACTGGACAGGTTCAAGGGGTGGTTTTATTGGAGCCCATTGGACCAAATGGACACTACGCCGACGAACTTGGAGAAAAAAGCACAACATCGCACTTGCTCTCAAAAGGAATGATCCACACCGCCAGCCCAGTTCTTTGCCTTCCAATGCTCAACTTCTATGTTTGACTCTGCTCTTTGGAGGGTCCCTAGCCCTTGCATTTGTCGGCCCAGACTATATTTCTCCGACTCTCAAAGTGTGGCAAGTTCGCCGAGATATTACCGAGCCCCAGCGTCGTGGTTTTATTCCGAACATCGCTCCCTATCTGCCACTTCAACCACAATATACTATTGATAAAGCATGGTGGACTTCATCAGCACGAGCAGGGCAAATTGCGTTCGCTCTTTTTCCTCTTTGCGTGCTTTTCGCACTCAAAGCTCCCCCTTTCGCAATCTTCGCAATTCCTTTTATGATACAGTTCTTCTTCGACAAACTCGCTTGGCTTCATCGCTGGACAGGCAGGTTAATATGGTTTCTCACATCAATTCACATTGCGCTTTGGAGCGTCCAGCTCGTCCGAGATCATAAACCTAGTACTGGTCGTGTTGCATACGTGTACGCTTTCTCCTACATGCCTTTTGTCTTTGGCTGGATCGTGAGTTGGATTTCTCTTTCATGCTGAGAGTCTGACAAATTGGCTAGGCATTTGCATTGCTGACATCCATAATCCTTCTGTCCATGAACTCCATTCGAAGAAACTTCTATGAAGCCTTCTATTTCTTGCACGTTTTGCTTGTCCCACTCATGCTCGCCTCTGCTGCATTCCATCATCCCACACTCTGGTGGTGGTGTTGGGGTGCTCTCGCAATTTGGGTAGGCGAACGTCTTTGGCGGTGGACTTGGTGGTTTGCCACCAATGCTCCCATTCTAGGCAGCAGTTCGTCACGACCAGTGATGTCTAAGCCTGCAATAACTACTGCTGACGCGCTCGAAATGGAGCATCTTCGCCGCCAGTCACTGCACACACTCGTTGATTCCCAATCTTTCCGTTCACCGAGCCCTTTGAACCCACATTATCAGTCCGACAAACAAACAGTTAGTCCGCATTCGTCATCACCTCCCACTCGTCGTTTGCCCATAGGATTGCTCGAGCCAGACTCTGCTAGGTCCATAATACACCATTCTTCTCCTTATATTCCCCCTCCAGGGTATGCCCACGCTGAGCTTCTCTCTGGGCATACAGTGCGGCTGCGTCTTATAACTCCCGGATTCCTACTGTGGGCTCCAGGTCAACATTTCCTCATCAAAATCCCTAGCGTCTCCCGGTTTACCACCCATCCTTTCACCTGTGCCTCTGTATGCGACTACGAGTCACCTACAGATGAAGGTCGCTTGATCGTTATGCTCATCCGCACAAGAAACGGCTGGACTCAAGATTTATGGAATTTGGTGTCACGCATGACCACTGAGCGGTCACCTGGTGACATCCCACATCCCGCCGCAGATAATCTCCCTAAGCATGGTGTCTTGTTGAGGACATATGTCGACGGACCTTTTGGGAGTTCGATTCGCGCTCGTTGGGGCAACTACTCGACAGTGCTGATCATTGCTGGTGGCTCAGGAGTGAGCTTTGGCTTGTCTGTGCTACAGTACATCTGTATGTGCCTTTCTGGTAGGGATGGGAAGAATCTAGGTGGCCGTCCTGGAGGTTGGGGGAAGAAATCATTCCTAACCAGACGAGTACGCTTCGTATGGCTTGTCCGTGAATATTGTAAGTGCTCGAAAACCTGCACTCGATTGTTATAAACCAACGTGACTCCTGTAGCTCACATACAGTGGTGTGCTTCCATTGTTCGCCATTGTCTTTCCTTGGTACCATCGTCTGCATTGCAGATCGACATCTTTATTACCAACTTCAAACCCATCGCTCTCAAGGAATCCGATCTGCCTCCTTTGCAGGTTCCTCAGCGGCCACTCTTTACTTCTGAGCCTGTTCATGTTGAGGACCTGCAGCCTCCTCATCCATCCTTTGCACGTGGCGGTCCTTCATTCCCCCGCACTGATTCCAACGACTCCATTGAGAATTCCGAGGGTGATGTTGACCTGAGCTATTACACTGGAGAATCTGGGGACCCGATGATACCAGAGGAGGATATCGGCTTGACGCATGAGTCTCACATACTCGAGTTGACCAACTTCGATGGTGACGATGATACTGCTCTGCCAGGGGAACACAATCTGTCGCGCAAGGTTAAGAAGGAAAGCAAGCTGCGACGAGCTCAGTCGCGGAAGGTCGCCAATGAGAGAACTGTGCGGTTGCTAGAGCCTACCAATCATCCTAGCAACATGCAGCTCTCTGCGAATAGAGTGTCTGCTTTCTCTGCCACTTCAGGACTTTCTACGGACAGACTACTCCCATTAACTATAAACACGGACAAGAGGTGGTCTGAAATTTCAATGGACACCTTCGCGTCTCCGACCTCCATGTACAGCGACTCGCCGACACGCGGACGGTATTCAACGTACCCCGAGTCTAACTTCTCGCTCAGTAGTCGTCCTTCTCCAATAGGACGTGCAGGGGCATCAACGTCTATGTACTCCACCGGTAGCTGGGAAGGCCAGTCAGATGCTGGCAGTTCCCGTGGTTTGTTATCATCCGCACCTGATAGCACGCTCGACTCGATCCATTTTGATATCAGCGAGGAAGAAACGCGGGATATCAATGTAGTTGCAGAGCATGCACGGCCTGGTAAACCCAAGCTTGACAGGATCCTTGCAGACGAAGTCGAACAGTCAGAAGGCTCTGTGATGGTTGCTTGTAAGGTCCATCTCTGGCTAGTTCTTCAATTGTGCTGATTTCTTCTGCCCAGGCTGTGGTCCCACCTCGCTCAATGCGATGGTTCGCAAAATCATTGTCGCGCAGATCGACCCTGGGCGGGTGTGGCGAGGTGATATGCGCGGGTCGATATCGCTCGTTTCCGAGGAATTCGAGTATTGACAATTCACTGTGACATTCTGTTTCACTCTTCATCCGTACATTTTCCTGCATACTTCTCTGAATATTGACATTTGCATCGGATCATTTCATTGCACTCTTTATCGAACCATATTGTTATTATCACGTCTTTTTCTCCGTACATTTTCCTCTCCCACTTTGCATCTCATCTTAGCATTGCTATCGTCGTTGTCCAGACATAAGTCCACTAGAATGTAGTCCTCGTTCCGTCCGTTGGCGGACGTACAGACCCATCAGTTAGATACTCCTATTGATAGACGCCTGTTGTCGGCTGATGAAACACGCTAGAGATTATACAGGTGGCTTGACGATTCCCTGGCTGATCTTGTAATAGACTGTCGACGTATCTTCCGATGTTATAGCTACATAAATCTCTGAGGGCAATGGATCAAGGCTGGTAAAAGCAGCGCGAAGCCTAGGGATGTGTTGAATACAAGAAGATCCAGAGGTGGTCTTCCGGACGTACCACGATGTAGATATTGACTCAGACAACGAGCAGGGTACTACAACGCAGATGGATGGTCCTCGGTCCGTATCCTGTCGTGCACATCAATGAATTTCATGCGTTGACGCGAGAAAATGCTAACAGTAGTTGGCCGTTGGCCTTTGATCGCGGCTCGTTTGCAAGCTGGAAGGTCGAGAACTTCGACATCGGTCCATCTTTGTGCTGAAAAGGAGCCTACGTCAAACCGAATGGATCATGGCCTCTTGAAAGGCAGCGTACCGAGAGTTAGGTCATTGTATACCTGGAACAGCGCGCCTCCGGTTGCAGGATATTTTGCGAGTAGCTGCGAAAGCACCGGGTACTACACGCAAAAGGGGTGAGGATCCAGTCTTGTGGTAAACAACTTATCACTTGCAGATGGATGATTCTGCATGAGAGCAGGCGGTGGACTTCGAGGTCACCTTGAACGTAAAAAATCACGCGAATTACGTGGTAGTACTATGGAAGTCTGCATCAAGTCATTATGAGGCACTCTTGACCAGATATCATCTTGGTAATCGCTAGCATCGTGAGGTCTCTATTCCTCGCTGTTCAACGGCCTCTGTGCCTCGGATTCAGCACCTCAAATTGTGGTTCACAACGGTTTGCATTGCAAATTTCGCGCAAGAAGAGCACCATGTCAGACGCTGGTTGCTCGTCCATCACCGTGCCCGAAGGGTTCACGCTCCACACAGAAAACACGTCCCACATCCTGATCTCATCGAAGGAGGAGGCATTTCTGAATCCAGTTCAGGAATTCAATCGGGACCTCAGCGTCGCGTGCATCAGAGTATGGAGCGAGGAACTAAATCGAGAGAAGGAAACAAAATGGAAGCAGGCTCAGGAGAGACGAGCGAAAAGGGAGGCGGGAGGAGAGGCAAAGACGGGACAGGCGAAAGAGCAGAAGAAGGCAAAAAGTGAGCATCTCTCGTGAGGTATTCAAAGCCTTGTCGATGAATGACTGTCACAAGCGGAATCTATTGAGCCGAGCATTGGTCCGGAGGATGATTTACCTGGAGAAACTCCTGCCACCGAAAGTACATCTGAAGGCAGCAAACGAGAAGCAGTAGTAGGTTGCTTCATATTATGTGATGATAGTGCTAAAGCATCGTCTAAAGTACCGACCCCACAAGTTCGTGCTACTGGAGGCATTGTCGGCCACTGGTCTTCGGTCTATCCGCTATGCAAAAGAGATTCCCCTTGTGAGGTTTGTATCTGAGTTTTGTGGGCAAACATGCATTTCATCGCCCTTCAAGATTCGTCATTGCGAACGACCTGTCTGCATCTGCCACAGCTGCCATGAAGAGAAACGTAGAACTCAATGGTCTTGGACCCTCATCTCCCGATCCGGCCGTCAGCACATCATCATCCGCGGCGTCGGAGCACCAGCCCTTCCCTGATCGTGGAAAGGTGAGAATTAACGAAGGCGATGCATGGTAGGTCCTTGTTTGTTGAACTGTGGTTTTGTCTGAGGTAAATACTATGTAAGTGCACTCATGTACAACCATCGCACGGAGAAGACGCGTGTCGATGTTGTCGACCTCGATCCATATGGTACTGCTGCGCCTTTTATCGATGGGGCTGTTCAGTGTGTCAATGACGGAGGTAAGTCAACTAAAATGAGTGCTTCACACAGAGGACTCATTTAGGTAGGACTCCTGTGTGTCACATGCACAGACTTGTCAGTTCTAGCGACAACAAATTATCATGAAAAATGGTGCGTGCTTGAGTCCGTATGCCACGGATGAATATTAATGCTCATTGGATGGGCTGTAAAGTTTCTCAAACTACGGCGGTATTCCTCTCAAAGCGGAGTACTGCCACGAGGCAGTATGGGTATCCTCATGATCAAGCCAAACCTCTCTGACGTCCCTGAAGGCTCTCAGACTCGTTTTGAACACATTGTCAACTTCTGCGGGCCGATACGGAAGATACATCGAACCGCTTCTATGTTTATCTATCGATTTTTACGTTCGGCTCTTCGTCCGCGTTCACTCTGCGCCAATAGAAGTCAAAAAGACTGCTAGGCAAGTTGGATTATGTCATGATGCTAACACATCGTCATGCATCTCGTTCCTAGCAAAACAGCAATGTACTATATATGCCAAGGTTGCCAATCATTCTACGAGCAGCCGTTGGGCCGGATCGTTGAGAAGGCGAACGAACGAACCGGCAATGTCAACCTCCAGTTCAAAACTCAAGCCGGTCCCCCTGTGCCCCAAAAATGCACCGAGTGTGGTTCCGCATTGCATGTGAGCTGAATGAACTCGGATCAAGGATTAAACTCACGTCGCGGCAGGTTGCTGGCCCGATGTGGTCTGGACCGTTGCACAATAATAGCTTCATTTCAAAAGTGCTTGGGCACCTGGAGAGTAATCAAGACAGATATAGCACGGCTGTCCGCATGAAAGGGATGCTGACAGTGGCTAATGAGGTTAGATCAGCACTGCATTTATATTACAGGTGACTGATCTCCGGCCCTTTAGGAACTACACGTGCCATTCTACTTTACACCATCCCGGATAGCTGGCTTTTTCCACTCGGTTTGTCCTCCTTTGGACGACGTGGCGTATGTTGTTATCTCTGAAATTAAACATCCATGCGCTGAAATATCATTTTAGGTCTGCCCTCCTGAACGCCGGTCACATCGTATCACGATCACATGCGTTACCAGGCTCGTTAAAGACTGGCGCAACACGCCAAGATGTGCATGATATCTTCAGGTCTTGGGTAAAGACACACCCCGTGAGAATGGACAAGGTATCCGAGACCGCTCTCGCAAGGCAATTACTCGCAAAGGAAGCAAGGCAAGTGCCAGTCTAGGGGGCAGACTCTGCCAGCTAATTCCAGCTTGCAGGGCGGAGGCTAATTTCACCAGGCACCCTCGGTCAGTAACGCAAGCCTCAAAAGTAAAACTCGTCCGATACCAGCAGAACCCAACTCCGAACTGGGGCCCCGGTACGAAAGCGGGCTCAGGTACGAAGCGCAAACGCGAAGAGGAAAATGAATAGCGTAAATAAATCTAGCGCGTACCCATTGGTACAAAATATGCATTGTAACAAGGTACATATGTGTGCGTGTATGGTAATGCCAATAACGTTAAGTAAACATCCGAATAGAGGGGAAAAGAGAGGTGTAGATGTGGGGTATCATGCTGAGATCTCGATAGTTGGAATAGACTTGAGCGCTGCATTCTTGCCCGAAAATCCAGCGTGCTTCTTAGCGGCAACCCAAGGGTGCTGAAGCAGTTCACCAGCGCTCGGACGAGCTGAATGGTTAAGATCAAAAGTCTTCGTGAGGAAGTCCTGAGCCTCCGAAGAAATATCCGATGGTATAGCAGGTTTCGCGGATTGACCGATCTGCACAAACATCCGTAAGAGCAACGATCAATCAACACAAACCAAACCACTAACCTTGAAGATCGCCTGCATCTGGGTCAGTTGCGCCCAGGGGTGTTCCCCAGTCAACATCTCGACAACCAAACATCCCACGCTCCAGATATCGGAAGCCGAAGTGTGTGCAGTTTGTTTCACAACCTCAGGTGCCATCCAGAACACTGACCCTTGCAATGACGGCCGGTTCATCCTTTTACCTGTGAGAAGGTCTGACAAACACAAATACCACACGCATGTCAATGGAACACCGAGAGATTAGACAACTTGTTACTCACTGCCGTCAACTTTCTTTGATATGCCAAAGTCTGAGATTTTAATCCCGCCTTTGTTGTCAACGAGGATATTTGCCCCTTTAATGTCGCGATGTATAATGTCACGTTCATGGAGATAATTGAGGCCCTGCAAAATTTGTCGTACAAAGTTCTTGACGAGTGGTTCCTCAAAGGCACCGTAGCTACGCAACAATGCAGTGACAGACCCGCCTGGAACATATTCCAGAAATATGTTGAGAAAATCATCGTCAACCGAGGAATCTTTGGTTTTCCGAGGGTGAGTTTTCAAACTAGCGCGGAACGTGCGGACTTACAGAGGTATTGGACGATGTTTGGGTGGGATAGATCTTTGAGAAGGTCGATCTCTCGCTCTAGCGCGCTGAGCATGTTTTTCTTCCGCTCCTCATTTGGAGCCGACCCTCTTGGCAGTTCGACTTGCTTTACCGCCATCAGAAGACCGTTAACAGCATCCATGCCCAAGTAAACTTTTCCAAACGACCCTGCGCCAATGAGTGCGCCCTTGATCCACTTGCCTAGAATCACTCAAGTTATCACGCATATATTCGAGATTGTTTTGAGCTCACCACCGCTAGAGTTCATAGCCTGGCCAGTCTCGTCTTCCTCTTCAACATCCTCACCCTCATCTTCATCATCATCGTCATCGTCCTCAAGCACGGTATCGCCCTCTGAAAAGCTGATAACATCATCAATATCAGGCTCCACCTTCGTCCAGTCTTCAGCACCCTCAACGCCCATATCAACCGCCATGCTCTGTCTCCGATTCTCCACCTCAGCAGTGATCTCATCCACGGTCAATAAACTGGCAGTATCCGACCTATCACGCTTGCTCCTCAACTCAGTTGTGAAACTCATCCGTTTAGATGCATTCGAGTTGGACCTCGGGCGGAGAGGACCAGTAAGATCTTCCATAGACTCTGACAGCGATATCGAAGGGAACGTTACAGGAGGGAGTAATTGCGGTTTCGAATCGAAGGAAGATAGCTTCTCAAAATCATCTCCAGTCAGGATCACCGATCGTCCGTCTTCAGTGGATATCGACACTCGCGGGGGATCCTCCCCGATCGAAGGTGCTGCCAAAGACCGGTTGTCTGGTATCGTCGAACTAGTAGAGATAGTAGAGTTCCGCTTGGAAGACACCGTTCGTGAAGGCGACATCGAGCGCTGTGCTGAGCCTGAACCCTGAGTGCTGGTGCTGAATCGCGAAGGAAGAGGCGGAGTGAGGGATAGCATACTGTCCCTCTTCTCCCCACTTACGCTCGAAGCCCGGAGCATCATGCTATGCCGTGCATTGCGCAGCATCTTTCTGTCTGTGAATGGGAAGTATTCCGTTAGGTGCGTCGTAATCAACTCGCTCGGCGGACGCTGGCCGAAAAAGTTGCGTAGCTTTGAAGGCTTCTTTGAGGAATTTGCAGATGGGAGCGGGTGTTTCGGCTGGCCTTGAGTAGGCGATGCGTTAGGGTCGAGAGCTTTTTCCGGGTCGCGCACGCCGAGGCCGCTGAGAACGCTGATCGTACTTGCCCGTTTGATCGCGCGTGCTTTCTGGCCCTGTGCATCATCGATATTCAGGACCATGTCAGAATCAGATTCGTGATCGGATTCGGACGGCCTTGGTTGGATGCTGGGGGAGGTGGGACTGATGTTCCGGGGAGGGTTCTCTCCGAATATTCGGTGGAGGTCTTTAGAACGTTTTGTGCGCCCGCTCTTGCGGAGCGTTAGGCCGCGTCCTTTGACTGGCTCCTCCGAGGAGCTGTGACATACTGCTAAGAGTTCTGCTTCAGAAAGTGGTTTGCCTGAATATAAATGTCAGATTCTGAAATTTTGAATGAGGGAGAAACCAAACCTGAGTCATTAGTCTCGTCCCACTCGAGATATATAGACCACCCATCTACGCTAAGTCCGCCGTCATCGGTCTCGACGCGGCTCATGACGTCCCTCCTCGACGAGCCCACCTTGTCGGCTTTCTTGAGTACCTTTTCCATGACCTCAATACCGCCCGCGCAATCAGCGACATCAACAGTAAAATACCGCTGTTCTTCTGGCATGGAAAATCTAACAGGTTTGCGACGAAGAGTATCCAGGGTGGTATTATGAGGAGGAGGGTTGAACGGACCACGTCCGACTGCGAATGCAGGAGGTGAGGAGGATCCCGACGACGAAGCTGATGCCTGCCCCTGGAACGACTCCACAATTGGGGAAAGCGCCACCCCATTCTGAGCGGGGGCCTGCAAGGATGCAGGGGCTTGGACAGACGCATATGGGTGGGCACTTGTTCCGGTCGTGGAAGGCCTAGGAGGAAGTTTCGAATTGGTGGGGGTAGGAGCAAGAGGGGAAGGGACGCCATTGAAGGAAATGTTCCTGTTGTGCGCGACGTTGATGGCACGTGGAGATGATCGTGAGACCAGGGGAGAGGGTGATTTGATGGGGGATGGGCCTGATCGGGGGTCTGCGGGGAGACCAAAAGACCAGCTGTTAGCTGGGGTAATGATAGTGGTGGTGGGTGTGGGTGTGGGTGCAGGCGGGAGGGGTGAGTTGGCATAGTTTGTGGCGTCTGCCTGGTTTGGGGTGCGTGTGCGTGGGCCGACGACGGGATGGAGAGTGCGGGCAGATCCACGCGGGGGCTGAGGTGGTTGACCCCTTGGTGCGGGAGGGAGGGGCGGTAAGGAGGGGCGGGGGGTGTAGGTGTTTGGTGTTGTGGACTGGGGAGGGTGACCGATTTGGGGAAGTGGGCGAATGACGGGAGGGTTGCGAATGGAGTCGCCTGACTGAGGTTCTCGAATGATGCGGGGGAGATCCGGGCGACCTGAACTGGGAGATAGAACGAGTGGAGCCGGTCTGTTGCTATCGAGACGCTTATGGGTGCGAGAGGTTGGTGAGGGATCTCTAGAATTGGAGAGTTCGCGTGAGCTTGTGCGCGAATGGGAGTGATCGACGCTGTTTGTTCTTGAAGGATCCTTTGGAGATTCGAGGGGACGGACGTTTGAGTGGGCAAATGAAGAGAGGGAAGGGATTGTGGTGCGCTGTGAACATTTCATCCTCAAATTCTTTACGCCATTGACGATACGGAGCCTGTCACCGATGCTTGCGATGCCCATTTCTTTGAGGGCATCCTGGTCGAGTTCTAGTAAGATGTCACCACGAATGTCATTATTCCTGAAAGTGGTGATGTGAGCGGCACATTTATTGTCTGCGAGCCATCGAGCGACGTGAGCGTCACTCCAGGTGCACATGAAATCAGAAAAGGGGGTGCCATGAGGGGGGTCTAGTATGCAGCTAGTTGGACTGAACATGGGTGTTACTGGAAGGGTTGCCATGAAGGAGCGGGAGATGATTGTGGGTTTAGAATGGGCGATGTCCAAGGTAGCCATCATGGCATCAATGATGGGCCAAAGGAACTATTTCAAGTTTTACAAGGCAATGTTGAATTGACCGACGCTGACCAGGCTGGCCGCTGCTGCAGGTTTCTGTGAAAACGCTGACTAGTGAATTACTCACTGGTAGTGGTTGTGGCTGTGTAAATTGAGCTTGTTCACACCAACCCTTGGCAGTGATCGTACCTGACCGAACCGAGCGAACCAGGTCTCGCAGGGCAGTGCACGCTCGGGTCGCCATCAACTTAAATTTGTGAATTTGCAGATATGGAAATAGTCCAACGGCGTGCTTCCGGCCCTTCTTTCGAATTGTCTCGCGTATAACGTATTTTCACCTTCTTTTTTATCATTACTGCCCCTTCCTTGGAACCCCCATCCTGAACCCCCCATCTCTTGGTCTCTTCTCCCTCCAAGATGCGGTTTCTTACCGCCCTTGCTGCTTCAATATGTTTTTCTTCCCTCACATACGCATCCCCTTATCGTCCTGACCTTACGTCTTACAATCTCAATGTAAACCAGTCCGCCCAGTACCCTACAGATTATTCCACCACAAGATCCAACACTACCTACACACCTTCTCCACAGAATTGGCGTTCAATCCCCTTCTACACCATCCTCATGGACAAGTTTGCAGATGGTGACCCTTCAAATAACCAGTTCTTTGGCTCTCCCTACGAATGGGATTGGAGAGAGACTCAGCTCCGTTTCGGCGGTGACCTCAAGGGTCTACTCACAAAACTGGATTACATCCAAGGTATGGGCATGAAGGGTATATATCTCTCAGGTACAATATTCATCAACATGATATGGCAAGCCGATAGTATGTCCATCTCTCCCTCTCTTTAATCACTTTCTTCAACTTTTTCACAGGTTATTCCCCTCTCGACTTCTCCGTCTTGGATCCACACTGGGGGACCATCGATGACTGGGTAAATTTCGTAGACACTGTACACCAACGCGGCATGTATGTTATGTTGGATTTCACCGTCGGAACCTTGGCCGACCTCCTCGGCTTTCAAGGGTATGTTCTCCCCGTAAACCTTCTACCTTCATTCACTCACTCCCAATCAGCTTTCTCAATGTCAGCGCCCCATTCAGTCTCAATGAATATCCTGCCCTCTACAAAAACCCAAATTACCTTCCGTGGGGATTTGAGCAATATACCGATTTCTCCGTAAGTATTTATTTCTGTATGCCTCGTGTCTCCACACGGCCCATCTCATTCCCGTCCTAGGTCATCAATGAAATTAACCAGACTTGCCAACTTCCCGTCTTTTGGCAAGATGATGGCACAATTCAGACCGTAACAGGCTATAATGGCTGCTACGAGTCCGACTTTGATCATTATGGTGACATGGAAGCCTTTGGTGTTCATCCAGACTGGCAGCGTCAGCTTTCCAAATTTGCTTCCGTCCAAGACCGTCTCCGTGAATGGAAGCCTTCCGTCATGCAAAAACTCACTACCTTCTCCTGCATGACAATCACTGCCCTTGATATCGATGCCATACGTGTCGACAAGTCCACACAGGTCACCGTCGACGGCATGACCGCTTGGGCAACTGCAACTCGTGCTTGCGCCACACATCTTGGGAAGAAGAACTTTTACATCACCGGTGAAGTTACTGGCGGTGACACCTTTGGTTCCCTATACATGTCAGTCGCCATTTTGCTTTACACAGACTTGAATTCATTTTATCTACAGGGGACGTGGCCGTACACCGACTATGCTGCCCCCCGGCTTCCTCGAGGCTGCCAACTTGACGGAATCAGAAAATCAGTACTTCTTGCGCCAGCAGTCGTCGAATAACCTCGACGGCTACGCCTTCCATTACTCAATTTACCGCTCCCTCACCCGTTTCCTCGGAATGGACGGAAACTTGGCAGTGGCGTACGATCTCGACTCCAACTTTGTCACCGCTTGGAATCAGATGTTCGTAAACAACGACTTCTTGAATCCAAACACCGGCCTCACGGATCCGAAGCATTTGTTCGGAACGAGCAATTTCGATGTTTTCCGCTGGCCCAGTTTGGCGAATGGCACTTTGAGATCCGCATTGGCATCTTATATCACGTACCTGGTCATGCCAGGGGTTCCATTGGTAAGCGCTTTACTCGAACGTGTATCGCTCCAGTACTTAGCCTCTACAGGTCTATTATGGCGAGGAGCAGAATTTCTATCTGTACGATTCTACAGCTTCAAACTATCTCTTCGGGTGAGTCATTAATGCCTTCAAGTGAACATCTTTCTCACATTGCCACTTTCAGCCGTCAGGCTATGATGAGCAACAAGGCTTGGCAACACCACGGGTGTTACAAACTTGGATCCGCCCAATACTTTAACATGCCGCTTGAGTCCGCCCTAACCGGATGCGATGACGATTGGAACTCGCTCGATCATTTTGATCCCACGATGGACATGCGCCGCCTCCTGAAACATTTCATGTACCTCCGTACTACCTACAATGCCCTTCAGGACGGTTTTGACCTCGTACAGCGTGGAAATTGGACCTTCTTTGTCGAGTTCCCAGGTTCGAACGACACTGCATCTGAAATGGGCCTCTGGTCTGTATCACGTGCGGGTATCCAGGGTGTGCAAACCCTCACTGGGGGGCACACCGATCAGGTCTGGTTACTGTTTTCCAACCAGAACAACTCGCAGACGTTCTCGCATGACTGCAGCGGTCCGCTGTGGATATCGTCGCCGTATGTGGGTGGGACGACGGTGAGGAACTTGCTTTCTCCCTATGAGAACTATACGCTCGTGGACTCGGGGTCGTCGTATAGCGATAATGGAACGGCGCCATGGTATGGGTGTCTCCAGACGGTGGACATGAACACTTTCGGCATAAAGGCTTTGGTCCCTATCAGCGAGTGGGTCCCTGCTCCTCCTATGCTCACCAAGTTCCTACCTGGGCATGACGCGCGCATCGAAGTCACGCGGGGGGATCCAAACGCCACGAATGTGAACATCGTGCTGGAGTTCAATACGGTTATGTCGTGTACTAGCGTCACGCAGAGTTTATCGTTCAACATGTCGTCTTCTGGCATTGGCGGGCAGCCTACGCTCGACCAGAACTCGGTGGTGTGCAATCTTGTCACGAATCCTACCATGTCGCCCATTGTGGGAACTCCGTTCTCGCAATGGTCATGGTCTGGCACACTGAACAATGTTGCGGATGGGATTTTGGAGATCATCGTTAATAACCCATCAACCGCTGATACGACAGCCTCTACTGGGGTATGCCTGTTTCTCCTATATTCCTTCTGTTTTGCTCATGGGGTATCTGTCTTGTAGAGCAACGATCATCTGCTGCTGCGGAAGGGCGAAGCGAACAATATCATAGTGTTCCCCGATTCCGATTACGATAGCGACGACTTCAAGTACGCTGATGGTCAGTATACGTTCACGCACCGCGCCTATGGGGCAGATATGTTTAGGTACTCGGGCAACTACGGACTAAGTTGGACTAATTGGACGAGCTGGGAGAATGTTACAACCATACCCGCTGATATCCTTAGCAATTCTGATACTTTCTGGACGGGACAACATCTCATGGTGCAATGTGAGTGTTTGTAGTGCTGCTGCTTTTTTTCTGGTGTTGACGTTGCGGTAGATTGGAGTGGTGTCGCGACTACCGCTAGCGTCGTCGTGCATGCAGATCTGAATTACAAGCAGCAGCGCCGCGTTCCCCAATTCCTCGCTCGGGGTCCATTCAACGACTGGGGTTATGACCAGGGTATTTCCAATTCGATGAACCAGATCGGCGATGGTACTTGGGAGCTCGAAATCATGGCTGCGTGGCCAACTTACGTGCAGCTTAACGTGTTCGGGTATGATGACTATTATTACGGCGACACCGACGCGGACGGCGTTATGGATCGGCTACCACCAAACAGTATTGCGCCCAACTACCTAAACATGTCTGCGCCCCCATATCCTGCGCTCGCATGGGCACTCGTCGTTAATGATGCCACGATGTCGTGGACCCTTGAGCCTCGCGGCCAGGCTTCTGTCGGTGCTATCATGTATGGGCTTCTCTGTTCTATCTCCCTTATTTCCGGAGTTCTCGCAGTCCTCATTTTCATGTACTCGTTCTACGGTATCCGCCACAACCGGTACGGTGTGCAGCCAAATTCGGGCGCCAGCAAGTATTTCCCTATCATCGGATCGCTCGGCAACAAGTCCACCGCGGATTTCAAGGAGAGCGTGACGCCCATCACTGAGAAGTTCTTCGGGAACAAGCCGAATGCGGACATCATTGGATGGCCAGAGGACAAGAATAAGCGGCGCAAAGTTCTCATTGCGACGCTCGAGTATGAGATTATTGACTGGAAGCTCAAAGTCAAGATTGGAGGTCTCGGTGTGATGTCGTCGCTCATGGGAAAAGCCATGACGGACGTTGACATGATCTGGGTCATTCCAAAAGTCAAGGACCTGGAATATCCCGCTGGTGAACCTGCGGAGCCCATCGAAGTTGTCATCTTCAACGAGCCTTACCTTATCGAAGTGGAGACGCACGTGTTGGACAATATCACCTATGTTATCCTCGACAGCCCCGTTTTCCGTGCACAGACCAAGTCGGACCCATACCCAGCCCGCATGGACGATCTCAGTTCTGCTATTTTCTACTCTACATGGAACCAGGCCATCGCAACCACCATCCGCCGATTCCCCGTCGTCGACATATACCACATTAACGACTACCACGGCGCGCTCGCTCCAATTTACCTCCTGCCCAAAGTAATACCCACCTGTCTCTCGCTGCACAATGCCGAGTTCCAGGGTCTATGGCCGCTCCGCACAAAGGAAGAAATGAAAGAAGTCTGTTCCGCGTTCAACATCAGCAAAGAACACTGCACGAAATACGTCCAATTCGGAAACACGTTCAACCTCCTTCACGCTGCTGCATCGTTTATCAGTGTTCATCAAAAGAGCATTGGTGTCGCTGGTGTGTCCGACAAGTATGGGAAACGCAGTTGGGCGCGGTACCCGGCTCTGTGGACCCTCAAGCATGTTGATTCGCTGCCTAATCCTGATCCTACGGATATTGCGGCTTTGGATGAGAGTCCAGTGGCCATTCGTGATATACAAATTGATCAGGCTGCTGAGGCGCAACGTCCAGAGATGAAGAGGCAGGCTCAGGAATGGGCGAATATCAAACAGGATCCCAACTCTGATCTGTTTGTGTTCGTTGGTCGGTGGTCTAAGCAGAAAGGTGTCGACTTGATCGCAGATGTTATGCCATCGCTGTGAGTGTGTTTATAGATTTTGTGGGACTCGATTCTGATGAGGCGCGTCGCAGCCTCGAGAAACGTCCTTCCATCCAGCTGATTTGCGTCGGACCTGTCATTGATCTTTATGGTCGGTTCGCTGCGGAGAAACTTGCGCGGCTGATGGAGATGTACCCTGATCGTGTTTTCTCGAAACCGGAGTTTACTGCGTTGCCGCCTTATCTGTTTAGTGGTGCTGATTTTGCTCTGATTCCTTCCCGTGATGAACCGTTTGGATTGGTCGCTGTCGAATTCGGGAGGAAGGGTGCCCTTGGTGTTGGTAGTCGACTCGGTGGTCTTGGGTTGATGCCTGGATGGGTGAGTGCTCAAGGTTGTCTTTTTGGGGCACGATCTGACGAGATTCCTGGTAGTGGTTCCCTGTGGAATCTAGCTCGACGGCCCATATGTTATCCCAGCTTTCGAAGACGATCAAGTTAGCGTTAAAATCCACAGAAGAAGAAAGAGCCATTCTTCGTGCTCGGTCAGCTGTTCAGCGTTTCCCAGTCGTCGAATGGCGTCAGCGGATGGAAGACATGCATCGGAGGAGTATACTTACGAGCCGAAAGCTAGCTGCTTCAAATGCTTGGCGGGAGGCGGATTGTGGGACTGAGCCCTCTCAACATGCGATTCTGGAAGCAGAAGATTGGAACCCTGTGAACCAAGGACTCCCTGTTCAACCCGACTGGGATGCCCAGAGCGCCATGTCATCCCCGAGATTGATGCCTAGTTCTCCTGGACAGTGGAGCCAGGTATCAACGCCCAACGATGAGAGCTTCCTGACGGCACCACCTCGCTTCGGCGTCAACCGCGACTCTTCATATACATCGGATACTTCTGACGAGGAGCACTCGCGGCACAGTTTCGCGACTAGTAGTCGGCCTGGGTACAGTGACTTCTTGGAGAAAGCGAACAAGACGATTGCACAAGATCATCGACATGCGCCCGATCCTTTCTTGAGTCCGACACCCCCTTCAAGACCGTTTGGATCGCATTCTCGGGTGGCCTCAATGGAGTCCATTGGCAGTATCGTGGAAGAAAAGAGCAACTCGCCGTTGAACAAAGCTATTGCAACAGTGCGTATCTCGAGAATCTTAGTAGCCGCTATTATCTCATTCACGTTCTCTGATTTAGTTCACGGATTCCGATGGCGGCGTTGCTTCTGAGTTCGTGCAAAAGCTGCAAACCCTGAACTCGGATAACTCGAAGGGCGAACTCTCCATTGAGAAGTATCTCGTCAAGTCTGAAGAGGCCTTCTTCGAACGTGTGAGACGAGACAAGCTGTCTAGTGCAGCCAGTTACATTTCCTCGCACCGGGAGTCTATCTGGAGCATGCCTGGTACCCTCACGATCAACGAGCACTCCACAGAGCATTCCCGTCCAGCATGTAATTATACCGTTCTTGTGGATGTGAATCCTTACTGACGCCACCCATACAGCCCCAAGAACACCTAGCTCTCACCCATTCAATCCAGAGCCGGAATTCGACGGGAACATGGTTGTCATGAACAGAGTCCAAATTTTTATGGCTCGACAGATTGGAACTTGGCCGTTGTATACTATTGTCATTGCTCTCGGCCAGGTAAGACCTTTGATTATTGATCCTCGTCCAGGAGCTCACGTTTATTCTCAAGATGCTTGCCGCAAACAGTTACCAGATGACTTTGCTTACTGGGCAAAACTACCAGGACAATCTCCAGCTATATGTTCTCAGCGCTGTATTCTTAGCTTCATCTTTCGTTTGGTATACGATGTTCCGCTTGAAGCCTTCTGTCTACGTCCTTTCTGCTCCCTGGCTCTTCTATGGCATAGCATTCTTTTTGATTGGCCTTCCTTCATTGTCATCAAAACTTCAAGGGACTCACACCATCTTATCGGACATTGCCACTTGGTCATATGCTGTTGCTTCTGCTGCTGCTTTCATTTTCTTCGGTTTGAACTTTGGAGAGGAAGCGGTTAGTCATTTCCTTAAATCCTCTTGTATGCAGCTGATTTTCTTTTCTTTAGGGTGCTGCCACTGAAGTCTGGACGCTGCGCGCTTGTATTGTGCAAGGTTCTCAACAGATCTGGGTGGCTGCCCTGTGGTACTGGGGTAGCACACTGAATACGGCGAAGCCTGGGTCCATTACGCCTTGGTGGATTGTCCTTATCTTGTGGCCGCTCGCAGTAATGTCGTTTACGTTTGCATACTTGATGTTGTACGGACTGCCAGGTAAGTCCTATTTGAGTTCTTCAAGCAGTATAATACCAACTACGAAACAGAGTACTACCGACAAACTCCTCCAAAAGTTCCAAACTTCCTCAAGACTCTCTTCCGAAGGAAACTTGTTCTTTGGTTAGGCTTGTTCTGCTCGCAACAAAGTTGATGATGCTGATATTCAACACAAGGTTCCTCGCATCTGAAATCCTACGTGATTATTGGCTCAGCGGAGTATGTTAAGTCTGGTACTTTGGCGTCCTTATGTTCTAACATTATTACAGCCCTACGGTCGCAACTGGAGTTTCCTGTGGAGTGTTCCAATCCCCAAGTGGGCGATCATGCTTCTCATCATCCTCTTTTTCGTCGGTGTCTGGGCTCTCATGCTCTATGTCCTCACTTCCTTGAGTAAGACGCACACTTGGTTGTTGCCCGTGTTCGCTGTCGGCCTTGGGGCTCCGAGATGGTGTCAGGTATGATCTTGTCAATGTTGCTTCATTCTTCAGTCGTTTAACATGTGTCGCAGACATTGTGGGGCACCTCGTCTCTTGCGCTCTACATCCCGTGGGCTGGCTCAGGGGGACCGTACCTTGGTCTTTCTCTGTGGCTCTGGCTCGGTGTTTTGGACGCCATACAAGGTGTCGGTTTGGGAATGATTCTCCTGCAGACATTGTCAAGATTGCACGTCTGTGCCACGCTCGCTTTCGCTCAGGTCATTGGGTCTATCTGTGTTATGGCCGCCCGCGCAACTGCGCCAAACCGCATCGGTCCAGGGAGCGTGTTCCCTGATGTCGGAACATGGGACTTCTCGCAAGGTCTCAAGGGCAGCCCGATGGCTTCCGCTCCATTCTGGGTAGCGCTGATCTGCCAGATCGTCATTGTACTCGGTTACTTCTGGTTCTACCGCAAAGAACAACTTGGTAAGTCCTCTGGAGACTTAGCCGTGGATTTTATTTGGCTAATTCCCATTTCTCCAGCTCGACCTTAATTATGCTATTGCTATCCACCGTCATCAATCACGCACAAACTAGAACCATCACCCCATTCAAGGACTTCCTTTTTTTCATGGACACTTTCCATTAACTCGGGATTTTTTTCGCTGTTCGATCATAGGTGCCATCAAATTTCTGGACTCTGTACTTGCACATCACGCTCCTTTAGATTGTCGACACTTGGTCAACCAAAATCGTGTTACATACTCTAACCTCCAGTGCCTCAATACGAGTGCACGTACGACATACTTGCGAATATTTTTATAAATCTGTGTTTTGGTGTTGTTAAAATTATTGGTTGTTTACACTACATATGCCTCATCCAATCTCAGTATTACAGCTCGCACAAGTGGACCAAGTCCGTTTTGTATGGTCAAGGTAGGTGGCTCATATTTTCACCCCATGCGATGAAAGTACTGTGGAGGTATCTCTAATAACGAAAGGTACACGGTATGGTAACGATACACGGTGAAATATGCAGAAAGATTACTTGGAACCAGCAGAGAATTCTGAGCCGATGATCAACATTATTACTGACTTGAATGAAACGGTGCTTACTGGTAACAGACTTGGTGCCCTCAGAAATAGCGTGCTTTGCCAACTCTCCTGGTAGGATAAGGCGAACAGATGTTTGAATCTCGCGCGATGAGATTGTCGACTTCTTAGAGTAGGCCGCAAGCTCTGAGGTAAACTATAAGTATCTGATATACGACAAATGATGGAAACATACTGGATGCCTCGGTAGCAATACGTTCAAAGATATCGTTGACAAACGAGTTGAGGATGGCCATGGCTTTGTTTGAGATACCGGTATCGGGGTGTACCTGCTTAAGGACTTTCACACCGAAGTTAGTCACCCATATTTAACACCATAACCTGTGAACACACCCTTGTAGATATACGAGCTGTACGTCTCCTTGCGGACCTTTCGGCGCTTCTTCTTCTCACCCTCAACAGGAGCTTGTGGCTTAGCAGCGGTTTTCTTGGCAGCCTTTGCTCCAGAGTCAGCCTTAGCTGGTGCCTTGGAAGCGGTGGAGGCAGGAGCTTTGCCAGCGGTAGATGCGGGCTAAATCGAGTCCATATTAACACATGAGAGCTGTATGAATCACGAATCGGCGTACTTTGGGTGCCATTGCTTAAATTTACAAACTGTACAGGTATGTGACTGTCAACGCGAGTCAGTTTGCATTTACAATGCGGTATCGCAAGCGTATACACACCAGATATAGCTTGTCTGTACAAGTGGCGGTAGTGGGTGGTGGTCAAGGGAAGAGTGTTGAGGGGACGCGACGTTTGTGTACTGAGCCTTATGAAGGGTTGAATTCAAGGTCCGATCCCGTGAGGGACACCACGTGATTAAACGACCGCGCTTGTCACGCGTCGAGGCACGCACGGTCACACCCCACACTTGTCACCTCCCCACCGCCAACTTGAAGCGGCGCTGCACACTAAGCTGCACCTTGTACCACTAGTACGCGCGAATGGTAAGTGCAAATTTAGACCGTTCCGTTTACTATTACACTTATACCAATGTAGACTACCGAATTTTTGCGTCAAGAAGACCTATACTATGTCGATGGCAGTGTGGTCCTCTTAGCCGCCCATGCTGGTAAAACTCATGCCTTCCGAGTTCACAAATCCGTGCTCGGATCGCACTCTAAAGTATTTGCAGATATGTTTGCGCTACCCTCTACCGCAGAAAATGAAAAATATGATGGTGTAGATTCGGTACAGATGCCAGATGATGCAAAAGATCTTGAAGATCTCCTTCGAGCACTTTACTACCCGGGGTAAGCACTGTGCTTGTATGGGCCCCCTTGGCTCTCAATCAACATGCTTCTAGCACCATACTATCCATGTTGGAGAATCGAAACCCTCTTGCTGCAATCAAGTACAAGGGGATTCTTCTGTTATCGCAGAAATATTTCGTGCGCGTGCTGCAGAAGTTGCTCAGGGCTCGCTTCCGTGCAGACTGGCCATCCACTCTCCCTGAATGGGATAAACTCATGGAGCACTACGCCAGTCTTTCTGCGTCCGCAGTACCGCAACATGATGCGGCCAGTCAGTTCATTGACAATCGTATGCTGGAACCTGCTTCTGCCATACGCTTAGCTAGGGAAGCCAATATCCCAGAAATTTTGCCAGCCGCATTTTATATGCTATCTACAATCAGTCCTTTCATGGACTTTGATGCCCTCCGCAGCTCACAACCCCCTCCAGTCACTGATTCTCAAGGGATTGTACTTTTGTGGCAGCCTGGAGAACGCAGTGCGCGATGGGGGCTCTTAACGCCCGATGATTGGCTTTGCCTGGCGCGAGGTAGGCATTCTATGATGGACTTCGCTCGGATATTCGAGCAGCAGGAAGGCCAATGCATATGCGACTCGCAGATTTGTATTCAACAAAACAACAAGAAAAAATTGTTGAAGGGACACCCTCAAGATCTCCTACGTGTCCTAAAGGAAATTGGCTCCCAGCAGGCACCTCCACAGTATCCCTGTTACAATGCCCTGCAGGCGCTGGCGTCTCGCAGTATGGAAACACGGTCTGTTTTGTGGGAGAACCTGTGTTACTACTTCGGTTTACCGGAGGCAGATGATGATCAGAACGATGATGACGATGATGGTATTGCACTTGTGGAGGGTGAATTTATGGACGGATGAGGGGTGTATTAGCATAATGGGCTACTGGCCATTTCGTTTTTGTGAAACTTGGGGTTGACTCTGGCAAGATGTATGGGGGATAGATCGCATTGACGGTTTCGCTAGATCACATCAGTGAAGGTTAACTAATGGATCGGACACCAAATTCTAATATACAACTGGATTCGGTAACACGGCTAGATTGCCATCAACTTGACCTGACAAGATTGCTAACAAAACTGAATTCACGGAATAAATAGTCAGTATGGCACAGGTGTCAATAACAGTCAATAATCAAGTCAAATGAACGGTGTAATTGATACTAGTCACACACTGGTTCCCTAGGTTCTCCCTTGGATGTCTCGTACAAGGAACTCCGGCGCATAATGAGGATACGGGGATAAAAAGGTGCCAAGTCCGTTGAGGATGTCTACCTGGAACTCTTCGAAGGGAACCTGTTCGCCATCCACCACGAGCGTGCCCTTGGAGGTGAGAGGTCTTGCGCGGTAAGCAGACGCTTTGTAATACCGGTTCTGTTATACCTAGTGAGTCGTACGCACGAACGAAGACATCAGGAATTTACCGAGTTTATCCAGTACGTCCGGCCATCATCAGCACCATCCATGGCCCGTAAGAGAGCCTTCCGACTGATCTTGGAATGATGTGTCAGATGCATCAAAGGAACAAATCACAATGAACTTACTACTTCCTGCACGGAAATATCGATAAGACCATCATCAGCTAAAGAGACGGGAAACTGCATCCAATCCCTGGTCGGGCTCATAAGCCAATCTCTTTATCCACTACACTGCTACTTACCGACTAACGAACGGCCCTTGGCCAGCGTACACCCACAGGATAGGTCTTTCAAACCGAGTCCACTCCCCATTTGAAGAGTTTGCACTATCAGGGTTCTTGTCGTCACCAAGGAGCGAATCAGGAAGGCTGGGTGGGTTAGGTGATTCACCCGCTCGTCGTGCATGAAGAACATCCACCATGCGGGATTTGTCTTGATCGACGACCTTTATTGATAATTCGATCGGACACGGTTTGCGGACAATGACTGCATTAAAGGAGTCAGATAGGTGACAGGAGAGTGCAGTAACGACTGACTAGCACAGATATAGCCTAGAATGAATCGGAAATCGCCCATCCATCGTATGCGTTCAGTTTCAATATCAATATCTGCCACCATTCCGATAGTTTGTGACATGAATGATATCCGGCGACGGTCTCCCTGGGTGAAAGAAAATAGATCGGTTTTTAATGGTTGTCCTGATTCCGATATTCAGTGACCCTGGTATTTAGAACGACCAACAGAACAAACCTTTAAGGACATTCAGAGCCGCTGCACAAACGTCGAGCCCGTCCTGCAGACCCAATAGATTAAGAGACATCCCGTTACCGGAGCCAGTCGGGATAGGCGCTATTGGTATACAAAATGCTTTGTCACGGTGTTCATGTTGATTTATTCCGTTGAGGACCTCGTGGATCAAACCGTCACCAGATACAATGACTAGGGCATCATATCCCAAGTTCATTTCGCGAGCAATTTCAATAGCGTGACCACCATGGGTGGTATCTGTACATATAAAAACCCATCAGTGAGTACGAAGCAAGCATGTCATGAAATTGTGACGTGCAAGTTACATCCAATGTACATCCAGCCGCAAGGAGTATGGGTTCTACTTTACTGACATATAATGCTCTTCCCTTCCCCTAAGAAAGATAGTCATATAAGGGTACAATACAGTGTGGGTAAAGCTCACCTTTCCACCATGAGGATTAACGAACACCTTGAGATTCTTGGACGGATTCGCGCCTAATAGACCAGATAAGTAAACACACCATGTACCATAAGAGTACGACAAACCCTGATACGCAACCAGAAGTAACGCCTCACACCACTTCTTGGCATGCATGCTATCTTCGTCCATAATTGTGCCGCTTATCATTACAAGGTTCAAACAGTTGCCCTTCCTCTTGCGAACTAGGTATTGTACTTCAACGGCGCCAGATGCAAATGTGGCGGAAATGACATTGCGAAGAGGGACCTCTGTGTACTTGACACCTCTGTATATGCCTGTGCAGCAAAAGAATTTGTGACCGTCAAGCTTGGTTGGTTCGATGACGAATGACGCATCAGTAAAGCGAAGGTAAGTGGAGACTCCGCGGGTGCCAATTAAAACTTGGTTCTTGGAGGTTGTTGACATGGATAGAATCCGTGCACGACTGGTGATGGTTTGATGGTGGGAAGGGAGTGTGCATAAAGATAAGCGTGCTGCGGGACCGGAAGTGTCTTATATTGGTCCAGCTGATTTGTTTCAACCTCACTGGCACGTTCAGATTTAATTTAGGGTTAGCGGAACTCGCCGCTGGCCGCAGCAATTCTTGGCAAGTTCTGTTCGTCCGCCCGCATCAGCATAACAACAAAAGTTGAGTTAAATCAACATTTGTTCTGAACCTTGGTGTAGCTCGGGACGGTGTTCGTAAACGTGTTTCATGATTGAGACAAACAGTACTAATGTTGTTTTGGATGGCTCTTATCTCAATTAAGTGAGATGCGTCGAATATTTATGAATTTTGGAAATAAATAGTTCCAGGCTGGGCCACCTCGAAGAACATATGCGATCATTAAGTAACATATCATAGTGCGATGTCTCATTTGTACTGTTGAGGGAAAGGGAGGTCAATCGTATCCTCCCTCCGAGTAACCTCGGATCGGTCGCCATGTTGGACAGCCCAATCCATGACTTTCTCAAATTTCCTACATGCATGAAGGGTGTTGAAGTTAGGGTAGGGTTTGTGATGGTTCTTTACCCAGTTCCATCTGATCACCGCGACATCGGCATTGCACATCAAAGACTGCCTGATCAGTTCGATGCAGTCATCTAAGGAGTGTGCCGTGAGCAGGACGTGTGTTGGGTAAGGAGGGAAAATTACCAATTTGCATTCGAACTACCGAGGGGTCCCGTTTGAACCACGGGTCCGACTTGTAATGGTCGGGCCAAGTGTATTTGCGAAGGAAGTTCTACAGAATTATTAACCAAACATGACCGGGGTCTACGTGTGGCATAGTTTACCAGACAACGCAGTTGTTGATTGACTTGCAACGATGCCATGAAACCTCCACCGTTGCTTTGTGGATACTTGACCTTCGCAGGTAGATCTCTTTGTCCAGCTTTACGTAGCTCGTCGATCGTAACCCGGATTGGTGGCACTGTGATTTCATGGAAGTGAATAACAATCGACAGCACAATATAATAAAATTGAATGCCACACCATCATCAGAAATCTTGGCCCAAGCGGCATCGAGTTCTGGGGGAGGAGGGCCATGATAATCAGGATTCTCATAAGATCCACCGTCAATACGATAGATAGAGGGGAAATCGACGGTCCCATTGAGCCTCGTAATAACAGGCTCAACAGCAACACCTGCTGGAGCTGCAATTGGTCAACATTTTGACCGTCCAGCGCCATCTGACTACTCACAGTATACAGCAAGATGAGCAGACGGGATGTTTATCCATAGCGTGAAGGTGAATACAGATGTGACTATAAGCGAACCAATGCTCAACCAAGGCCACAGGCGGAACATGCGAGATTTGACATGAGGTTTTGCATCGGACCTGTCTACGTCACCAAAGGTCGTCTCCTCATCAACATCGACAACATCATGATCAACTGGGGAGTATAGAGAATTTTTGACCATACTGGCTCCTGTGGTTAGCAGCTGCGTCTACCGCTCAGAGCTGAATACGAAGTCTGGCGAGATATAGTTACGAAAACTTAGTTATGTGCAAAAGCTTCGCTGAGTGTCTGATGTAAAGATGGATACAAACGCGCTGTAGCCTGCTTTGAGAGCCAGCACTGACTACGCAACAGCTTGAAACGTGTAATTATTGCCAAGCTTGAGGAATCTGACACGCAACACTCACCAAACTAGTTGATCGATGAAATATGTTGCTTCGACCATCTTTTCTAGGAAGGGGATTTGCTGGCAACTTGCTACAGATCCCAGAAGTTGGACAATATTAATTGAAGACCACTGTGCACTCGGATCAAAAAGTGTGCATATGCACTTGATATGTAAATGGAGGAAGCGGACATGGAGAGCAGCGCAATCGAGGTCCACCTCGTCGTCGACACTGTACAGTAATAGCTTGTCCCAACTTTCTCACAGCATAAATCTCACGGTCTAGTACCGACTCGGATGCAACAGTTATTTACTTGGTTTTCTCTGCGACCCTTAAGTACAGGATCACAGGTATGACATTTCCATGTAGCAAAAGCCCTGATTATCAGATTTAGGAGGTGCAGCCCAAGCCTCTCAATTAAAAGGCTTCCAAATCCGAGTCTCGTGGCATCCCGACTCCCGAGCCATTCAAATTGTCACGGTAACCTTAATAGGCTTCTGCTTCATCAGGGACAGACCTCCGAAGACGGGATCACATGCGGAGTTTGACAATAGCTGCAGCCTGCCCCATCCCAATCGTCAAAAATACAACAGGATAACGTTGTCCAATCAGATACCATGAACTTCTTGGTACGAACGCGATTAATTGCCGAAGGTTAACGTTGAAAGTTTGACTTCAAGCTTTTGCCGACTTATCATGTTCTCTGGAGGAATGCCATTGCACGCAAAACCTGGAGAGCAGGGCCGCGTCACCGCGTGTACTTGTGATCACACCACGCAATGCCCTAGAGGCGGCTGACAAGGTATATCTCCGTCTCTGCCCGAAATTCATCAAACCACAGATAGCATGAACCTGACGCGGCAGATGTGGCTGTTACTCCATTTATTTTACCAAGTTTCACAAGGTACGAAATTTCACATCAAATATTTTGAGTACTAACGTGAAAATCAAACGCGCATCATTGGCGTCTCCAGATATGTATATCATGATGAAGCTCCTCAAACACAATGAATTTCAACGTATGCTGGCCCCTGGGCAACCCGAAAACTGATTCTTCGTCAACACTGGTGCCTGGAATCTACCGAGATGCAAGGAATGTTTGCACGTATGTAATGCCAGCTCATTAAGATTTGATAATAGCGGAAATTTAAAGCAGATTTAATTGTTGGCACTTCCAGGTCTCCGAGGTCCACTGGTCGTATGTTGCAAACGCTTCAAAGTTTCGTCCTGCCTGTCGATTCATATCCAGCTAATTCTTCTTCCGTACGTTATGGGCAAGGAATATTCTGCTCAGTATTCTCCTGTCGATGAAGCCGACAACGAGGATGCGAAACTTCTCTATAGGGGTACAGCAATCAAACCTCTTTCAAAGTCCCGCTTCCTCCATGTATCACTGTGGCTCATGCATGGTGTACTGATATTCATAACGTTACTCTTCTTCACGCTATGGGTGCGGGCACCTCTGAAAGATGACATACTCTTGTACTGTAGGTGGACAGACGGCATGACAGAAATGCCTTACTGACCCATCACAGCTCCAGCAAACGAAGCTATTGAAACAAGCATTGTGAGATTCAACGGAAGTTGGGATCGTCATTCGCCTTATCGCGGCAGTCCGTCTCCAGACCTCGAAGCAGCTTGGGATAGAGTAACTGCCGATGGTTGCATATTGCACTTTGCTCCCATCGAGGTATTTACTGACTGACAACCTTTTCAGGCCGCTTATTGGGCATGACATCCGAACAAGTACTCAGAGCAGGGGAAGAACTTACTCCATACCTGGCTAGGTATCCGGAAGAGTACGGCGGAAAATATTTGATGACAGTAGAGACCATTCACCAGCTCCATTGCATAGTCAGTCGTAACAGGAGATTACTCGATGTTTACTCACCCCTTATAGAACATGGTGCGCCAATCTACTTGGGGCGACCATTACATGGGACACGATCTTGACTTCGTACATTCCCCTGACGAATGGCGCATCCATCTTGGTTAGTATATTGTTGCCTCCCGATCTGCATTCTGCCTGCTAATGTTGTACATCAGATCACTGCATCGAAATGCTCAGACAAGTCATTATGTGTCGTTCTGATGTAACAATGGTTACTTACGATTGGGTTGAGGGACTCGATGATCCTTACCCAAGCTTCAATGTTCCTCATCAATGTAGGAACTTCGAGAAGATTTTGGATTGGGTAGAAGATCATCGTGTTCACCTCCCTGCATCCAAGTTGGTCCGCCAAGAGGGTTATGTTGACCTTCCTTCCCCACCATGATTGTATTCTTGACGCAGAGGGGCATGTTATTACACGAATATAACTACAAATACGTACAACTTTGCTATGACCTGGGTTCCGTAGTACTTCAGACTGTTGCACAATAAACTCCCGTCGATAACTTTCCAAGTTGAAGGCTGTGGCATGACTTCTATTGAACAAGGTAGTTCCACGACCATCAGAAGAAGCGGCTGTAATTGTAATATTTATGTTCGCTGATATAGTTATACACAACTTGAATAGCTAGCCTGAGGCTATTGAAATACTGACATACGGTACGCAGGTATGCATTGACCTCAGTACTTTTCCCTTAAAATTGAGGAATATATATCCGAGCTGGCAGTTCTAGAGAACCCGGCATATCTCACTCGTCGCCACTAGTTAAACTCATCTTCGTTGACGGGTACGCCTAAAACAGTCAGCGGACTGGTGAGGGGCACGTCTCATACCAGGGCGATCGCGACCTCAGAGATAAGATTACCTTGCAAAGGGTCCCCTAGATTAGCATGACTCGAAATTGTCCTATTTCTCTCATGGACATTGCAAATTGGAATCAGAAAATTATGCAATGAAGGGGCAAGACCCCAACTGACCAGAAATGTCGGCCAGTACTATGTTCTCGTTGACACGCGTTCGAATGCCCAGTGCACATACTACGTGGCTGGCTGCAGTGGAGTACCAGTATATCGATACGCGCACTGGCTTAACATTCCCAGGCGGCTACCCTATCATCTCACAACGAAAAGTAAGAGCATCTGAGGCCTGCGGCCGCACAGCTGGCAGGCCTGCCGCATGATGTCGAAACTCCGACTAAAATAACTAATGTCCCAGACTCTGGCCCCAGAGTTGGATTGGCAAATCATAATTAATTCGACAAATTATATCCTTGACTCACTCGCTCGCAATACGTGGTGCAGTATCTCATCTACTTCAGGTTCAAAACCCAAAATCGATCTATTGCATTCATGTTTTCGTTTTTGATACAGTTTTAGCTGTCATCGTCATCCCCCACAGGTTGGCGCACTACATTTCATTAATTAGAGTCGGACCAAGTCGATGATGGCAAAACCCCAGTTTACAAATAGCTGCAGCTGATGACTCGAAGTGACTCGGTACGCCGAGCAAGCCTTTCTAATTCAGCCTTTCGTAAGATCATCCTAACGCTGTCAGATACCCTACTTGTAATACGCTCATCATGCCGTAACTTGTCAGCAACGTCATGACTGGCAGCATTAACAACCTCCCACCCACGCCCACTCGGAGGGGTACTCACACCGGCGGGCTGTGCACATTGGTCCATGTAACTGCTGGCTGTTTGGCAGTTCCGATCTGTCTCAGGCTGGCCCCACAAAACAGCACGTCATGTGCTGACTTCTACACCAATTTAATATCAACAATCGAAAAGACAAGGTGCATCCTGAAAAATGGGGGCTATATTAGTTGAGCGTCATGCCACGTCGCATTCCAGCAAGGTCATACGAGCTGAGCACGTACAAAAAGGTATAAGAAGGACTCTTGAATTGTCAGAGCAGATACTGACAAAGCGATCAATTTCTTCAAATTTCCTCAACTTCAAACATGCAGCTTTCCCTCCTGCTCAATGCACTTACCTCCATGGTGGCTCTTGCGGTCGCATACCCCATGTCAGGAGAGATGATGGGTCATTCCTGCAAGTATTCATGACATCAGTAGCAGTAGCATAATAATAATTTATGCATTGCCCAGCCGTAGCAAAGCGCGAGGAAGTAGCCCGTAGAGTCTACCTCCCATACGGTCAGACGATTCGCGGCAAGTATTGCGACCATAACAGTCAGCACGATGCTGACATATTTATTTAGCCGAAGACGAGGCTGATGGTGTCTACTTCCCGTTACACTACGACGACACGGAGCGGCGCGGCAAGTATTCAAGGCCGTCAGTAACACT